>CM026204.1:18183870-18688870 GCA_014839995.1 Xenentodon cancila | reverse complement strand
ACCACATTTACAGAAATGGCTTGGAACAAAAATGAAATATTTTTGCAAAACCGATGTTAATAACTGTGTCAGACTGCACTGAATCAAGTAATGCCAATCAGTTCTGTATAAACAAGGATTAGCCTGGAATGACGTCTTTTTTATTATATGCAAGGATGGATTCAGTTCAGTAGAAGCTTAGCAAGACATTACAGCGGTGTCAATATGGACAAATAATCACGGCTGCGTGCACCTGTGTGGAGTGAATGATATCTAATCTCTGGCTCCTGCAACACAATGTGATGCAGCTTCAGGTTGATCTTTGTCCATTTAAGGTCACACACACAGAGTTTGGTCCCAGGGTCCTTGAGGATCTCTGCTTCTCCTTAGAGGGCACACTCACAGTCATCTAAGCCTGATATGGACAAAGCCGTGGTTGTTCCTGCGGAGTTTATCTCACAACTGCTTTAATTTAGCCCTTTGACGTGCTTAGGGCAATAATCTAGTCTTTATTTTGACCTCTGGTACTTCAGGTTAGAAGTAAGTAAATTGTTTTGAGATTTTAGTAGAGGAAAATACATATTTTTTTCCTTAAAGTTCAAAAACTACGAATCACAGAATTCGCATATTATTAGTATTACTTGTCCTGTAGCGCTCACAACTTGTTTTACTTTGTCTTCTAAACTGATTTAAAAAAAAGGCCTTCGGTTACATGTGAGCACATTTTCTAAAACAATACAAACATGCACAAAGCGAGACTGTGGGTTTGACCTCTTTCTGTGGTGTCTTAAATTGAAAAATAAAACACAGTCGAAACAAATGAAGGTAGAGTAAGGATATGTATGTAAGGTTAAAAAAGAGCGAAGAAATAAGGACAAAAAAGGGACTAGAAATTAATAAAAACTAAAACTAAAATGAATAGCAGCTCTGTAAGAAAGAGTAAGAAAGTGTGAAGATGAGCAAAGAAAACTGGGATTGAGACACTGAAGGGAAAAAATGGATGTGAATTGGTGGAGGTTGGCAGTGTCCTGTGATTCCCGGGAAACCACTGGCAGGCTTCTTGTTTCTAACATGTAGCAGATGGCCCCATGTTCCACATCTTTAAAGAAAGTAGGGCCATCCCTTCACATGTCTTCTGATCGGCACACTTGAAGGTGGACCTAATAGTTACAATATTAAACAATAGAATAATAATAAAAAAGTTTCTGCAGAGCCTTTGAACAGAGAATGAAACTGGTGTGTTCACTTCTCTTATCCAGATTAACAAGATTAAACTAATAAAGCATTAAAATGTGTATATTTTTGTTGCACGTGTATGTACACACACATGTCTGGAGTTTAACATGTATGTTCATAAAACATTAAAAAGTATATTTTGGGAAAAAAAAGATATTCTGTAATTGAGATTAAATCATAATAACTGATACAGCACAACCCTGTCACTTTTGTTCAAAATCAACTTAAACTGAAAATTTAGTGAACCATTCAAATTTGACTGTGGTGACGCGGACCTCATTCAGAGTAAAGCAGGCGTCCCCATTTCAGTCTCCTCTTAACTTCACAATGTAATGCTCTTTCTGTACCTCTAAATTAACACGGATTTCAAAATAAGGGGTCCCGCACAGAATAGACATGGCGGAGTCCAGCAGAGCATTTGACTCCCAAAGCCAGCTCCTTTAAACACAGCTGTAAAGATATTGTTGAGAAGGAAGCTGTTTTACTCTTTCTTTATGGTATTTTAAACAAAGTATGTCACATACATTTCATAACAACCTCAAGAAATTGCACCAGCTTGTGAGAAAAAAAAGGGCAGAAAATCTCTCCTTTTACACAATAATCGTAGTATATTGGCATTCAGACATATAGATCCAGATGATCCAGATATACAGATCCAAGATATTCCCAAACTTAATTCAGTTTTGTGGTTATGTGTCAAATGTAAGTGAGTGACACTAAGTTAAAAAAAAAAACATATGTTTGCAGTACTGACATGCAGCATAGCCTTCCAGTAGCAATAGTGATTAGTGATGTAATCGTATGCATACAAAAATGCCAAAGGTTTATGAAGATCATCAAAATTTATTTTAATAGCTTTTATTTACCACATATATTAGCATATCTAATATCTAATCCTCGTGCAGTTTAATTGTGTCATTGATCAACTAAAACATTGTATATGTTTTAATATCTGATTACATGAAAAGCCAGTAAAAAGCCTCCTTATTAACCTCTGATAGCTGCATAACACTGATGATATTGTCGTGTTCTGTTGGCAAATCTTGAGTCCTGGCATTCATGTGGAAGTTCTTTTTAAACAGAAACACCTAGATCTTGTTTCAGGCTGCATACGTCAGTCCCAATCCCAATTTATGGAGATGGTCCTCAGGAACAAGAGACTACCTCGCTAGTGTCAGAGGGCTCGACATCTTCAAGACATCTCTGAGGTCACATGAGGTGTTTTAGCAGCACGAGGGACTTGGACAAAGTTAAGCAGATAGTCTAGTCATATGATACCTAGTTAAAGCTAAGACAAAGTCTGCGTCTTCTTGTAGTTGCTTGGGTGTTTCTTTTCTGGAACATTTCATTAATTTTTCCATCCAGAAAAAAACTGACCTGCGAAAAAATGAATGAGAAGAGGAGCTTGTGTGGAACTGAAATACACATCAGCCCACATAATTTCCTTTACTTTCATCATCCTATATTGCCTGATTGTATTTATCTGGCAATCTATTTAATGTTCCTGAGCTTAAAACTGCCACCAAAAATAATATTTGGCAACATTATTTTTGACAGCATACCTGTGCTTAGTCACGCGATTACCCGATAAGCATCACTGAAAGCTTCCCCTGTCCTTTCTAAACACCATATACTGCTCTGCACAACAGTTAATGGGCCGACCACATGGCGCACACCACCAAACCTCACATATAAATACACACACTCGCTCTAACCCAAATCAAGATTTGAGCTACAAAGATCCTTTTGTTCCCTTTACCCAAAGAAATGGTAACACACGCAAGCCCCATGCAGCAAAATGAAAGTGAGTTCAACCAGTAGAGATGAGAAAGAAGGATAATGGCAGTAAGTGAGCCCGTTTTCCTGTCCCATCTGGAAAGCATTGCTTGTGTGTATATTTTTTTCCCTAACTCATGTATTTATGGACGGCAAATTATACCAAAACAATTTACAGTCATCAGTGCTAATACAGGATGCAGAGGGTGGATTTTAACTAAGAGTAAACCACCAGCGCTCAGGTGCCTCCAATTTGATACTTTCCCTGAAGTTATTACTGCCTAATGACCTCAATCAGATATGGCAGACGGGACTCAGGCGTCTTTTCATTCACATATGGTCAACATGCAAAAACAGGCAGAATTTAAACAGAGTCTTATATATCCGAGAATGTTTATCGTCCGGACTGCTGTTTTACCACATCAGTGTTGTATTGTTATTTTGTGACAGCATATGTTGTTTCCAGTGGATTGTGACTGAATGGCTGAAATGACCGCTCAGGAAATCTGAGATGTTTCAAACAAAGAATCAAAGCTGAGTTTTGAAGTTTGTGTCCCGGTGCATCTCTTGGCACTGATTTGGTGAGGGGTGGTGTTTTTTTTTTTTTTAATGGCCCTGCACCTCCAAAGTCACAAAGCAGTCTGCCGCAATCAGTTCAGCTCTGTCGGGTCTTACCAGCTCTTTCAATCTCTTCTGGGTTTTCTGTGGCCGTGGCTTGTAGCTCCCACTCCAAGCCATCTTGCTCCCACTGGCCCTGCACAGGCCCCTTTTCCTCCTCGGTTGATGGGAGGTCCGGCTCAGCCCCCTCCGAGAGCTACACACAGAGATGCCTTTGTCAGCAGTGGACTCCCACTTTCAAGGAGGAAGTGATTGTAAGACTGTACAAAGTACTTATGGTCACATAACCACAAAACATTATACCAGTGGCTGATTTTTTTTTTCTCTCTTTTTTCCGCAATTCCCTACATCTTTTTTGCCCCTTTTCTCCATTACACGCTGAACAAGAATGTGTTGGAAATAAGGTCCTACTTTTTCCACCGAACTTGAGAAGCAGCCTCTAAGAAAGCAGTCCCAATCTGTATTTAAAGTCCAGGCAGGACCTAAGTATTGGTTAATAGAGGCAAGAGGAGTTATCTTTCCTCCGCAGGGATGGAGATAGATTAGATTCAGTCTCATGGCTTCCAACGCAATCTGTCAGGAGGGAAATCATTTATCAGCATAAACATTTTTCAAAGAGAGCTCCAAAGTGAAATGCACTGGACCTTCTGGTACACTCTGGCCTCCGTATGCTTGATTTCTGCTGCCAGATGTGTCAAAATCTACTTGCTGTGCTTTGATAAAGTCAGTTAAGAAATACAAAAACATCACAAAACCTAATGATCTCTGCGACGTTTTCTTGTTTGTTTGTTTTTTTATAATGGAGTTTTAAAAAAGTGATGAGTAGAGAGGTGCAGTTAAGGTGAGAGGTAAAGAGGGAAGAAAGTGGCTTTGCAGGGCTGGCATGAGGCATTAGGCTTGCATGACTTTGTTTATGGTCAGATGTTTTAATCACCACCACTTGGCTTCCTGTTTCATGGAAATATCCAAAATTCCTCCCAAGCACTGAACAGAGACTAGAAACTCTTCCATCCCTGTCTGCTTGTCTGCCTTGACCATTTTAGGCGTATGGCCAAGTTATAGCAATGAAATAAAATCAGCTTGGTATGAAATGATGTGGGCAACAGATAAGCTGAGCGTCATGCTCTGCAAGCCCTGCAAAATACCTCCATATGTGCTCCTTCCTTTTTGAACCTGTGGCTCAATGCTTTCATATAAACAAACAGTAAATACACAAACTGATTCACAACAGAGTTACAGCTCACCCAGTGTTGGTTGGGCATGGCCACAGAAGTAAGCACATCAGCCATGGCTCCTAACATCTGGTCGGTGCGTCCTTGATTCTTCTGGAGAGCCTTCATTCTTTCCAACAACAAAGTAAAAACTCCCGTCTGATGTTACGACCTTCAATCTTTAAGTCTCCTTCAGAGCGGACTGTGCCACAGTCTGGAGCTGAGCCCACCTCGTTCTGTGCTGAGACACAGGAAACTTCATGCATAAGAATAATTGATCCCGGAAGAGGAGGGCATGTATTTGTCTGGGCCCGGGAGTGTGCACTTGGGCGGGCGCCTCAGAGCTTGTCCCTCTCCCACTGCAGACAGGTGAGCATCTTCCTGTGTGAGCTCAGTGCACTCTGTGCTGTCAATAGTAGTTTCTCCTGGAAACACAGCCCATTCCCTCGGGCCTCATCATGAGTTCATGTCAGAGTCATCTCTCCTCTCTTTGCCAAACAAAGAGACTTACTTGTCTGTGAAAAGCTCTTTCTTCGAGAAGCTGGTCTTCTTCTTCTGAATGCTGACACTGAGAGTGGCGACTGAGCACATCACCCTCCCTGAAATCCTCCTTTCTTTTCCATCATTGGCTATACGGGATCACCACCCCCCTCCTCAAAACCTCACCACCTTCCATCATTCCTCTCTTCTTTTTTCCAGCTTCTTTGTCTTCACCACCTGATTTTCTTTTTTCACTCTCAAAAAGACTCACTTTTTCTCCCCAATCGCTCTCCACTAAACTCTCTCTTTGAACTATGCCATGATAGCCACCCTACACACTCTCTTCATCTTGGCCAAAGTCTCAGGCAGTGACACATGGAGTGTGTGAACTCTTGAACAGTACAGGCAGCCCCAAATAAGGAATGAACACACAGCCCATGAAGATTAACTATTTAGAAGAATGTCACCAACTGAGCATATATCTTCTTCTTCAGATGCCATTACAGCTGAAATACTCAATCAAACCAGATTCCGGTTTGTTTATGACAGCCGGATAGATTATCTGCCATAAAAGTTGGAGGGTGATATTTTAAGGCTGCTTAGAAGCATATAAACAAACCAAGAGTTTAGCTGAGTCGATGTATGTATCATGCCAACTTTTCTTTTTAAATATTATAATTATTATTAAACACTACACACAAGCAAAGTTAGGATTTGATGCATGTGTCATCCTGATGTGAGTGTCTATAATCCTTCAATTTGCAATTGAGTCCTTTTTTCTGAGAGAAATACAAAAATAAACAAAAAACAGTGGCATACCTATGTCTGAGCAGAATTATAAATATAGACCACATAGGATGGCAAAAAAGCAACATTGGTTTGTTTAGAAAGATTTGTTCAGTGGTCAAAGCGACAGCAAACAGTTAACAGGGAAGTCATTCTGAACTGCGGCTGGACAGATTCAATTTATGCATTTGCATATTCATTCATTCATTCATTCATTCATTCATTCATTCATTCATTCATTCAAAACTTATATAGATACATGTCAAAGTTTTGGCCCTATCCCTTTTTAAGTCAAATCCAAGACTGTTCCCCCTGCTACAGACGTGTCTTACGTCCAGAGGCAGCGTGCCCAGGCAGAAAGCATTATCCAGAGTCTTTGCTGTTCTCCTTACTCATTACTCATTGTATTAACTTTTCTTCTTTTATTTTTCAATAATCCTTTTTTTACCATATAAAGCTATTTGAATTTCTGACACTATGACTTATGAAACTGCGGCGATTAAATGATCACGCAAGATTATAAGTTAGAATCCTAAAGATATTTTTATGTTAAGTTTCTGCAAAGTTGAAAACAGATGAAAATATATTATGTCCAGATTTGCTTTTAATCTAAAAGGGAAGAAACAAATCTTTCCAAAACAGATGTGCATGCGGGATATCAGTAGGTTCTGTGACAATGTATTTTAGGGACTTTTTGGGCAACATGTCTCAGAGTTTTTAATCAGCACTGAGCCAAAGTGCACTCTGAGAGCCTAAGTCTGCCCTGTTTTGGTCATATCACCGTCCAGGCTGAGGGTGGTCGGGCTTCGTCCGTGAGAGCCTCCACTTTCTGAGAACCTGCCATGATGAATGACATGGCAGATCTGAATCTGTCATCTGCATTCAGATGATGAGCTCCTCTGTATTTCTTTTTCATAACCAGAGTTGTGGCTACCGATACTTGTTACGGGAACTTTTTCTTTCATGTCAGGACAACAACATCGACGGTGAAGGACCCAAATTAACTCCCAGGGCATAATGATTTTATTTTGAATTCAGAGAAATCCAATATGACAGCTTTTAATCAATATCAGCCACATTTTTACATGAAAGGGAAGAAAATGCAAAAAGGACACAACAAGAAACATCAACAAAATTACACTTTTTATCCTTTTTTTTCATGAGCATTTCTAGATCTAAAGTACATCTAATCCCCCCACCTGGTATCTAACATTTCTCAGTTTCAACATGTAAAATCTTATTCTTACTCTACTTGCAGTTAGATATACGACGTCTCTGATGTGCTTATCATCGCATTCCTTTTCATGAATTATCCTAATAGTTTTCCAACCCTTTTTTAAAAGCGAGTTGTACCTGTAACTCATGAGACTAACTCCTTAACTCCTAACCATGACTACATTTTACAAGTCCCATGAAAGACTTTATTTTATGAAATTTTCCTCTCATCAAACAGACATCTGCACCTCAAAACAGCACTTGAGAATAGTCAAAGTACCAAGCACTGATTCAAGTTCAGTTGGTTTCTTAGAGCAGCAAAAGCCTCCAAGAAAAAAACCTGGCGTAGGCAGAGCTACGTAGAAACATTAATGTCAGGTGAAGAAGCTGAAATTACTTCCAAAAAAATTCGTTTTCATGCAGACTTCTTGATCCTCGTCAGTCACATCAGTTATCACAAAGTGAAGATGGACTGCGGACACACCGGAAACAGACTGAGGATCAACGTATGTAAGAGTGAAAAGTGGAGCCTATACCTGACATGACTTTTGATTTTATTCAACACAAAAGTAATTCAAAGCAAAAGTGTATGAAATTACAGAAAAGTGTACAGGGTCAACCCTTCAGTTTATGACAGCTGTTAGGCAAGTCTAATCTGATTTTCATCCACCCATCTATTATCTATACTTTTGGCAAAAGGAGGGGGACACCCTTGCCCCATTCCACTATATAATTTTCAATCATAGTAAATATCACAAATGTAATGCAGTACTTCAAATCAAAAACAAAACATTGATCTTTGTGTCTCAATAGGCTTAAACTCAATACCGTGCTTGTTTAATCCTGCTGGGGGAGGCTGGGAGCTCGAGTCCATCCCATCTGACACAGGGAGAGAGGATGTGTACACCTTGGACGGACTGCCCTGCTCTCATATAACAATACACCCTCTTTCTCACACACACACACACACACACACACACACACACACACAAACAAATTGATCCACATAAATCCATATAGGCAGCCACAGGGAGATCATGTAAACACAGCACACTTTCTGCCCTGCAGGTTTGACCCAAGTACCTTTTAACAGAGTGGTGATAATGTTGACTACTACACCACAGTATCTTAAATTTGTTCTCCAGCCCTGTTTCCTTCCTGTTTCCTCCCATTCACCTGATTCCTGCACGCCTTCAGACGCTCTCAGACACATAACATAAAGGCATCTGTCTATAGCCACATAGATAGAAATGATATAGAGCAGAGTGTGAGTAATGCGTCGGTAAGACCAGTCCTGGAGAGACTGCCAACAGTCTAATATTAGCTGAGCACATGTCTCTCTTTGCAATCAGTCACTAAGCTGGCTAAACTTAGTTCGCTGTGTCCCAAGCTACTTTCCAAGTTCTGCTGCTCCACAGCTAACTTCTGCGGGGTACCAGGGTGTCTGGGGAGAAGCTGGACAGCCTTTTGCAGTGGTGAGTGAACGTCTCTGTGAGAGATTTTCATAGGAGGACAGAAAATAACTCTGACCCTAAAAGGAAAGTACAATCACAAAGTGGTAAATGGAACAAAATGTTATTTCTCTCATACATTAGTTACATACATTAGTTTCATACTTCTTACTTTCTGTAAATTCTGTAGGATTTTTGGGGAGAAGTCAGTTCAATGCCCATGAGTTGTGAGATTAATACATGTGTTGTGTGAGCTATGCTGCCCTCATCTGGTTAAGCAGCTTGATCATTAAGCCATATCTAAAAAGAAAAAGAAAAATGTCCAAAATACAGTTTCATTCTTTACCACGCCCTCTTGTGCCAAACACACTTCCCTTTCTTCTATTATTTCCTGTCTATTTTGTTTCTACAAGTCTGTCGATCCCACCACCCCCCAACATATGCCCTTTTCACTCTTCCTGTGTTTCTTATCAGTAAGGACTCAACTCTGGCTCTTGATTTAAACCCACAGCATCACTTTTAAAGTAATTGGTCAGCTTAATGTGATGCAATAAACAACTGATCTGAGGGTTCACGTCTGAAAAGGCAGTATCTGTTCAGGGTCTGTCCGGGATGTTTACAGGGAATTAGTGGGTTTATGTCACTGGAGGTGTGTCAGCATCAGATGGCCGCTTTGTTAACTTTCCAGCGAGAAGTTATAAATGTACAGATTGTTTTAAAGATTGAATAAGTTCAGATTTATAACAAAAACATTAGTCAGTTGGGATGGCATACTATAAGACAGACATCTGATGCTGAAAAGATACCCTTCTTTAACTAGTTGAAATAGATTAGATGAAAAATTTTTGTTAAATTTTGTAGAAATCAAAGTTAAAAAAATAGAGGCAATTTGAGCAGCAGCAGTTACCTAGAGTGAACTGCCTGGACGTTTATTTAAAAGTCCCGTGACTTATTCTACATCACGGCGCAGCGTTTCCCAATCCGACCAGAAGGGGGCAGTGTACAACCCTCCACCTCAGACAAGATGTTGCGTAACAAAAGCAGCAATCAAATGCACAAGCAGTCTCATCCTGGCCTGATCCCAATTCAATATGAGGGCTAAATCTTTTTACGTGCATCTTTGGCACTAAGAGACTGAGTCACTGACGCTATCAATAAACCTGTTAACACTTCCCGTGGGATTTAAATTGCATACTAAAAAGGCAGTGGTTCCAGTTCAAACAGAGGGAGGGCTGAAACAAACAAGTTTTCTTATGACTGCACTGAAGGAATATCAAAAGTAGAAACTAGTGATGATAGTACATGCATTACTTGCTTTATGTGTAGATCTTTAATATAAAATATAAGATAAATCAATACCAAAACTTTATAAATTACATTTGGCTTCTGTGCACGGTCACTCTGTGTTTATATCTGCAGAGTGACTCGAGTCTTTGTTGCCTTGTGTTTCCAAGCATATTTATTTGTGTGTGTGTCATCCCTGCAATGGAGCAATTACCACAATGGCCCTCTGGCTAAGAGTTACAGCAGTTGGCCTTTTTTTCATTATTTGTCCTCACAAATAGATTTCCAGAGAAAATCAGGCCCAAGACTATGTCTACTATCACAACAACCCACTGAAATCATTCAAGTATGGGGTCCTCAGCCACATGGCATATTTGCAAGTCATAGCCTTAGTGGTATTTACACAGAATTTGTTTTATTTATTTATTTTTCCCTAGATAGCTAGTCAGAATTTCTCTCACACAACAGACGGGCATCACAGAGCTGTGGACAGGCAGATTCTGAGACAACCGCCGAGACGGGTGAGACAGCGAAGTCAGAGAGAGCAGGGGACCAATGTTGGCCGCTGTCTGTTTCTTCCGCTTAATCCTTAAATCTTCTGTAATCAGGATGAGAGAGAGAGCACGTTGCCTGACTTAGGACAGAAGAGTCTATGTTGGGACCAGGCAGATGAGGCAAACTAAGTGGCCAGGAGGAGAAATGGAGGGAGGGGAAAGGCTAGAGCTGGAGTCAGTTTGGAGAACTTAAACTTAACCAGCTTTTATTTCAAACAAATAAGAAGAGTAGAATCCAGCATGAGAGTTTAACTACCAGGAGCAAATTCAACGCCTGAGGAGAAAAAGAAGAGCACTAACCAATGGCGGGATTCTCTAGGGTGAGATTCTGTTTCCGTTTCTATTTGTTCTTCATATATGTACTGTTATTACGATTTATTTACTTTTTTTTTTAATTCTGCTTTGGCACAAATGGATACTTTATTTTGTAATAGTTCAACATTTAAAATACAGCAAAAACAACTCATATTTAGGATGCAGGAGAAGAAGCCTGGCCAGATGGCAAGGTGTTGCTCAGTGGGAAGTGTAGGCCACAGCGACAGAGTTGGAGTGCAACGCTTCTATGTCTGTGCAGAGAAGGAAAGATTTGCATATTGATTGTCAGTAGTTGCAAATTTAATTTCACATATCCAACTATCTGAGAAAATATGTGTGCGTTCTGGGTGTAGCTTAGTCATGGGTGCAGGACTTACAGTATGTGCAAGAGTTTATTCTTCACTTTCAGTCGTGTCCTTTAAAATATCACGAATTAGAATGAGCTACTCCGTTACCAAACTGAATCTTGAGACAAAAGATAATGAAAACATCATACCTGATTTAAAATGACACACATTGTACAAACTGCTTATGCCTAAATAGTGAATGATTTATACAAAGACGAGCCAAACTGTAAAACCACTGGGGAGTCCGCTGGACTCTTTCTGCAGAGCAGCATGATGCTGTTAAGACACCATGACAAATGCTGTCACTGGACTCGCCTCTCATTGCCTCCAGCTCCATATGGCCTTTCCCAACCCAGCGCAATCCTCCCACTATGCCTTCATTCCCGTTACTTTTACAGACTGATCTTCCTCACATCCACTGCATCTCTTGAATTCTTGGTCCTTATCTCTTTGTAAATGTGCACTTTCAAAAAATACTAAGATTCTGCTGTTTTAAACATACTGTTTGCTTATTTTTAGACTCAAATAACTGCTTTGTCGCTGTGATTTACAATCGGATGAGGCGTTGAAAAACTGATGGCAGAAAGTATATTGCACAGGTATGTTATGCATTGTTTTAAACCGGAGACTTACAGATCAGCTGCTCTGATAAGGGGGCTGAGGCGAGGTAAAGCTCCTCATCCTCTTTAACCATCATGTCGTCTGTTTAAGGCCTCTCCAGGTCACCAGATCTATTTAACAAATGAACTGTGACTCTTGAAGTGTCAGATGTCTATTCTGAACAAGCAAACATGAACAGGTCTATTCTAGGTTTGCAACACTTGGTTTGATATTGCTTCTTTAGGTATTAATTGTAATGCCACCAACACATTTCAATGAATGATGCATGTTATGACGTAAACATTCATTTTTATTCAAGATGTGGGTGCTGTGCAGCTGTCCTGACACCCACGTGTGACCTCAGACTGAAATAGTTCTGATGGCTACTGGAAGCGACGACTCGCACCTGGGCGCTGGCCCGTCAGAAGACTCCGAGATCCTTCTGGATAACTCTGACTCTGGGAGTATACTTTCCGATGACTCAGTACTTCCTGACTATGAAAGAGATGCAAACTATAAAGAACAGGCTAAAACGCTGTATGATGCCTGCGCAAGGAATGAAGCAGAATCCATGCGCAACATCCTTGAAAGAGGAGTCACGAAAGAAGAGGTAATGGAGCTGGACATCAATGGCAGGGTGAGATACATTTCTTTCATCACACTAATAAATTCCCTTTTTTACATAAATATGAACCAGTTCATATATGTCTTTTCCCCTGTCAGACTGGGCTGATGGTGGCTGTGGCCAAGGGTTTCGTCGACATTGTCACCATGCTGTATAAATGTCCTTTCGTAGACATCAACCACCAAGACAATGATGGCAACACCGCTCTCATGATAGCTGCACAGGCTGGTATGTCTGGGAACTAACACTCAGACCACAACATGTAATCGTGCTTCACTTTTAGAATATTAACATAGCGATGTATATGTTTTTTATACTTCAGGCTTCATCACCATCCTTAACTACATTCTTAACTACTACTCTGGCGTGGACACTGAGGTCAGGGACCCTCGCGGCTTCACGGCCCTCATCAAGGCAGGCCTGCAGGGCCGAGAGGATTGTGTCTCTGCCCTGCTAATGCATGGTAAGTTTCGACATTTAATAACTCACTGAGTTAAAACTCTCTTTGCATCTTGATATATGTTCGGTGTAAAGCTCTTTCAATTGCTGTACAGATAAACTTGCTTTGTCTTGGTTTTCCTTGCCTTGCCTTGCCTTGCCTGGTTTTGTCTGGATGAGTTAACTGGACATAGAAATGAACTTCAAACTGTATAGAAAAAATAAGACTTTTATACCATTTTAATAGAAGAGATAAAATATAAGATACATATGTGATGATTTTCAATGGTTATATCAAAAGTGTCACATTTATTTGAATAATACAGTAAAGGGTAAACCAGGACATTTCATCTGTGAAGTAATCTCCTTTTTCTCTGGGCACCAGGGATTAGACCAGTATAAACTGTACGGTGACACTTTTAGATTAGTTTTATAACACATTTCACCTGCTGATTATGTATGTCAGGGAGGGACTGTCCAAAAACTAGTTATATAAAAAGTGCTATTGTATTAGATTTGTTTTTATTCTTCATAATTCACCAGCTAGTCATTTAAATAGAAATCACAGACTTACTTCACTGTAAAACTATTACCTACATGTCTACAAAGAAAATCCACCACGCTGCCAGTTATTTGTGCCTCCTGTTTATAGTTTATACCATACACCACCACCATTTGGTGAAAGCTTAACAATTTGCTCACCAAAAGCAACATTACAGCTAATTGATTTCCTTAACTCTCAACGTATTCCGTGTTTTCACTGATTTCTGTTATGTCCCACGTCTTTTGATGTGCAGGTGCAGATATGAATGCTATCGACCTGGTTCAAGGGCGGGGTCTTAAGGATTGGGTCCTGAAAACAGGAAGGTTCGAGACATTAAACAGAATACGTCGTCTACAAGCTCTTCCTGTTGCTCAGCAGTTCTGTGAAAGCTACAAGCCCGAGTGGCCGGAGCTGAAGCAGCTGGTAGAGAAGGCCACCGCCCCAAAATCAACCAGCCAGAAGTTGAGGCAGCGCCTTAAAGACAGCCTTAGTTTTAGCTTTCCACACGACCCACAAGACAATGGGGTTATGGACCATATGGTCCGCATCACTACAAGCATCCACAGTCCCTTGATAGCTACTGGTTCCCACCCACTTTGTCCCACCAGTCCCCCAGAGATCGGCAAGCGACGCTTTGCTGTACCAGAACTGCTTGAAAAGCACAGCAGCAAGGAGTTGGAGGAGAGCACTGTGTCCCACAGTAACGGCTCCATCGTCTCAGCTTCTCCCACAGCTTTGTCGGCCACCTCTGTATCTCTGACCTCATGCTGCCAGGACCCAGAGCGCAGGGACAGCATGCCCTCGGGTGGCATGAGAAGCTTCATCCCCCGCAGCATGGCACACAGGAACAGCATCTTCCCCTCAGGCTGCATCCCTAAGATTGAAGTGACAAAATCTGGGGAGCCCACACCAAAGAAAGAGAAAAAGAAGAAACGGCAAAAGGGCTACCTGGAGCCTCCCGTTTGGAAGTACAAGGAGGCCAAAGAGGAGAAAAAAAAAGAAAAGAAAAAGCAAGAAATGGAAAAAGAGCAGGAAAAAAAGGCAAAAGGATCCAAAAAATCCTCAAGCAAACATTGAGTCAGGTGGTTCATCCCACAGAAAATTTCACTGTGATTATTTTATCCATAAAGATATGACAGACACTCGAAAGTCACAACTGCAACGGGAGACAAAGGAATTTCAAGAAGCCATTTGAGAGTGAGCAAGTGACAAAAGACCTGACTTTGGTTTGGGAGAAAAAAAAATTAAATAACTGGGATGGCTCTCATTAGCCTCTTCTGATGTGTTTCTAGCACCTTAGGGTGAAAGCTACCTTAACCAAATATTATTGGGTTTTTAAGATATACCCTTGTGTGTTATGTTGCTTCTTCTGCTTCCAACCTCCTGGTGGATTAGAAAGAGTTATGATGTTGGATTATGCTTATTTCAGACACCTACAAAGACATTCTGCGCGCCGCTACTTTTCTGACAACTTGTCGACCTGAGTTTTATAAACAACTCACAGTGGCGTGCCATCGTGGTATTTAAAAGCAAGACAACCAAATAGCCAATAACCTACAGGGTATACATACATACTGTATGTGATCAAATGCCTTCAGATGTTTAATTCATGTCACAGTTGATATGAAATTTTGTTTTGTTAAAGGAAAAAAAAAAACCAACACATGTTTAAGGTACATTCTGTTTCTGTTCAAACTGACTAGACTTTATTTCATCTTTTGACTGAGCCGTCACTTCATCTCCACGGAGATCTTTCATTGTTAGTTGTATATGGCCCAGTGCTCGATCTGTATTAAGGAAGGATCTTTTCTGTCACCATTTTAAGTTTTGTGAAGCACTTTTTTTTTTTCTAAATGTAATATTCCCTTATGGCAACATGCAGCATCGATTACACACCTTTACATCTTTCTGGCATGAATCTTAAATGAAGTTACCTGTGTGGTCACAGAGACTGTGTGTGCAAGATCGCTGTGAAGAGCCATATGTTCTGTCTTATGGTCAGGAAAAAAAAAACTACTCACTGGTACACATATATGGGTCCCCCAGTCTGTCGCACCTTTATGTGCTTTGTTTGATGAGCGTTTACTTGGAAACCAGAACTGCTGTTTTCTATTTTATCTTTGTAGAAACCAAAAGAAGACCTCACATCTGGGGAGATTCCTGCTTAATGTTACTCAGGGAATTAGAATAATGGGCATTTAATATCAGGGTTATATAAATTTAATATCATGATATCTCTTGGAAACTTCATAGCTTGAACTGGGACATTTTTGAATATTCTACTTATAGGTCGGTTTAATAACCCCACCAACAAATGCAATGTACATTTAACCGGAAAACAGTTTCCAGTTTTATATATAAATATATAAATTGTTTGGTCATTTTGGGTTATTTTAAAGAGAAAAACTTGGAAGACTCAAGTCTTCTGCATCGTTATCAGGTGTGAGACAAAGGAAAAGTGTTTTTATCCAAGTCTGGAATAAATTTATTGTCACTTGACAGAGTGAGTTTGTTTTTAATGTCTTAGCTGAATATATCTGACAATAAACAAGTCTTTTTTATTGATTTGGTGTGGTAACAATACATTATGCACAACAAAACTTTAAACACAATTACTCAACACCGAATTCATGCATATATTTGAAATATCTTGTTTATTTAAGTGGATTATAGACACAACATTATCTCGAAGGCATGTACACGTGACTGAAAATCTCTTATTAAAATTCCTTCACACTAAAGTTACTTTGGGCTTCTTAATGCAGATTGTAATAAACTCTCTTTAGTGGCTTTTGAACTCTAGCCGCCTGTAATCGTTTAATTCACAGTTGATCTTTAAATAACAATCAAAATCAAAAAGGTCCATATATCATGCTTTTCAGACTTCAAGTGTAAACATCATAAATTCATCTTGACTGTAAACATGTCCGATAATATTTCACGCACATCCAGTCAGCATTTACAGGTTCGTGTGCAACAGTGGCTGCACAAAAGAGAAACAAATTGTGTGACTGACGTGTGAAACATTGCTGCATTTTATTTTCAGAACTGTGACTGACTTCCTCTCTACAGAGGAACTCTGTGACCTGAGGTCAGCCCTAAAAATAAGGTCCTTGACTTCCCTTAGGTCAACGAAGAAGCATGGTAGGCTTTCAAGTCTGAGTGAAGCAAATTCAGAGTTTTACATAGAAACAAGATATACAGTATGTGTTAGACATCATACATTAAAAAAAAAAAAAAAAAAGACTGTGAGACGTAATAACGCTGTAATAAATGATGGGCTTAGAAAACTTTTTTTTTTATTTCTGATGTTTAGCACTGTATTTCAGGAAAGAAAAGGTCATCCATGCAATATTATAAATAGACTAACCATGGTGCATTTAGCTTGAACACGTACACCATGCCATCTGGTTTCCTGATATCCAACTCACTAAACTACATCACCTCAACTCATCTTCCCTGGACGCTAGAATGTGCAGAAGCAAGTGCTGCCAAGTGTTTTAAAGGGGCTGCAGATCTTTTCATGAAACTCCAAATTAGCATTTTGCACAGCAGCTGGACATTATCACAATACAAGTTTAAGTTGTACAATACAACAATACAGGTGACAATGTACAGTTGGATGATGCATGTGTTTATGATTGCACATCCAAGCCTTTTGGGCAGGTTAAAACAAAATCCGCTATTAGTTTGGTTCATTTAATTTGTTCTGAGACCTGTCAGTCAGTGTAATGAGCAGACGTGCTTTTTACCTCCATGAATGAAGCAGCGTTGCAGTCAGCATTAAACTTGGCCTTTATGCGCTGTTTACTCATTCATAGATAAAATCTAGCCAATGAAATGTCAAAAAAGGATTTGCCTTATCAGCAATATGATTTTGAGAAACATAGTGGGGGGGGGGAAATACTCTTTTAGATAAAGCAGCAAGCGGAGGTTCTTAAGATCATGTTTATTCACAGAGATTAGCAGAGAAAGAAAAACAAGTGTTCATTCAACAACAAAAAAAAGACAATTTGATCTCTTCTCCGTATGACAGCTGATGTGATAGCTGCCAGCTGTGTCTGCAGCCATAAGCCAAATACAGAAAGATTATAGAGCCTGAGAACGAGGGGGAGATTTCATATTACAGACATTAAGAAAGACTTGAGCAGCGTGGTGGTGTGATGGTAAGCTGCTGCCTTACAGCCACAAGGTTCCCAGTTCAAATCCCAGCTGGAGTCTTTCTGTATGAAGTGTGCACATCCTCCCTGTGTTTGTGTGGGATTTTACTCTGGCCTTATCCCACGCTAATAAACACACATGCTGAGTTAACTGGTGAGTCTAACTTGACCATAGGAGGGAGTTTTGAGACTGTTTGTCTCTGACTGGTACAGCAGGTTAAACTGGTCTCTCAAAATATTTATCCACTTTTATTCTGACCCTTTACTCAGTACTTTGTTGAGACACCTTTGACAGCAATTACAGCCGCAAACCTTTCATGATGCGATAAGTTTTGCATTCTTCCTTGCAAATCTTCTGAAGCATGATCAGGTTAGATGGGGATCGTCAGTGGACACCCATTTTTGGCTCTATCCAGTGATGTTCAATAGGATTCACCTCCGGGCTCTGGCTGACATCCAAGACATCCAGAGTTGTCCCTAAGCCACTCCTGTGCTGTCTTGGCTGCATGCTTAGGGTTAGTGTTAACCTGGTTTGAGGTCCTGAGTGCTGTGGAACACCTTTTATTGAGGATCTCTCTTTACTTTGCTCCATTCAGCTTTCCATCAGCTCCAGCTCTGTAGGCAGTTTCTTTGACCCCAAGGCTTGGCCTTTGCTCTGATTGTCACCTGTGAAGCCTTGTTTTAGAGAAGAATGGACTACTTAGTGTAGATAAATATGAAAAAAAAAAGAATTTTAATTTAAACAATTTTAACACCAGGCTGCAACATAACGAAAACAGTACCAAATACTTTCTGAATGCACTGTATATCGTGCACCACCATCAGCCTGCAAGGGCTTCTGACCCTGCCTCAAACAAACACAATGATCTCAAACAGCATCTGAAGCTATGCTTTTATATGTATATAACTCCACTTCTATGACTACAGTAGGAACTTGTACATTTACTTTGACTCGAATTACCGCAAAATAGAAAAGAGGAGAGATTAAAAGATGTGCGTCTGACACTTTTATGGTGAATATGTTTATCCTGTGATGCAGCTGAGATGACCACACGCATGCTGGTAGTGGAGTACTGTCGATCGGCTCGAAAAAAAAACTAACGAACACCAATCATTTCATTTGTGGGCGGTGCCTGTTTTTGCAGGCCAATCAGAAGCACCAATGTAGTTCGCTTTTTGTTTGTTTGTTAGTTTTTTTGGATAAACAGGCCAGTCAGGCCACTTAAGAGCCTAGGCCGCCGAGAACTGTCCCGCTGCTCCCGAGGGCCAGTCCGGGCCTGGTCTATGCCACTACAAATGCTGAACCGATCCACCTGTTGGTCTCTTGTTCCATACCGATTCCAATAATTTCAACTTTCTGAAAAACTGTAGACTCTTCAATCCACCAAGTCTAAAATGGATTCAAAGTTGGTCTATTGCCCCTGAGTTTCAACTTTGCTCATCACAAAATTAAAGCAATTCTTCCACTGCAGTTTAAATTCGTAGCCAAATTTAGCAAATTTAGAAGATTTCTGTCATGAAAACAAATCAATTGTACTAACCCAGTTTTGACTGAAGTCAGCAGATATTTCTGATTTCACCCCAAAAACAGCAGATCAGCTGAAGGAACTGGTAGCCGAGGCTAACTTTGATTGACGAGGGGGCCCTGTTTGCTTTTCCCATTTAAAACACGGCACGCAGTACAACAAAAACAAGTTTTTAAGAACCACTCTTCAGAAAATCTAAGGGTGACATCACAGAGGGTTTGTCCACATAGTTTTATACTTTATGGTAGAAGTCCTATTCATTACATTGCAGTGAGCATGTGTTAATAATCTAAGCTGGCAATCTAACTTCTTTTTTTTTTCCTGCAATTTCCTTAATTTGAACTTTATTACGAATATGAAGTGCGTGGTGATGGGTTGTCCTTGCCCTGCACTTTAAAACTAATTAAAAACCGCATGCAGCATGGTACTTGTTCGTTCTTGGTGCAACTAGGAGCAATAATTGTGTATCATTGTGAGGTCTTTGACGCACATTCCTGCCAGCGCAGATTCAAGTCCACAGGGGAAAAGGAAAATGAGAGCTTTAGAAAGCAACAGGAAAACCGCTAAGAGAACACATTCCAGAGAGCAGGCTCCGTACGGGACAATGAGGGGTGGGACAAACAGTGTATACTATTCAAAAATCTCTAATCTCGCGTTTTAATCTCGCACACAGACGACTGCTAAAGTCTTTTTACTCCACGTAAGAGGAGCCGCGGTGGGCCGTCACTCGTGAAGTCGTCAAGGCGGAAGGAGTCTGGTTGGAAACCCGCGACGATGTTGGAGCTGTCGCTTTTTATCAGCACAGATTTGTGCTGAGATCAGATAGACCAGACTGCTGCTTATCGTCCAGCCAGGACCCTGGCCGACCCGTCTCATTTTCTCCCACGTTTTTTTTTTTTCTGTTTGTTCAAAACGTCTTTGCTTGCGTGTTGTTGAAAAAGGCTTGTTTGCGGTATTTTTTTTTTTTTACCCCAATAGGAAAACTGTGGATGAAGTTGTTTTTTTTCCAGGGGAAAAAAAGCGGGTTGTCGTCATCACCAAGGCAGGAGAGGACATGGTATCTGTGTGGATGAAACATCTGCAGTTGTGCCATCCACACAAACCACGCTTATAACGAGGACAGCTGGACTTTAAACGCACATGTCGTGAACACTTGAAGCTTTATCTGATATGGGAAACGTGTTGCTTTTGCATCTGTCAATATAAGAGGCGAGCAGAAAACAGGTAATGATGGTAATACTTTAATTCCCCTCTCTTTCTTTCTTTCTTTCTTTCTTTCTCTTTCTCTCTCTCTGCATTAGTTTTGACATCCTAAGATGTAAACTGTTTCCTCTTAACAAAGTCACAGTAAACTGATGGTAACTCTTCACAGCTCTTCATCACATGTTCCCAGATGTGAACAGGTGTAAAGTGAGAATAATAATCGTTTCCTGTTAAACCTGTTACATTTTTCTGCCCTTTGCCGATAGTTTTCTCTGTTGTATGAGACAATGTGATTTGTTGGGCAGCTATATTTATTATCAGTAATATTGTTGTCAACAGGCAAATGAAGAGATATTTGCAGCTTGGGTATTTCCGAATTCCCTTTTTTTTATATCATCTGACTAACATCTGATCTACTAGATAGCAGAGGTGAATATTAAGAAAGTTTGCTTCAAACTGCATTGAAATCATGTGCAACATATGACAGATATTGGAATTTCATTTAGTGTTCATCTGCTTGAGAATAATAGAACAGGATTGCTCTTTAATTCTCAAGTAGATGAAGGGTTTGGCCGCAAAAGTCCACTTTTGATCAGACGGCAGTCACTGGTAAATGTATGGCCCAACGTTGGCCCATATCTGCAGTTTCCTTTGGTCCACATGTGGATTTGACGACAGCATCGGTTCTAGGTGAGTGAGGCAGCCCAAACTCAGTCACATGCCCACCAGATGTGCCCCTGTTCTTCATTTTTCTTCGGGCCTTTGGATCATGCCTGGTGCTCAATGCACTTGACTTGTTCTACGACGGAACTAGCTTTTGAAATTTGGGCCACATCTGGCTCATACAAGCACTTCGGACCGCCACAACAGAGCCACAGGTGCCAAAAGTAGCCCAGATTTGGCCTAAATGTGTCGCCGTTTGTGTTGGATTTAAATATGAAGCATATTTATAGCTCGTAGATATTAATTTATATGAAAACAACTCAAAAGATTTTTAAAAAAACTCCATCTTGAGAACTTTCTTTGCAACTAATGCTGACACAATGGTGCATTAATAATATGAATTAATGATACCTTGTTAAAACACTGATTGGCCGTAGTTATTCATCTACATCTATCCTACTACCCAATAAGATACTTACTACTTTTACCCAGCGAAAGGATGTCAATTTGAACCTAACCACCAGATTTATGACAAAGATCAACATTTGAGAATTGTGTAATTGGGAAAAAGTGAAGTTCTGCTTGAATTTATGTGCTGAATCGCCATGTGAGTCCAGTTAATTGATTTTTATTTTCATTCCCCCTTCACTCTATTTTTTTTCGAATCATCTCACCAATATCACGTAGACACACACAGAGACACGCTTTTAGACAGCGGGTCATACTGTTTCCGCTCTTTCCAGCTGTTTCCTCCCAGGTGTTTGTTATTCATGTTCATTCCCCAAAGCTCACATTTACTGGTATTTCCTTTAATTGATTTTTTTTTTTTTTTTTGTCCTTACTGCAGAAAAGGTGTAATTTGTGTGCACCCCATACTTGAGGCAGTGCTTATTAGTCAAACTCATTCCCAGACACTTATTGTTGTAGATGCAGTGCACGTTAGAACATGCAGGCAAGGCATAAAGTCTGCCAGGCCTATCTTACAATTATTACTAACTTAAGGTTCATATTACAGGTAACTGAATATTACTCAGTGGGATGTTGGCATTTTATACGACAGAGATTTTTACAGTAACGCAGCTTAAAGTTGCGTTCAACTGAACGAGCTCAAGGGTGGATTTTTTTGTTGGTTTTTTTTTTTTTTTTTTTATTTGGTGATGATGAGGCCCAGTGGAGGGGTTGATGAATATGACTGTACTCTTGCCATGCTCCCACAATCCTCCGCTGTGTCCATACAGTCATCCAGATGGAATGAGAGATCAGCCTCCCCGGGTCCGAGCTGTGTAGATGAGAGGAAGAGATGACAGATCATTTTCCCCCGGGTCACAGGGGTGTAGTTTTGGACAGAATGGAGGAAAACAGTGGAAGACTTGAGAGAGGAAGACGGCCAAGTACAAATCCACTGCCTACAGTGGGGGGATGTGATTACTGCTCTCTATTATGCCAGGGCTCAGTACGATAGCATGATACAGTGCAAAACGAGCTTCTCTACGGAGGATACATTCATTCTGTGGGTGGAGTTGTGTTTATACTATTCTTCCTCTGGAACCGCAGATTTACCACCACTGACATGCAGTCTCCACGATTCAGGAAGGGACCTGTGGGTGCTGGTTGGTTTAGTTGGTTTAGGGTGTGCTGAACTGGAGCCCAGACAAGAGGACATGTATGTTTCTGTTAGATTATTAACCTTTCCTGCCAGATAGAACATTTGATTTGACATTTTTACAGATATTCAAAAAAAATAAAACCCCTTTTGCATAGAGTGTTGACATTTTAAAGAGATAATATGGGAACCCATGAAGATAAAACACTTTTTAAGAAACAAAACAAAACAAAAACAAAGTGTTTATGCGCAAATGTTCGTTTGAAATGTCTGTGTTCTTCTGGTTTCTCTTCACTGACATTTCACACGTTCTGATGAAATGATTTCCTGTAGGTTGCACTTGAATATAGGTGCTTCATAACTAAGGAAGGATACGAAAAGTTCAGTGCTCACGTCTGCAGATTTCACTTCCAGATGCATGCAGTTCAAGGGTGTTTGCAGTACGAGGTGGCTGAGCTCGGTGTCGGTGCAGTAACTTCAGTAACGGAAACTCTACATTGATTCATACGGGGCAGAGTTAAGTGTTTGAGCAGAAGGCAACTTTAAGCCTTTCCTGTGAGAGGTAGAACTGCCACAATAACACAGATGACCGACAATCTGCACACTATCATCACACAGCTTGTAAGAACCTTGCAAGTTTGTTTCTTTGTCGAGGCAAAATACATTCCTGAAGTCAAGTGCTGTAAACCACTTGTACTCTTCGTGTAAAAGATGGAAAGAATGAGCCGTTGGCTGTTAAAAGGCTCGAGTCTTACAGCAAAGAGCGGCGTGTGGAGAAGATGAAATGAGAAGCTACATGAGAAGGAGACGTTTGCACAAACTGGCAGGAGAAGACAGTCGAGGGAAGGAGATGAAGTGTGGCTTTGTGAGTTTTGCTCTAGTTGCAGAGACGACACATTCTTCATCATCTTCCTGGCTGTGGTAGCACAAAACTGCATTCTCATGTATAATCCAAACTTTAAACAAATGCCAAATCTGTATGTGTAGCACAAGGATAAGCTGTGGCGTGTCCTGAAAACAACCATGAAGGAACTTGCTATAAAGGGAGCGTTATTAAGTTTATACAAAATATTCAGCATGAAGCAGAGCTTTGGAACTGCAAGTTTTCCTTTCAAGTTTGGTCTTCTTACCAAATGTCAAAAAGATATACCGGAGTAAGTCTTTATAGATGACATGCTTGTAAATCACCTTTTCCAAAACACAACCAGGGTCCTGGGCCTGGTTCTGCAACAATTCTGGTGTGGTACTTTGTAAAAGCCTGTGTGTGGCGAGCTTTTTCTTGCTCGTGACGTGTGCTTTTGCTTTCCTCTGCTGTGGAAAGGACCGACGTCGTAGTGGACAAAGATCAGCCTTGTAGTGGATTGAACTCAAGAGTTAAAGTAATGAAGATTGTCTTGTACAGCTATTTCCTGTGCGCCTTCTTTCTAGTTTTTTGGCAAATTGTCCTCTTTGTGATGGGATTTTTGTGCAGGATCACACACTGTATTTTTATATATTTTCTGAGGTTTCCACACAAGTCCATCTGCATAGAGAAGCCAAATTCTCCACCATCTGGTAAATTCTCTGCCTTCTGGACCACATGCTTGTTGACTTTCATCTAATCACAGTGATGTTGTATGAATCCCATCCAGTCATTCCCTGCAGTGGCACAGTTCTCTAAAATAGACTGAGAAACTAGAGGTTTTGGAGGTTTTCCTCCAGGCTTGGCTGTGATCCAGCTTTTTGTCTCAAATGTGAATCAAAATCACAATCGCATGTCGGGTTGTATTTTTTTTTCTTGTTTTATTTTTCTTTATTTTTTACTACTGTTGATGGATGGGAACTACCACAAAGTCGGTCTTGCGTACTTTACAGGTTGTTTTTTTTTTTTGTCAGTCTGTATCTCTGGCTTTCATGGCTTACTGCTGTAACCCAAATAAGTGTCCAGTTTGAAAAAGGATGTGGTCTAGCGCGTCGTTACTGAGTAAAGAGTGTCGGAAGTGAAGGGGTCAGAGGCCCCGTGGACCTTTCCCACTGCTTCTTTGGGATATTTTTGTAACTCCCTGTTGATGCATCTACATCCCCTATATTTTCCACGATATATTTGCTCTGAGAACTGACTGGCATTGTGGCAACAAGATGGTTTCTAACATCGGATCCCGCATGGAGCTGCCCCCGTTTTGGTGAATTTCTTTTACCGAAGACAAAATGATTAATTTAGATCATCGGTATGACCAGAATGATGCAGATGCAGAAAGTTGGGAGAAGTTAGAAGGTCATGTGGACAACGTATGGCATCCTACAGCTGCACTACAAGTTTTCCACGATCTGTCAAATCACCCACAACTAATGTGAATTCCCAGGTTTGACCGGCGGTCAGAGGTTGGACATATTACAGCATATCCTGCTGTAATGTGGCAGAAAAAGCCCCAATTCTCTGGATTCCTGGTAAATTGATAAAGCATGGTTTGAAACTATATCTCACTTTTTTCTTTTGCCTGATTCCACGAGAAAAAAACCACTTATGAAACCTAGTAGTCTGAAGTTTCATCTTTTTTAATTATGTGGAATGAAAAGTGCCTGTTGGAAAGGCCGCGCTGCGTTCCCTTTGTGGAGATGAATCAGCCCAAAAGCATACTCGACCAAAGCCACCCGTCTTACTCCGTCCCAAATGTCTTTTTTTTTTTCACTTTTTATTAGTATTTTAGAGTGAAGGTAACATTCTGAGGTCATTTGGATATCAAGACTGTGCTGCAGCAGCAACAGAGGCTGACTTGCGTGACTTTGAACACTGCAGCTCAAAACAATAAGCAGACCCGAGTCCCGCCGGCCAGCCGGGTGGGGCCGCTCAATGGCAGGAAGCATAGCCATCAATATTTACTCTCAGGCAGGGTAGTCTTGGAGTCATCAGGCCTGGAGTCCCGGTAGCGCTGCGCCACACAGGCTCTGAGCACATACACAAACACACTGGCGCACTGTTTCAGCCCGCTTCCCCTAAGCCCCCTTTTCCCACCCAATGCAATTACAGCTCGGGCAGACAGACTGGGTCCTTCAACTGTTGTTTCTGACCTCATTGCTTCCTCAGACCTCCAGCTTAAACCGCTGTTTGTCTCCCCATAGACACCACAACTGGGTTAGTATCCGGAAACTGCATTCAAGTAGCAGTTAAACTGTCAGAGGGATTACCTGATTTTTCCAGAAAGCTTCAAATTAAAGCAGTCGTACCCATTTTGACAGGTTATGATTAAGACACAGTTAACTTTATTTGAACCTACCGATCATTATTAACTATTTGACTGTTATTTCACAGAGATGGGAAGCTCTGCTCTGCTTACAGTGGTGCTAGCCGGAGTTTTACTGTGGATTTCTACCATTCATGCAGGTGAGTTAATGGCAACGTGAGGAGAGATGACGAATTAAATAGGCAGATGCTTGTTTAGGTTCTCCAAACTACTACTTTTTCAAATTTCTCAAAAAAAAAGAAAAAAAAAAAAAAAAGAAGCTTTCTACCGCCTACAAGCTCAGACACGGTGGGTGTTTACTACCCATCCGACTGGAAAAGGCAGAGTAAATGAGTGGCAGCTGAAGACGCCTAATTCCAGTTGAGAAGTGGGTGGAGCTATTTCTTTCTGCCTTTTAGTCCAAAGTGACCTGTGGCACTTATAGCTATGTGGGGTTTATGCAGGAATTTTGTTTCTGTCAGTAAACTGTATTAGAGAATAACTTTGCTGCAGGTTTTTTGTGCTACTCTGCGCAGCCATACAACATTTTCATTTCCATGCCGCTGTCTGGATCCCAACGGTTCAGGCCAGCAAATCCACCCGGCACTTCTAAAGTATCAAAGCATCTCAAATATAATTCAAAGCAATGAAGAACTCTTCAGAGGGATATTATATTGCAGACGCATCCATTTCACTTTTGCTCATTTCATTCTTCTGTTATTCTCACACTCGCGTTCAGTTTGAACCAAAATTGCCTCTCCTGGTGAACCACACAAGCCCCACTGTCTAAGTAGTGTCTTGTGGCTGCCAGGAAATGAGGTTAACATATTTTCATTCAGTCGCAAGTGGTGTTTTCCCACAAACATGTCAACGATAAGAAAGAAATGTTTTCCTTTTTAAGAAAATGTTTACTTTTGATTTTGAATGTTGCTGTTTTTCTTGTCCATCTTGCAGACCAATCATCTCACCTGATTTCGGTTAGGGTTAAGAGTTTTCCCTGGGCAGACGGTGGAAACAAAACTGTTATTGTGTTTATTCTGTGCCACAGACAGCCACGTTGCTGAAGACGACGAGAAGCTGCTGTGTGTCTGCGAGAATGACAAAGGCACATGCGAGAATGGAACCTGCAGAGGAGACTCCTGTTTCTATACCTGGGTGCACGGCAGAGAGGAAAAAGGATGTTTCTCCAAGAAAAATTTCAACGAGCAGTGCAAAGGCTCCTTCAAGGGCTTTTTTGTTCACTGCTGCCAGATAAACAAGTGCAACGGCTTCATCACACCACCTCCAAACATTAGTCAGTATCCAAAGCCATTATTTTACAATATTTTCATATTGTATTCACATATTTGAAATTCAAGGAATGAGTTAAGGACCCTTCGGGTTTTGTTTTTATTTAAGTTACTCAGGGTCACCCAACAGTTCAGAGCAGATCTTGGATAATTTCTGTATTGACAGGCCTTAAGTTTACTGTTAGATGGTAATTGGTGCCCCCTTGTGGTCATTTAGAGAAACTACATACTTTCAAACTTTCATTGAACGATGGTCTTTTGCTATAAGCATTTTTTTCTTTCTCTTACAGAAAAATTACAAAACTAAAACATCTCCTCCTGCTTGCATTGAATTGTTTTTGACTAAAGAATGCTTCTGTACCTTTGTTTGTGTGTTTAGATGGGGAGCCAACAACAGCGCCTCCAGAATACAAGCACCCAGAGATGTGGATCAACGTGTCTTTGCTGCTTTTATTCACAACTGCATGTGTGTGTGGCTTGGTGGTATTTCTGCTCCTCCGACGGGCACCCTGCAGAGCCAAAGACCCTGAAGACCATGATGCCACTATGGTTAAAGTGCCCAATGGAGATGACCCCACATATGGTGTAAGTAACATGTGAAATTTGTCATAACAGAAAATAGTTTTTTTTGCATATGGATTACTTTTTTTTTTTTTTTTTTTTTTAATGTGTGTGCCTTCTTTTCCAGGATATGTATGATATGTTTTGCACATCTGGAAGTGGGACAGGACTTCCATATCTGGTCCAAAGGACTATGGCTAGGCAGATCTCGCTTGTTGAATGTGTCGGTCAGTCTACTCTCTACTTAAATATATATTTCTTATTTTTACTTCTTCAGCCATGTAACAGTGTAATTCTGGGTAATCCAGGTAAAGGCAGGTACGGAGAAGTGTGGAGAGGAACATGGATGGGGGAGAGCGTAGCTGTCAAGATTTTCTCATCCAGGGATGAGCAGTCCTGGTTCCGGGAGACAGAGATCTACAACACTGTGCAGCTGCGCCATGACAACATACTGGGTAGGGCTGATGATACAGTTCTACCAAAAAAAAAAAAAAAAACTCATGTGAAGAGTCATCCGAAACACAAGTATTTATACTTTCATCTGGCTTTTAGGCTTCATAGCCTCCGACATGACATCCAAGAATTCCAGCACCCAGTTGTGGCTCGTCACCCATTTTCATGAGCTGGGCTCGCTCTATGATTTCCTGCAATACACTAGCCTGGAGCCAGAGAGCTGTTTGAAGATGTGCCTGTCAGTGGCCTGTGGCCTGGTCCACCTCCACACCGAGATCGTCAGCTCCCAGGAAAAGCCAGCGATTGCCCACAGAGACCTGAAGAGTCGAAACATCCTGGTCAAGCGGAACGGGCAGTGCTGCATCGCTGATCTCGGTAAGAGTGGCACAGATGCAGGAAGAGTGAGTCACAATGAATGCAGCTGTGACTGCCTAAACATGTTGCCATTGTAGTTGATGACATTCCCGATCTTAAATCAAACGGTTGCAGCTGTGCTTTGTGTGCTCTCTCCTCAGGTTTGGCCGTGATGCATTCTCAGTCTCATGACTACCTGGATGTGGGGAACAACCCACGTGTGGGGACCAAGCGCTACATGGCTCCAGAGGTGCTGGACGAGACTATTCGCGTGGATCTGTTTGAGTCGTATAAACAGACTGACATCTGGGCTCTCGGCCTGGTCTTCTGGGAAATAACCCGCAGGACCGTTGTCAACGGTGAGGTAGCAACCGTCTGAAGGAGGCGTTTCACATTTTCACAGATGTGCAGAGAAATTTGTAGATTTATGTTTATGTTGAAAATGCTTGAAGAGGTGGATTTATAACAACTGCACAAATCCTGTCGAAAATGTGTTTCCTTCGTCCTCTCGTTCTGTCTCTGGAAGAATATACATAAGAAGCTGTTAGTCCCGTGTCTCTCAACAGCCTGGTGTTTTCCTACTCTGTGTCTGTCTCTACTATCCTCTCTCATGATTAGCGCTGCCGTAATTATAACAGTCTTATCTGGTGTCAGCACTCACTTCTACATAGTCCAGATGCCCATGCACACAATTTGAAGATCCAACCATGCAGCCATGCACAAGTGACCAGCCGCTTACACACACACACACATAAACACACATGCAGATCAATGTGTGTGTGTGCTTTGTGTCCCTTTTTTTTTAATGTAGTCACCAGGGAACCGGTATCTTCCCTGCTCTTTTATTTAGTCAAACACGCTTCACACAACTCCCACGGCAGCCTATCTTCAAGTTCAAGTGGGCTATTTCAGGCCTTGTATAAAGAGAGAGATGTTTTTTGGGTTTTTTTTTTTTTTTAATTTAACAAAGAGATAAAATCTGTAGAACAGGCTACACTTTAATGAGGTATGGAAGTGAGTCTTGTAAATCTTGTAATAATATTAAGCATGATATACTCCATTTTTCCAACAAAGATTTGTTTTGGTGAGTTATTCCACATGTCAGAGTAGGTGACAGAGAAACCAAATGGAGGGGGCTGGGAGGCAGGCTAATAATCATTTAGAAGGCTGAAATAAAAATAAATTAATACAATAATAAAACAACGAGAGCGGTCTGGACACACTGGACCAGTGTGGAAATGGAACTTATCTGTGTGTTCATGATGTTTCTTTCTTTCTTTCTCTTAGGGATTGTGGAGGAGTACCGTCCTCCGTTTTTCGACCTAGTGCCTTCAGATCCCAGCTTTGAGGAGATGAAAAAGGTGGTCTGTGTGGACCAGCAGAGACCCAGCCTGCACAACAGACTCCACTCCCATCCGGTAGGCTATTTCATCACACATACACCCTTACAGTTATTGTTTTCTGGAATTTCAAATTCTCCAGTAATGTCACTTCTCACCTCATCCACATATGAACACTTGAGAAAACGCCGCTACCTCGATAACCGTGTGTTTTGTGCATTTTTCTGTGTGCGTGTCCAGATCTTGTCAGCCATTGTAAAAATCATGAAGGAGTGTTGGTACCAGAACCCAACAGCCCGCCTCACAGCCTTGCGAGTGAGGAAGACTCTCTCCAAACTGGACGTTGACAGCGACTTCAATATTGATAAACTCAAACGGGACATCTAGGCCAGAGCACGAGGATGAATCTGAGACGGATTCCAACATAAAAGAGGCATATTAATGGCACATTTGTAGATATACTAATGATGTCAGTCTACACCAGCAATATGCAATCATTCGGTTAGTAACCATTTCACATTAATGTTGACTTCTACTGTTGAACTGCAGTCAAGGGTGCAAATCACTAGTTACTAAGACAGTATTTTTCCAGACATACTCATAATTATCTAAAACTGCCATCCTAACAACAGAAGGGAAAGTCCAGCATAGCACAATTACTCATACTCTTATCAAGATCGCTCCTCATTTACAGTGTAAAATGTCTTTCCATGACCTCAGCTACTTAAAGTCATATGTCATAGGAATGTTTTCTTAATTTCATGATAAATGCCAGGAAATATGTAAGAAATATTAGGCACACAACAAAGCACATCACCTATACTGCGCATTTATTAAATTAAGTAAAGTGAGCATTTATTATCTGCTGCACTGACACATTGACGTATTTAGTTGTAAATATTCTAATAGCATTGAAACCATATGGATATGGATTCAGTGGTAATTTACAATATGGATTATTGTAAATATGTGTTAAAGGGGATATTGTTTTTTTTTATTCAGACGTTGGACTTATTTTGTATATTTTTTTTTAAATATAACACAGCTCTTCAAAATTATTTTTTTACATCCCTGTAGGCCAAAAATGCACCAATACAATCACTATACTTGGTAAAGTAACTCACAGAAATACATGTAATATTGTATCTCTTGAATAAAGGACTGTATTTTTCAAACGTTTACGCTGTGGTATTTAAATACTAGCTCTTGCAGTTTTCTCTTTGACCGGCAGAGGGCGTCAGATAGTCGGCCAACATGTAATAATGTTGATTTCAAAGAATCAGCGTGTCCCGGGAAGTTGTTTTATGTGTGTGTTTTCATATGCAACCAATATTCTTAAACTTTTAACCACTCATCCATGTCCTACACTCATTCCCCTCTGTTCAGGGTTTCAGGGAGCTGTGAGGGTTGTTATTAAAACAGGGATGTGGTACAACTTCACCAACCAGTCACCAGGCCACAACTATGCTCATAAAGTTATCAATAAAGATAAAAGCGAAGGTAATTTGATCAAACACGTCATTGGATAAGAAAGGTCACTGCTATTTAGAAATGAAAAAAGGAACTGATGGCAAAAAAAAAAATGCAGCAAAAAATAATCATAATAAAAAATGTTCATTGAACTTCAACATTACTTTTAATTAGGATGCTTTTGGATTCATATAACATTTTATTTGTGTGGTGTTTTACTTCCTCAATGGTTTAAGGTTGAGCTGGTGTTTATACAACAGTTGTAAAGTGTGATCTCCAGAAATATTTTGATATGATCATGTGTATGAATTAGGGCAGCATGGTGGATTAGTGGTTACCACTGTTGCCTCACAGGAAGAAGGTTCCTGGTTTGATTCCCAGGCCCGGCAGGAGTCTTTCTGAGTGGAGTTTGCATGTTTTCCATGTGCCTGCGGGGGTTTTCTCTGGGTACTCCATCTTCCTCCAGCAGTCCAGAAACAAGCATGTTAGGTTGATTGATAATTATAAATTGCCTGTGGGTGACTGTGTGGTTCTTTGTCTATATATGTGGGGCTGGGATAGTCTGGCAACCTGTCCAGGGTGCACCCCTGCCTCTCAGCTGGAATAGGCTCCAGCAGACCCCCGTGACCCTGTATGAAGTGGGTATAGCAAATGGATGGATGATGGATGGTGTTTGCAGCTCGTTGTTTTCTGAAAAGACAGCTCAGTGTATTTTACAACAAACTCGAGATAAATCTTCTCAACCAATCAACGTGAAAAACAAAAAACAAGTGCGAATATTTAAACCACTCCATTCTTACAGAAGTGTTTTAAAATAAATTCATAGATCCTGTTGCAAAAAAGCATAACACAAATCAAATATATCTTTTCTTTTTCAGCTGAAAACCACAAAATGAAAATCCCTCTGTGGCGTTAGCTTCAACCCAGAGAAATTCAATCATCCAGTGTGAGATTTCTTTTTAATAATTTGATTATCAGCTGCACTCAAAGTGGAGCATAACAGCAGCAGTATGGGCCGCACAATGTATCTGATACTGTCACAGAAACAGAAAGAGTATAATGAGAATCAAAACTGGCACAAAACTATCTGCATTACTTTGTGAATGCTGCCAAGTAAGTGGTGAAAGTAGTCTGTGGCCTCTGTGTAACATCTCCATGTCAGTGTTTTGCTTCTGTGTCAGTCATGTTTGCTCCTCCTCTATGTGTGTGTGAGACGGGGTATGGTGTCTGTCTGATTGTTGTGCAAACTAGTGAGATAATAACCCTTCAGAATCCCAGTCTGTCTGGTCAGTCGCATTATTTTTAACACTGCGGGGGGGGTGGAGGGGGCTTTTGAGGTGTCACAGGACATCAGACTCCCCATCTCGCCTCCTCGTCTTTTTCTCCACTCTGTGAGCTTTTTTCTTTTTCCATTGTAGGATCATTCCCACTGGCTCAGATGAGGGGAAGGGATTTGTTAAACAGACAACATGCACTGGGGAAAAAAAATTGCAAATCTAAATGGGACAGTGGAATATATTGGACAGATACACAGCCACAGAGGAGACTATGCAGACACAACTGAGCTCGGGGATAGATCAGTTAGCATGCAAGAGAGAGCAAAAAAGTGGTAAAAGCGGGCAGAAATAAAGTCCCAAATGGACCTGGTGGCGGACTGATTGGCCTCCTCTTGTGGTACCTGCACAGCTGGGGGCAGGTGAAGGAAGTAGTGGAGCTTGGGACAGGATGGGTCACCAAACTGAGAGTAAAGCGTGTACCAAACTGAACTCAAAGCACTTTCAATATAGGTGACAGGTTATTTTAGATTGTTGCTCTAAAAACTGCAAGAGAGTGTGACCTTTCGACGAATCTAATTGTGATTTTGAGATGAACTAGAAAGATAAGGTATAGACTGCAACTTTTATGAAGTCTCGAGCTAAAGTAGTTTCACAGAGTTTGATCAAGGGAGTCCAAGATCAAACGAGTACAGACTGTCTCAAGGAAATAATGTAAATTAAACAAATGTTTTACAATTGATCATTAACTATAAATGGCTGTAGACACGTAGGTGTTTTACTAAATATATCCTGGTTTGCGTGAACAAGGGGAGGCCCAGAATCAAAAGCATATTCATAATTTCCACTGCCCTCTAACCTACATTAATCATATGAAGGAGTTTACTGTTCAGTCATTCAATCTTGTTCTCGCCTATTCCCGTTAAAAGACTAGTTCACTTGTAAATGCTTGAGCTTTTTACTTTGAATGAGAGCCATAAATGTTTGTGACCAACTTAATGTCATTAAATCCTCTTGAGTATTGTACATAGGTGTATTTATTCTAACAGAACATTACAATAGTCTGATTGTGTTTAAATCCTTTTCACAAAAAAAAAAACGTTGTCTTTGGTAAAAGGACACTTGACTTGAATAACTTTGAGCTGCGTCTGTTTGATTCACACAATGAACCGATAAACGTCAAGTGACAGCGTGGACGGGGTCCCTGCAGACAAATCAAGGTCATTTTAGCTGTGTACGTGTCCACAAAGGGTATAAAAAGACTGTTTGTACACCATCTCCATCCAATTGCTCCCATCTTGCTCTTAGACGTTAATGACTGATGTCAAGCAAACTACACTTAATACACCTCGGGACAAATTAGTTGCTATCCCAACTAGATTGTAAATAAGTTGATTATAGTTGATTATAGGGACATGTCTTGTGTTTTGTAATTAGAATTGCAGGTGTCTTCAATCTTGTTTGTTGTCAGTCTGACTATTTATAGGATGAAAAGAAGTCACTCTCCTGTTTGCAATGAAATCTCAGGACTGTTCAGGCATTCTGGAGCTGTGCGGCCCGGCGTCAGAAAGCTTGGTCTCAGTCGGTGGTCATGGGTCCTCCAACAGGAGAATGACCCAAAGCACACAGCTAAAAATGTCCAAGAATAGCTCAAAAGAAAACATTGAACTATTCGGAAGGGGCCTTCTGTGCTCCTTTAACATAGAACTTACGAGGCGTTTAGGTGCACCAAGCGTGCCGAGTGAAGTAGACAGTGAGTGTATGGTAAATCCCCCAAAAACCGACACTAATCAACCACTAAGAGACATGGAAGAAACATAAATGAAGAACCACGAACCAAAAATGAAGAGATTTAAAGTTACCTCAAAGAGACAAAAGAGACGCACAAATATGATGCAAAAAGAACATAAATGAGAGAAAATCACAAAAGAATGAGATATAAAGCACCCATAAAGAGTTGCAAAATGTACAAAAGACTTAAAATGTTCTACATTTGACAAAATAAATACTACAGAATAGATGTTAAAGGATAAAGATAAAAGCAACAAAGTGTGACTGAAATCTGTTCAACTAAAATGCTACTGGCAGTAATTGGTGCCAGATTTTTGGGATGGATGTTGTTTTATAATCTGTCCAGACAGTTTTGAGATAGAAAGAAATACACGTTTGCAGCAAAATGGCAACTGATGTTAGACCAGTGTCAAAACAAACAGCTGTTTACACCTCTGATGACACTCTAAACTGTCAATCCCTTCAAGTGCCAGTGTGAATAAGATTCCTACAGACAACCTGAGGTGATTTTAACTTAAACAAATGTTTCCTTAAAACTGTATGAAGGTGCTGTTTGCACAGGCATCTTTGTCTGACCGCTGCCATCTTGTTATAAGTCCTTATGAGTCAGCTACGTAATGGTGCTCAAACAACTGTCAACGGACACAAAAAAAAAAGAGATTTCAGGCCCTCGTCTTCCAACCAAAGTTGTTTGACTTTATTTATATAAAGTCAGTGTTTGTCTTGGCCAGGACACTCGGCCAAGACAGACACATGTTAAGACCGCAAGAGTTTCAAAACACATATAATAACAATTTATATAATATGGTATTCAAAATACTTTTTTTGCTTAATTAATTTACATAAAAATGTACACAAAACACCAACAAACATAATCAAAGACTGCCAACATTAAGGTCTAAAATTACTACTTATTTTAGACCTTTAAAGGTTTCAAAGGTCATTGTTATTATGGCTGATTGTGATCAGTCAGAACATCTACAATCACAAGTGGATGCATGTTGAACATTCAAATTATTTTTAAAATCATGAAATGAGACCAGATCCTTAAGGTTTGTGTATGTGTGTGTAATTGATCCATAAAGCCAGGAAAGATAGAATAACAAAAAAAAAACACTTGAGTTCTTAGAGCTTATGTGAAAAAAAAAAATAATCATAAACCAGTTATATGACATTTCTTCAAAGTCAAGAGCTGTGCTCAAATACAGATGGTTATGGGGATGCAGAATTCCCTTTCTTTGGCTGATATTTGAGTGGCAGGCCGTAGCGTGGTGTTTACTCCACGCAGCCGTGACCTCCGTGGCTCAGGAGGACGTGCAGCAGGCAGCCCTCCCCCCCCCCTGACCCCCGCCCTCTCCCTGCACACGTCACTGGCTGGCTGGTATCTGGCGGTGTGGTGTGTGCGGTCGCGCTGTGGTTGTGTTCCAGGTCTGGCCGTGTTGATAACGACACACTTCGGACGCATTTCATCGCGTAGAGATGGGAATTACGAAGATATGGCTCTAAAACAAACCGCCCTAACGCTACTCGCCCTGCTCGGGTCGGCGGCTGTCGGTGACGGTAAGTTTTTGACGAGAGCACCGCGCTGGTTTTCTTTTGTCTCGCCGTGTTTTCCTGGACCGGGCTTCGCCTGTTGTCGCTAATCGTCATGGCGGTGCGAGTGTGTGTGTGCGCGCGTGTTTGGGCGCGTGCGTGTCGGAGTCGGAGGTTTTGGCTAGCTGTACTGTTATTGCTTCTCGTCGACCTCAAAACCGCCGCTGCCGTTTCCTCAAACCGAAAGCCACTGACTGTTTGTTATTAATTTTGATTTATGACGAGTGACAAAATTAAACGAGGCGCCAATGAACGCGAGGCGAGCAGCTAAACAACAACAACATGGTGGTGCTGTGTGTTCCGAGGCGGCTGCTAACACTGCTACCCAACTATATTAAGTTGAGCAACGTTAATGCTATTGCTTGGCCGATAACATATATATATATATATATATATATATATATATATATATATATATATATATATATATGACTTATTGTGTCGCAATTAACCAAGCCCTCGTGAAGTGCAGTCTACGCTTGATGCTGAGCTTAATCTCCTGGCGGCTGATTTGCTAACATATTTACAAAACAACCTCTCGCTTATCATTGTGTTGCTTTGGGACAGCGTGTCATGATAGCTGCCTGGTTTAAGCGCACGCAATGAGACCGGTTACAGTTGCTACGAGTACTTGTTAAAAATCTGTATAAAGGAGCCCCCTTGAATGCATGTCTGTCCCTGCTTTGTGCATGAAATGTGTTTTTGAGGGTAAACACTGGCAGCTTTGCCATTGGTGCCCATTTACAAGGAGTGAAAAGGCGTCTTACTGGCCTCCAGCTGAAAGTGAATGCTGGCATAGGGTGACAACAGCCGTTCATTCAGCCGCCCCAGACAGAAGTCAGAGTTGAAGTCTGGGTTCATTGTGATGGAAATGTCTAGTGGGGTCTTTTCACGCGGTAGTTATGGGTCTGCTTCAGTCTGAATCCCCTCCATCTGCTTGGAGCAGCTGATACCCGATTCTGCACGCATTCTCACATTATTCCACGTTAAGTCTCTGTTTAGACGTGATTCACATTTATTATATACATATGCAGCGAATTAGACAGGTTTGGAAGGTAGAAACTGCAGTCTTTTGTCCTTACTGACTGCTCTGCTTTTTATCTCGTTGCAGCTTGCCACAAATAAACTTAGTAATAACAAACTAAACCTTAAACAGTTTTATTGATTTATTTTCAACAGTTGAGTCATCCTTCCAATAATCATAAAAAATATATTCCTCCTCTGCTTAGTTTAGACAGCGGTGCAGTTCACCAGGGTTGGTCTGGTCATATAAGTCGTGCTGTGAAAGCAATCACACCTGGGTGGCTTGTTTGTTTGACTGGGTGTCTCCAGCTTCAACAGTGATATGTGAGGGTGAGAGTGGGGGTGGGTTTGAGGCAAAACCGACACAGGGTGATGATGGATTTGTCCAGCTGGTGGGTGTCTGTTGTGTAAGATGTCCACAAGTCTGTCCTAAGTCATAGTTTCACGCCACATAATGGAACACGCCACACACGGGCTGAAACCAGACTAACCGGAATGTTGCCAAGCAGATTCCAGTGTGTTTTTACGAAAACGTGGTTTGATAAATCTGTCGCGTGTTGACTTCATGCGGATTAGTAGTCATTGGTGTTATGGGTGTTGCAGGCCTGTGTGACACATTCTGTGAATTGAATACATCAGCAATGTGATATGGGCACTGTCAAGTACCTTGCTGCAAGGTAGGGCGCCACCCTCCTTTTCTCTCTCCATTCTATATCTGTCTTGTATAAAAGGCCTAGTGCTTTGTCAGAATTGAATCTGTACTTTATCTGTGGTTCCAGTTCTGCTTTCATTTACACTTTGCCTCCAGGGTGCTGAGCAAAGCATTAGGTTGCATCAGGTTAGGTTGCTTCTCATCCCTAGGTTGAAGGGAAATGTCTGGGTACATGGATCTCTGCTATTTCTTGAAAGTAGCCCTTTAGTTCATAGTCTTGTCGTTCCATAATGTTTCTTCTACATAAACCAAACTTGGGTTAATTGGAAAGTGAACACAAGTCCATTTTCTTTTCATTTTATACAGGGGCCTTGATTTTGCAGAAATGAATCCATCACTAGGTGCAATTTAATGGCAGATTTGATATGAAAAGGTTTATGTGGTGGAAGTGTGAGATAGTCAGATTGGAACATGTGCACACCTGCCCATTAAGTCAGGGCCAAGGGAATGTACAAAGAGTGTAATGCATTGGGTTCAAAGGTGTGTGTCTGTAAGGAAAAGAGTTTGGGCAGGTCTGAGGTGAGGAATTTGTATTACTGTTTGCCTTAAGGTAGAAAATGGTTGGCATATGTATGTATGTACATGTGTGTGTGTGTGTGTGTGTGTGTATGTATGTGGGGCACAATCTTTGCAATCACATTGCTTTCTGGCCAAGGAACCTTTTTCTCGGCTGATAACCAACAGTTTTTATAATGTAGTTGAACCAGTTGGGGTCAGCTTGAGTCTGGGGTTGGGCTAGTTTTCCCTCCATAATAACCGGTATTGTTAATAACTTTTGTTGGCCTGGAGGCACATAGCCCTAATTGCTACAGCAGACTGCGTAGCCTCCAACTGACCCAGCTTGTCATTACCGATGTTAGACCACGGTGAATTGGTGCCAACTGAGAGCCTGCCCTCTTTGCCATTCGTTTATTTTAAGTGGTTTTTAATCGGTTGAAAATCATTTTAGGAATTTATCTTAACTGAACGTTTAACTAGTATTGTCCTAGTAGATCGAAACAGACTTGGTAGCTAATTGTGTTCATGTGGAACTAAACCATAAACATCTGTTTTGGTTTTGATTAGTTTTGCCCTACAATAAAGTGCAGTCAGTTTGCACAGTCTTTTCCAATACTTCATTGTGCTTTAATTAGTGTAGTCCAGGAGTTGTCTGGCCATCCATCCTAATTCTTTTAAAAACATAAACTTTATTATTCTTGTCAGTATCACGAAACACCGAAATTTGCCTCTGGTTTTAACCCTTCACTAGGGCTGCTATTTTTCCAGCGCCAGGGAAGCATTTGGGAGTTAAGGGCCTTGCTCAGGGGCCCACAGTGATTCACCGTTGTTGCCAGCCCAGGGTTTTCGTCATCAATACAAAAAATACTCTTTTATAATTTGGATTAGACTTTTGCTTTCCAGTGACCAGTACCAATTGACAGAAGAAACTGACTGCACCACTGGATAAGCATACAACCAAAGACACAGCTACTAATTTGGTTGGTTAGAGAAGTGGCTCTTGGACGCTCTTGTATGAGTCATCGTATATAGCTCACACTGACCCACTGCGACTGGGAGAGGTTCCCGTCTGGTGGGTTCACCCTGAACCCTCGCTACTGGAAATGCTCTTATTAGTTTAAGTTCAGCCTGAATGTGTTGTTTTAATGGAGTAAAGGCGTCTGAAAGAATGTGGAGAATTGCTCTGTTTTGAGTTATTTTGAGTTGTTGAGGCATATATATTTTGATAGTATTTTGTTAAGAAAGTAACTAAAGGTTGATGTAAATTTGTGTTAATTTCACTTTTAAAATGTTACATACTTGTTTTATCATTTCAGTAATAACAAATGTGGCCTAACTTTTGTATAAGGCCAGGGTTGCGTTACCTTAAGCATTACCATAAATAATCTATAAAACAATTTCAGTTCAGTTTAGAATAATTTGTCTAAATTTGTCTGCAACAAAATAATGTTGAAGTATGATAGCTCATTTGTCTAAAGTTTTGTCAAACAGCTTTTATACCAAAGTTAAATGGTAGCGGCATTGATTTGTTGAACTGCAATATAAACTTAAGCATCATGGAAGCAGCAGCTTTGATCAATTTGAGCACCTGCAGCAAGTCCAAAATAACCCCACACTCTCCTTTGTTTGCCTTTGATCCCATCCACGACAACGGCAGACAGGATGGGACGTAGCCTACAGGGTGGTGGTTGTTAGATATTGTAGAAGCAGTTTCATCCCCAGAGACTTCACTTTAGAATCAGATCAGTAATATGACCCTGAGATGCAGACAAAGGTAATGACTTTCCTCCTTCCCCTTGCATTGATTAGGACACAGCTGTGGTGTGTGCTTCTTTGAGTTTGCCTGTGTGTGTTGCGCTCACACTGTCTGGTGGCGTCTGGTTGTCTTGATCAGCTCTCAGTCTGGTATCTGTATGGATCTAATTTCAGCGAGTGCATTTTAGTAATGGTGCTCTCCCCCTCATACACAAGCACGCACTGACAGTCTGAGACTGCTCAACTCGAGAAAACATTTGTGTAATCCACTATGATAGTGCAGCCAGGTTCAAGTATATTTCATGATGTTTTCTTACTTAAAAAGTTCCTTTTTTTTGACAAGGCTGCTCTGCATGAGTACGTTTTGAACAATAAGTGAACACCGTCACCAAAGTTACTTGGTCAAGTTGTTTTTAATGGCACCATAATGTGTTTTTTCTTTGGTCCAAGTTAAGGCGATGTTGTTTATGGCAACAATGTTGTATTAATCCTGTCCTCACAATGTCTGCCATTTCCTGTCTCAACATGAAAGGAATGATAGGAACTTAATAGTGGCAGCTCATTCAAAGTGCTCCGTTTCCTGTGTTTTCTTCCACCATTCCCCTTACCTCCTCCCTCCTGTAAGTCAAAGTCTAGACTGAGTTTTAATGACGATCGCAGCTGGTCACTTGGGCATGCTTAAATCACAGCTGGGGGGTGGGTGTTACCCATTTCCCTGCACCTCCCTTGTATTGTCATAGCCTAATGGGGGGCACCAGCCCCCAATTCTGTCTGGCCCAGAGCGGTCCCCAAATATTGGTGGTGTTACTGGTAAACCCAGACTGTCCCCTGTGCTTCACCCATCCCCCAGCACGGCTCTATGGAGAACTGCAATCTGCTCTTTGTTCCTGGAGGGCCAGTCCAATCCCCCCCTCATGTCACCCTAATCCCTAAACAAAGGACCAGTGTAAAGACCACCAGTTATGTAGATACAAGAACAGAGTTCACTCAAAACTACACACGCTTGGCATCAACTCATCTGTGTGTACTTAGGATTGATGTTGGTCTTTCAAGTGTAGCTTTGCAACACTTTAGCTCTGAATCCATAGAGATATGCAGAGCAGTGTGCAAACACATGACATTTGAATAAATGCTGGTGACCCATGAGTTCCTGTTTGATTTAGTTATGTACCAGAGCCCTGTTATGCATGACTTTCATTTTGATTTTATTTGATGGCTCACTTTCACATTATTTTTTTATTTTTTTATTTGAGGTTAAAGTGAAATGTAGATGTACTAAATAGAAACAAGACTGTATTTATATGGTTCTTTTCTAATCTCTCAGCCTATGTTATATTATATACACACCCACAGAGCATGTGGTTACGCACAACAGTGAATGTTGGTTTGGACTTCCGCTTTTAATTCCTGATTCTGCAAAGTGTTGAAAATAATCCCTGGAAATAAAGTATTGACGTAACTTCGCACAAGCTGCTCCACTGGATTGACGTGACCCTTTGAAGTCGAAGCATAACAGCCATGCTTTCAAGTGGTTTTTGTGAAATTGTCAATTGTCATCCCAGTGTTGGATCAGAACTTGAGACTTGTAAAATCAGACAACAGTTCCCAGTCTTTTCTGGTCTAATTTTGGTGGGTCTGGGCAATTTATAGTCTCGGTTTTGCAGTCTTCGCTGACAGGAGTGGCACACGGTGTGGTCTTTTGGGTGGAGCCCATGTGTTCAGAGGTTGTCTTCTGCATACCTTGGTTCCAGTGAGTGGTTCCTGAACAGTTGTACCTGATCAAGTGACAGGTGAGTGAGACCAACCTTATTCAGGCAAAAGATTTCATGGCATCTGCTTGGATGCCCTAGACTCCTTCTGAGCCACGTCAGAACAGGGTGACCAAACAAGGAACAATAAATAAAGCAAAAAGATTTATTTTTGAAGGCCAGAAGGAACCTCAAGCAACAATGTTTGAGAAATGTTGATGGATGCATACATACGTATTGTACGGGTACCAGTGTTGTATGCAGTCTATAATATGATTAATGGCATTGATCAAACTATACTAACTATGCATCTGCTGTAACACAAGAATTTTCCACTTTAAGTTTATTTTACAGTTGTCTGCAGGTGCCTTGGAAGTACCAGTTTTCATAAATTGTGTTTATGAAAAGACGTTAAAGAACAATTTAAATGATCTGGTTAAGAAGACTCCCTCACCAACCCGAGCTTGTAGATGCAGCAGCAGTTCTGTCGTCACATCTATTGCCATAGCAACAAGAGACAACTTGTCCTCCACCTCATCTAGCCTCACTCTGACCTAGTTGTTGTCGTATCTACACACAGCCAACCTAGCACTCTGTGCTAACCACAACAAACTCTTTCTCTTTGTCGAGGTGCACAAAACACGTGTGCCAGGCAAAGGCGGGCAATGATGCCAAGTAGTGAGAAGTATTCTGCTTTATGAAACACCACTTTCTACGGGGCTCTGAATGTCCAGTCTTAAAAGCGTCTACACCTCCGTGTTCATTCAAGCATTTTCGGTTATATCACTGAGAGATGTTGACTTGTAGTCTTCTCCAGGGGGAGACGGTGGGCTCACCAGACATGGTCTCCAGGATGGAAATGTGTCTTTTGCTGGGTTTTGCTGGACTCTTCCTGCATTCCGGGCAGTGGGATGAGTTGGTTGTGATGCGTTTTATTTATACAGCTGCAAGTGTGTGCATGTGTGGGATATTTCCCGCATTATAGATTGCATGTTTGCAGGCTTCTTTGAAGTTATGCACAATCCCAAGATGACATTCATGTCCTGCCTTTTAATAAAAAGATAGATTTGCAACAAACCAAAGTCTTGGTAGACCACAGACCATTCATGGCAGACTTGATAATCAAATGTGTCTGTTTTCAGACATGTTTGGTTTCCTTCCTAAGCTTCTGTCTCTGTCTGTGGACCATCTGTCTTGCCACACACTGTGTCTTCGTGGTGGATGTGCTGGTCTGTTGATTTCAGATGGTGTTCCTCTCACAACAGAAAAATCATTGCCTCACATTGGGCCTCACTCTGTCAAAGTAAAGCTTTCAGTAGTTGGCTGTAACAAGTCTTTGGGAGAAAGTGTTTCTCTGTTTTAACATAACTCACTTAAACTTAAACATTGCTCGCTCTCTCTTTCTCACTCTTATGACAAAAGATTTATCAAAACTACTTGTGTCTTAAGTCACTCTCAGATGATTGGATGTGTTCCTAAAAGAAGACGGAGTACCAAAGAAGGAGCCTTATGGAAGAATGATACCAAGAAAAAAAACACAATTTAACATTGTAACCAACCGCTGTAACTCCTGTCATCTGTTTTATTTATCCAAACCATTTTGCTCCATTAACTCAGCAGATTAGTGTGATGTGGCGCAGCCAGGGCTTGTTTTTCTCTTTATCAGGCCCAGCCTGCTTCACCTCTGTGTAATCTCCAGGAAATTCCATCTGCATGCGAGCTTTAGTGAATTTGGACACACTTAAAGTTCCTGCTACTTTCCCACTCGCCTCCTGAGAAACAAGTCGAGCATTCAAGCGCTGAACAGATGACAAATATTACCTCAAGTATTCCACATTTCCAGTCACCATCGGTGAACAAGCATAGACACATCAGCATACACGCCATATCAAAAAAATGCTCCCTCGCAGAAAATACCCATATGAGGTTAAGTTTGATGCAAAACCCCTATGACACCAGACTTTGTGCTTTTGGTCGTTCAGATGTTACTTGCCGATGAGTCCATCAGCATATTGGTCATTTTGAGTATTTATAAAAATAGATTCTTGCTGGCAATGCTGTTTAAGAATGTGTTAAAATGTGCTGACAGTTTTTACAGAAGGAACATTGGTGAGCTCATCTGCTCAAAGGAGTCCTTAGTATAAAAGACTAAGGCTTAGTGGAGTCTTGCCACCTTAAAAATCCTTTGTTTCTTCTGGGCCATGTGTTGTCAGTGGTCCAGCCAGTGTTTAAGTTTTTTGTTTGTTTTTTTTTTTTCCTTGAGAAAAAGATTAGAAATTCCTCTCTCTCCTTTCTCCTTCAGTGTTTTTTTTTTTCTCTTCATTTAGCAGTCTTGCTTTTGCTTAAATCCACACTGATTAGTCTAGAGTGTTCTAGCTTTGTTTCCAGGATCAGTTCATGGCCCGGCAGGCCTCATTCATAACCCTGTTGTAAGAGATTTTGTTGTTTTTTATGTTTTAAAAGAGAAACGTTACTCTCCCGGTCCCACGACCCACCTAATCAGGTTCTTCCATGTACTGTGGTAGCAGCAAACCTTAAGAGGAAGCCCTTCATACTGACCATCCCCTAAATAAGAAGCATGTGTGCTATGACTCAAAATCACATTTCACTCCAAATCTAATCAGTTTGCTGTTTCTTGCTCTGAGTTGTCCAACCACCTCTGGTTCTGTTTTTTTATGTGGCGTATGTGTGCAGACTTCCTGGCACTGACATCATTTTAACGTGTAGACCACCACAAAACTGTGGACCACCACAGTTTTGTGGTTCCATTGTGCTTTTCTTTTGATCTTTTATCTTTTTTTTTTTTTTTTTTTTTTTTTTTTTTTTAAATGGCTCCCTGTGCAGGCGAGTGCTACGTTTAAATAAAACTTCTGTCTTATTAGCTTGAAAAGTGGTGGCTCTGTGTCACTGTTAGGAAGACAGGGGAGAGGGATGGAGCAGAATGCTGCATTGGGGATTTGGCAGGAGCCCGTGACCCTTGTTGGGTTTCACTTGGTGTGTCCCACTGGGCAGGTCTGTCTCCACCCTGCATGTTTGGGTTCATCTGCAGTGAGAGATCTGATTTCAGGGCCGCCAGGGCGTCTGACTGCTCTTGCCGAACTCCTACGGTCTGTGTCTACATGTCATGAAATGCCTTCATTTGAACTGACACGCTTGTTACTGTAGGGTGAGCTCGCCACCTGCTGGACAAAAATGGGCGTGCGCGTGTGTGTGTGTGCGCGCGCGCGTGTGTGTGTGTGTGTGTGTGTGTGTGTGTGTGTGTGTGTGTGTGTGTGTGTGTGTGTGTGTGTTTTCCCCATACGTTATGTCAGTTATCTAATAAATAATTTGCGTAACTCTGTCTTCTGTTCCAGCTTTACGTTGTAACTGTACAAACTGTGAGGGATATGAGTGTGAAACAGATGGCGCCTGCATGGCGTCAACTTACTACCACCAGGGAAAGGAGCAGCACATGCGCATCTGCATCAACCAGGACAGCCTCGTCCCCCCCGGACAGCCGTTTTACTGTCTGAGCGCCGAAGGCTTCTTCAATACACACTGCTGCTATATAGATTACTGCAACAGCATTGACCTGAAAGGCCCAGGTGAGGAGCACTCATCAAACAAGAGCATCTTTGCTCCAGTAGCAACATCTCTCTGTCTGTTGATTGTAAATTTAATGAGCTTTGCTCTCTCTCTTTTTTTTTTTTTTTTTTTTTTTAATAACCATTGTAGTACCAACAAAGGTTGGGAACTGGTCAGGCCCGGGAAGCAACTGGGGTCCAGTGGAGCTGGTGGCAGTCATCGCAGGGCCCCTGTTCCTGCTCTTTGTGTTGCTGATGGTGGCCGTGTTCCTGTTCCAGTATCACCAGAGGGCCTACAGCCACAGACAGAGGCTGGAGGTAGAAGACCCCTCCTGCGACCATCTCTATTTGGCAAAGGACAAGACCCTGCAAGACCTGATCTATGACATGTCCACCTCGGGATCCGGCTCTGGTCAGTACATGATGCCTGCTCGATCTGTCAGAATGATCCAGTGGTTAAAATGGTTCTTTTTCTTTCCTCTTTAATTTTTTATGTCCCGTCAGTAGAAAATATATTAAAGTGTGCGTTTAATTGAGTTCAGCATGTTTCCGTATCTTTGCTGTTCCTTGCAGGATTGCCCTTGTTTGTGCAGCGGACGGTGGCTAGGACCATTGTGTTGCAGGAGATAATAGGAAAGGGTCGTTTTGGTGAGGTCTGGCGAGGGAAGTGGAGAGGAGGTGATGTGGCGGTGAAGATCTTTTCATCCAGAGAGGAACGCTCCTGGTTCAGAGAGGCTGAGATCTACCAGACAATCATGCTTCGGCACGAGAACATTCTGGGATTCATTGCAGCCGACAACAAAGGTGAGGATGATTGTGAGGATTTTCCCCCTTCACATTTATCTCTCTCTCTCTCTTTTTTTTTTTTTTTTTTTTTTTTTTAACCAATATGTAAAGCGAACGCTATGTTACAAGTTGAAGTACGTTTTGTTAGAATGAATGTAAAAGAGACTAACCGACACTGCTTATAAGAAGTTAAACTGTTCATTAACGTAGTGTCGCTTTTCAACTTTTCTTTTCTTTTCTCCTCCTAAGACAACGGCACATGGACGCAGCTGTGGCTGGTGTCAGACTATCACGAGCACGGCTCTCTTTTTGACTACCTGAACCGCTACTCTGTCACCATTGAGGGCATGATTAAACTTGCACTTTCAGCTGCAAGTGGCCTGGCACACCTACACATGGAGATCCTCGGCACTCAGGGTGAGACGAACTGGCTAAATGACTGAAATGACAAACGAACGGACGCTGCAGGAACTTGCCCTTGATGCAGGTGTAATGTTTTTATCCGTTTCCCTGCAGGTAAGCCAGGCATTGCTCATCGTGACCTGAAATCTAAAAATATTCTCGTGAAGAAGAACGGCACATGTGCCATAGCCGACCTCGGACTGGCAGTCCGCCACGAGTCCATCACAGACACGATCGATATAGCACCGAACCAGCGCGTGGGCACTAAGAGGTAAGTGTTTCCACGCTCTTTATGTCATTGTGGACGTGAAAGGTCTCCCCCACGTCTGTCATGGTTTAACCCGTTTACACGCAGTGTTTTTCTGCCAAAAAGACAAAAATCAGCAGTAAATACCTTCCAATTCTTTTCTTTATATAAATTGATGATCTTTTTCTAGAATTTTGAAAAATAAGTACTTAAATTTTCCACCCAAGATCACTGAGAAGTGTTCCAGTTCGGGGCGATACTCGGGTACAGAAATTGTCGCTGGTGCCATTTCTGATCTGTTACCATTACATCCATCCAGGTATATGGCTCCAGAAGTCCTGGATGAAACCATCAACATGAAACACTTTGATTCCTTCAAGTGTGCGGACATTTACGCTCTGGGCCTGGTGTACTGGGAGATTGCCCGTCGCTGCAACGCAGGAGGTAAGAGGACGACCGGCGGCAACGAATGAGTCCGTCTAATGAAGACACGCGTGAATTCAGACTCAGGAGGCTTCTTCTTTACGCCCTGCAGGTATCCATGAGGAGTACCAGCTGCCCTACTATGACCTTGTGCCCTCTGATCCTTCCATAGAGGAAATGAGGAAGGTGGTGTGTGACCAGAAACTGAGGCCCAATGTGCCGAACTGGTGGCAGAGCTACGAGGTATTTCACGCCATGTATATCGACAGCTGTACTGATAGTTTTCTAAAAATATGTTCATGGGTTACATAGAGCATCTGTTGGGCCTCATTCATTTGGCAGTACAGGATGTCCCGAGCACCAGTGCAAACTGTTCAGTTCTAAATCTGTGTTGCGGCAGAGAATGAAAAGTCTACTTCATCTTGCTTTGTTATAATTGGATATTCCTTTATTGGTTCAGTTGAAAAAAAGTCCAACAGCTTAAAGAAAAAACATGGATTTATTTTTAACTTTTGAAGTTGGTCCAGAAGTTTCCCTGAGAGCCTCATCTCAAACCCAGATGGACCCTTCATACATACAAGCAGCTGCAAATGAAGTGTTCTTGTTTCGTGAACTTGTCCACATGCTCTGTGCTGTGCAGTCGCTGCGTGTGATGGGGAAGATCATGCGGGAGTGCTGGTACGCCAACGGAGCGGCCAGACTGACAGCTCTGCGCATCAAGAAGACTCTGTCTCAGCTCAGCGTGGAGGAGGACATCAAGATGTGAGCGGCCAGGCGACGGAAAAGACGCACTGGAGACGCACAACCTGACCACACTCCCATAGGAAAGAAACACTAAAGACAGACTGCAAATGAGAACCCTGCCAGTTTTAAAGCCACACTCCAAGTTGTGACAAGGCCTACCTCACCTTTTTAGCCAAAACTACTGAAAACCACCCCTCCCCCCGCCCCGACTCCCTTTGCTCCTCGTCTCTCCTCTCCGTTACCCATGACCCCCTACCCTCTTCTCCACGGGCCACAACACACTTCAGCACTACCACTGTTAATATCATAACACCCTTTCATTTCCCAGGGCAGGAATCACTACTATTGTACAGTGACAGAATTATGATTATTGTTGTTATTTTTTACTTTGTTCCATGGCGGTCGAAACTTCTCTAAAAGTCAGGCGCGAGGTGGATTTCACGCATATAAATAATGCTTTACATCCTGTTTGGCCATGCAACATCTCGCTGTCGCTGCAAGTGTGTGTGTGTGTGTGTGTGTGTGTGTGTGGGGGAGGGGAGGCGAGGGGAGGGACGGGGGAGGGGACACGAGGCTGACGCACTGTTTCTATACACGTCCTTGTCTGTGAACGGCGTCTGAACTACTAGCATGTTTCTAAGACGCCAACGTGTCTTCTGGTGTGGGCGGGTTCGTTTAAAAAAAGGAAAAAGGGGTGGGGGGCGTCTCGTTCGAAGCATGAACAGTCAGATTGCTCTTTTTTTCTTTCCTTTTGTGTGGAAACACTCCCCCTCCTCCTCTTGAATATCCTACAGAAATGAGTTGCACTCAACTGTAACTGCATGTGTGAGATCTGCAGGTATCACATGATGGATGTGGCCAAGTCTCGGCGTTACGTTTGAAATGTGGCAGGGATAATGTTTGGGATGGTTTCATTTTAATTTATTTGTTCATAGTTTATATTTCGTATTGATGAACACTGTGAGATGAGATGCGACAAACCAGAATCCTGATATATTAATAAATTTTAAAAAAAATGAAAATTGGTGTTGTAGTTCAGTCCAAGTCTTGACCCTCTTGACGTTAGATTAAAGGGTTGTTGCATTCATGTAGTGTAAAACTCAGAGTAAATATGAATGTAGCCGCGACCCCGTCGGTGACAGGCAACGACATCGTGAACACTGAGCAAATACAAGGCGTATGAAATGGCAATGAAAACCAGTTTTGTTTTGTTTTGTTTGACTTTTTTTGTGTTTGTGTAAAGACATGATGATGGGCTCTCTTCTGACTTCAATGTTAAGACACTACTGATGATGGGTACATATGATTTGTATATAAAACATGCAATTATCTTCTTTTTTTTTTTTCCTTGTATGCCACAAGCACGCGTGTGACATTTGAATGGAAAGTTTGATTGGATGGTACTTTTTCAGAGGTCTTGTTTTTAATCCGTCTGCATGGTTTCCAACTGTGCCAGAACATCTGCTGGAATGTGTTTTTCACTTGCTCCTCTCATGGCAATTTGGTGGTACTACTGATCCCAGAACCTTTTGCTGTAACCTGTTTTTTTTTCCCCCATTTTATAAATATTATGTATAGATTGTTGGAATTGCTTGGTGTGGTCTTTTTTTTTTTTTTTTTTCCCGAGCGCACCAATGCGGGTCTGTTTCTACATTTGTCCTCTGGGTGTTTATCTCCTTCTCATCGACACTGGAATACACAAGAGCATCATGTAAACCTTGAATTTTAATACTGCCACTGGCTATTTAATCCAGAAATCCCGACAACCGTTGACAACTCGCAGAGAGAACAGTTCGCTGTGAACCGTAGCCGAGACGTTCTTGCATAGTGATGCTGCATGTTTCCATTTTTATCGTCTGCAGCTTGGAGTCTTTCTGCAGACAGGACTATGAAGGTATTACGTTTTTTTTTTTTTTTTGTCAGCTTTCGAGCGCCACACTTGCGTCCTGCACCCGTTAGTTCATGTTAGGTAATCCATCACATGCTCCACATGTGTCATGTTTAGTATCCATTTTGCATGCTGTCTCAAACACTGGGTCCTTCCTCACGGAGGTAGATTAACTTAAAGAGAAGTGTTAATTTGAATTATTTTATTTTTTTGTCCTTTTGGGTTATTGGCTGTGGAAGGTCGGGGACGTAGGAGGCTACAGTCAGTCACCAAAATTGTCAAAACACTCCTGTCCATGCTTGGTTTGTTATCATGGGTATGTGATCATCATGTTCATATATGATACTTCAAAGATAATATTGTGAGTTTATTTTTTTCTTTCTTCTCTTTGTCCCTGGATAAGTTCAAAGGTGTATATAGATATACAATAAATTCCTCTTTTTCTTACCTGTGACTCCAACTGCTGCTCATTCTGGATGCTGTGGGTGTAGATGACAGAAAGATGACCCGGGTGTATGAACGGGTTTTGTTTTTCTCTCAAATCTGTTAGGATTAACACATTCACTGTGAACAAGGTAATAAAGTTGGGACCGCACAGGGGAAGTTATTAACTTTTTATATTCCACATGTAACTAGGTCATTGTAGATTGAATCTGAAACACTTTTTACTTTTCATTTGCTTTTCCTGGATTCAACTTAATTGACCTTAAGTCAATCCTTTTCTCTTTTTTTTAAAATTATTTTTATTTTGGAGCGTTTCCTTAAACAAAAATCCTTTAAAAGTTGTGAGTTGCAGCCATTATGAGTCTTTACGTGCACGTTCAAAGATGCATCTAATCACTATGCTTCTTTCACAAATGTAGTTAAAATGATGTTTTTAGCATAAGAACTATCCTCCATGATTCATGCTGACGGCAGGTTAACACAAACCAAATAAGCTTGTAACGTGCACTGTTATTGGCGGCGGTATCGGCACGAGCAGGGAATGCTGGGAGTCGACGCCATACGACGTTCACCTCGGCAGCATCTTCACATACAGATGGAAAATCCCAGTAAAGTTCATTTAACTTACCATGATGCCAAGTTTTCAGAACGTAGTTGTACAAAGCTCCTGTGACTATACCACTAAAAGGAAGAATTTCAAAGTAAAAGCATTTATCAATACAGGATAATCTTTTTTTTTTTTTAGCTCTGTGAATACAATGGCTTATTTAGCTTTCAATTTTTTTTTTTAATTATACAAAACCTTTGTTTTATTACAGGGTGGTGCGGAGGTTTCAAATGTATCATCTGATGCGTCAGGAATTAAGATGCTGAGGGATGCTGTAGTCGGGGTAACACCATTTATTCATTTATGAAGCCTTTGGCAGGTTCAGATCAGCTCTGTCATCACCAGACTCAAGTATGAGGACAGGACGGGGGGGGGGGGGAGTATTTAAAATGCATTTTATTTTCCTTTCCAAGAAACAAAAAGCAGACAAAGAAATAAGATGAAGGGCAAAGGGAGTGGGAAACCAGTATATAAAGAGATGCTACCTCTGGCATCCTGAAAAAAAATATGTACAATTCAAAAGAATATCAATACAAAACATGCCACATACAATAAAAATGATCATATTTATTCATATTCCCTAAAAGTATCTCTGCTGTACAGATGCAACATCTTTTTTTTCTTTTTCTTTAAAAAGGTGAGGTTAAAAAAACCCTTTAATTTGAGCAAACTTTATTAAATTATAAGATATGCAGAGAACTTAAATTAAGATTTAGCGAAGTTAAAAATTATTTAGATTAAAATCCAGTGAGCGTCATAATGTCTCGTCATGGTCTTCCCTTGAAATAGAAACATATCAAAAAATATATATATTTATATATATATATATATATATATATATCACTGTTTCGGATACTTGATCAATATCTACCACTTTAGAGAAGTTCTCTGTTATACTATGAGAGTGCAATTCATTACCAGGTTAAGTATGGGATTAACTTTAAGTATTACATCATAACATATATTAGGCCAAGTAACCATTTCACAAGGTTTACCAACACATTCACTTCTATAGGGAAGATATTCAAAAAGCAAACCACTAACAATATCGTAGGGAATTCAAGATTTTCCATTCAAGACTATATTTATCCAATTGTGACGGATTATGGGACAGGTTTTGGTAATAAACAAGCAGTAGCATAAATAAAACAAAAAATAAACACAAACAATATTACATAAATACAAACGCTATGCACCATTGTACTGCTTTATGCAAGAAGTGATTTTTTTGTCGTTTTGTTTTTAAGTCTAATTAATGACTCCACATAAATCCAAGCAGTCCAGTAATCACTTCAGCTCCTCGTCGTGATTGATTGGAGGACCCCAGACATCGTCCTCATAACTAATTCAACAAACTTGTCTCTGAGAGCTTATAGCAAAAAACACTAATAGAAAAACAGGTAAATGCAAAACACTCTGGTTCTTATACATAAAGATATTAGTTTGCCATTTTACATATATTTATATTTATATACAGCTTTTTATTTTTGTTAAAATGATATCCAGTGGTTGATTTTTTTTCTTCCTCTGCCTACTTTTTTTTTTAATTTTTTTTTTTATCTGCACTTTTGATTACAAAGGGGCTGGATAAAGAGTTGCTGTCCCCTAATGCATATGCTATATTTACAGTTTATACAACTTTGCATTTTTAAAAATCATATGAGGTCTTAGGTTAGGGGAACAGGGGAAACATAGTAGTATGGGAAGTTGGAGTTTTAGTAAAGCTCCCTTTAAAGACTTGTTTCTTCTTTTTTTTATTTTTTTTTCAATCATCTTATACAGAAATGAAAACGAATGCCCTTTTTTCCAATAAGTCCTTCCCTGCCACCAGCTCAGCCACTTGTAGACAGTACCAGCACTAGAAAAGCACACTACCGAGGAAGTAGAAACACTGTAGGCTGTGCTCTGGCAGAAAGAAGGCTTTACTACAGTAAAGATAAACAACAGTCCATTAAATATGAGAGGAAGAGGCATGATGAAAAGTTTTAAGGTTGAGTCTGGGAATAAAACGCATTACGTGGGATAGTAGTCGTGCATCCACTAGCTCCTCATCAACAAAACCACCACCTGACAGATACTTGGGTTCATCTTGTTCTTCATCATTTTCTTCAAATATTACACAATCCTTGAGCCAGTTGTTTAAGACCGTAACTGTCTCACAAAAAAAAAACAAAACCCTAAAGCGTTGGATGATGTTGTGCTTTCACACAGCTAAACAGCATGATTCTGAGATGCATAAGAAGAAGAGGAGAAAAAAAAACAAAAAAAAAGTGTTACATTAATATTCAGGATGACTTGGTGACATGATGCCCGGTAAGCTTCTGATTGTGATTTTAATGCAATATCTTATCAAAACGGTTATACATTTCCTCTGTATAAATAATTCATGTGTAATAATTAGGTTGGCTCATTATTGTAAATCATCATCAGCATAGAGTAGATAGAGCAAACCTGCTGCTTTAGATTCCCTGCTCGTCCGAGAGGGCCACGCCCAGGAACGCCCACCCCCGCCACCCCCGCCACCCCCTACCCCCACAGGGTAAATCCACAGTAGCAGTTAACAGTTTGTTTTTTTTCTCGTTTCTCTTTTTATGTTTTTTTTTTTGTTTTTTTTTGTGTACGTTTTTATTTTAATACAAAGCAGTCACTTCCCGCTAAATCAGTGAGGTAGACTGGGTCAAAATGACCCACCTTGGGACTCTGAACAGTCAGAACATCTGATGCCGTGGGAGCCGCAGATGTACAGCATCTCAATTTTTAGATCACTTTGAATCTACTTTGCTTTTTCCTCCGTTGATCATGTATGTGGTTCTTAACGCGGAACCACACCGAGATTGTCTAGCTAGCCAATATCCATGTTGTCGTCAGGAGTTATCAGTGACTTGATGGGAAAGTGCCTTTTCTGGGAGGCGGGGGGGGGGGGAGGTGTGGTCTGGCGGGACGGGAAATAGGTCCAAGTCAAAACATAAATATGCATCCTTAGATCATTCTTAGTATTTTAACATGGCTTTTTTGTGGAAGCTCCAGGTGAGCTCTGTCCTACAAGTACTGATATTAGAGGGTCAGAATCATTTGGTTGATGTTGAGAATTGTTTTCCAGCCACTGCAAGCTTATCGACAGTAAAACAGTCAGGAGGGGAAAAGGGTTTTGGCTGAGGAAAAGGTGATTCACTAGTCCAAGCAAGAAAGTCAATCCCCCCATCAATCTGCCGTTGATGGAAGGTGGTCTTTTATTGTATTGATTAATGCTCTTCAGACCTTTGGCTACAGGTGTCAACACTTGAGTCTTCCGATAGCGGAGGACAGCCTTCCTCCATGTCTTTCAAAACAGCTTATGCACTGGCTATTGTAGGATTCAAAGGCTTTGGCGCAGGAGTGTTCTGGTACCAGTGAGGGCAGCTTCCAATTTTCCTGTCTCCTGGTTAGTTCATCCACTTCCGGCAATTCCAGGCTCCACAATGGCAAGGGATCTTGTGCTGATCGTCCTCAAAATCGAACTGGTAGTCGTATGTCAGCTGGAATAAGGAGACGGGGACAGTTAAAAGCTGCTTACGTTTCGACAGATGTATTGTAAGTAGTACAAAAAGTAGGTTCCGGTTTCTTTCCACACAGCACCTCTTCTCCCTTGGGGATTCGGCGGCTGGAAATGATGATAATCTTGTCTTCTTTGTCAAATGTTACAACCTCAGCAACACAGTTGGGGGCACAGGAATGGTTGACGTAGCTTAAGAGGAAAAAAGGAGTCAAGTTAAAGTAAAATCTTAAAAAAAAAAAAAAAAAAAAAGAGAATTAAAGTCTGGAAAACATTCACTAATCAACACTTACCGGGCCGGGCCACCTGTCAGAGTGGCGTCAATCACCTGCTCGTTGTTGATGCGGAACATGTAGATCCCGCGGTTCTATGACAAAGACATTTGTACAACCTTTGAGTTCAATATCATCGTTTCTTTTTTCTCCTCAATCCCACGGAACAGCCGGCGCGCTCGTGTGTACCTGTGCCTCGTAGATCTTCTCGCGCCGATTGGCCACCTCGTTGCGTATGACTGTACCAATGTACTCGATGACCATGGTGTGCTTCTCCAGGTCCTTCGCAGCGTACAGCCCCAAGCCCTGAATGCGGGAGCGCGCCAGATACACATTGTTCTTCCACTCCGTCTTCAGACGCCGATACTGAGAGGACTTGGAGTGGACGAACTGCTTGCTGTATGGTGTGTTGAGCTCTCCGGTGAAGGTACTCTGGTAGGCCTTTGACACGCTGGTGCTGTTCAGGGTGTGAGGCCTTCAGACAGGAAAAGAAACACGAATGACAAAACACTCAAAGAAGCTTTTCTAAACTCCGTATTTGAGCATTTACTGCCATCATCTAAAGCTCAACAACCTCACAGCAGCAGAAAAGATGAGAGTCAACAGGCCTCGTCATCAACAGTCAGTCACTTACTGCTGAAATAACGCTTTACCTCTTGCACTGCGTGGGGACCTTAGGCTCAGATCGAGCACAGCCAGTGGGATTTATCATGAGCGGGAGCTCCATCAGAGGATGTCGGCCATACCGGAACTGGTAGTTCTGGCAGTTCTCCACCCCAGGGAGCTGCAAGGCAACAAGATCCGCTCAGTGTCTGAGAAATGTTTCCTAAACGGTGGCGGTCATGTCTGCATATGTCTCATGCTGTCAACTTCACTCAAATGAACAACAATGTATGAATGAATCCTTACAGACTCAGTGATTCGCATGACAGCATGAACTGTGAGTCCGTACATCTCCTCTCCCTTCACATTTTCAGTGAACAGCTTCAACATGGATGATTCATCACGGAGCTTCGCCACCTGCTGAACAATCCTGTCCCAGATCCCTAGAGACCAAGGCAGCAGACCGTAGTTAGTGTTTTCCAAGCACGACTTTAAAACATATACGATAAAGCAGAGTTGGGGAGGAGAACGGGGTTCCTACCGTCTGGAGTAGTGTCCCGATACTGCAGATCCTCCATGCCGTGCTCCAGAACGCGTACTTCAAACAGTGGGCGGCTATCATCTTCGCCGATGCGGCAGCGGTAGCGGCAGCGCTTGTTGGGCACCCGTGTGCTCCAGTAGATGCGCGTGGCTTCGTAGCCAACGGGAAATATGGCGGTGGGTGAGTGGAAGTTGGCCATTTGAGAGGGTAGCAACTGGCCGATCGCGTGAAAGATGAGACCGCCGACACGGAACAGGTGGATACGGTCACCGCGCTGCAAGATGCTGGCAATTTGCTTCACCTCATCACGTTCAATGTAAACACGGCGCAAGACAGCAAAAGTACTGAGCTCGTCGTCACTGGGGCCCTTCAGCTTGTGCTGCGTGCACAACATGGTCTTATCCTTGAAGAACATGCAGCGCGCCCGGATGGCACAGGCGAAGTGGTAGACATTTGGGCAGCGTAATCTATTGCAGCTGTTGGTGGCACCGGTCTTCTGGCAATATGCACAAAGAGTCCGAAGTCCACGACGCAGGGCTACCTCCACATTGATTAGGGCGCCGCCCTGTGTCTCATACACTTCTGTGGACCACAGAGCACAGTTAAGGTGCACCCACAGATCCACGTCGATGTTGAGCAAACGCGCAGGCCCATCTGTGGCTCCATCGCCTTCCTCGTGGCAGAAGCAGCATTTGCGTTTGTCCCGAGGCAGCTTTTCAGGCCGAAGAGTGATGCGCAGGCGTTCCATCAGCTCAGACACCTCTCGGCTGTTCTCTTTCTTTGACCCACCCTTGCGTATTGAGAGGACAATCTGAAGACGCTTCCAGCGAATCCCCTTCCATTTTTTCACCTTGGGTTGAACCACCTCTTCATCAGGTGAGAGAGGCCTGCGTTGCTTCACAGCCTTAAGGGAAGACTCAATGGTGCCGAGACTATCTTTAGGAGACGGGGCTGGCACAATTACTGATTCCTCCTCCTTAATAGCAGGACTTGGAAGATCCTCAGCAGGTGCAGAGGGATCAGGATGTGCAGCAGTAACTGCCTCTACACATTCTGATCCTGGTTCAGCAGCCAACTCCACAGCAGGAACTTCGGGCTCAGTGACGTTTGCCTGTTGAGCGGCTTCGATAGGGGTTTCAGCATCCTGTTCGGGCTCAATCTTGGTCTTGACATCAATGGGACTGGAGGGAAAGGGGGATGGAGATGCTGGCTTTTTGGAAGACTCGGACTCGCTAGCTGTTGCAGGTAAAGATGGGGGAGGCTGAGGAGGCAATGGTGATGGGGGCGGAGACTCTTCTACTGGTATAATAGGAAGATGGCGAACATCCAAATCGCTTACGTTGGTTGTGTAACAGTGCTGCACTGGTTTGTCCTCCTTCTCTGGGAATTCCTGAGAGTACAAAACAGATATATTGTTTGTAAAAAAATAAAATAAATAAATAAAAGGTTCTCAAGAGGCCCACAACTACTAACCTGTTTCACAAGTGATAAAATGTCCACTTGTTTCTTGAGTGTACAGCCAGGTAGAGAAACATCAAACTGCCTGAGCCACTCATCCTGATCGGGTGAAGCGCCGTCTTTAGCGCAAAGCGTTCCTAGAAAAAAGAACCACATTAACATTAGTCTTAAGCCATTTCCATACAGCAGTCCCCTTGTAAAGATGCACTGGTAACCCCCCCCCCCCCTTCATTTCGCCAGCTGTGCACACCGATACCACAAAGGTGCAATATTCCCTCCACACTGTGTGCTTTCACAACAAAGACGGCCCCTTTCCTCTACTTTGTGGTCCACAGTCAACAACAACCATGTCCTTTCAGCATTTCCAGGTGACATCGCTCTCCTTTTGCCTGCATTATTACTCCGTTATTACCTGCCAAGGTGGACCAAGGCCAAAAGAGTGGTCAAAAAAAATGCTAAACCTTTTCACCTCTGTGGATTCACACAGCACCGCAGGGCGGATTTATGGCGATACAGGATCGGAACAAACTGGCAGTAAGGATTGGGCTTTTGTTTGATGGGCTGAACCCTCAAGTCTGTAAAGTCAGGGTGATCACTACTCCAGATACAAAATGTGTGTTCCTGAACTGGCTCACACATGACTTGGCGAGACCGGTTGTCACGAAAACTGTTTACACAGATTCCCGCTTTGAATAACTTAACTATTAGACACCGTTACACAATCTCAACATGCCCACCTGACTGACCAGGGCCTTTTTCAGGCCCATCCACTCCAGGCATGTCAGCATTTTGGGGAGGAAAGGTGACCTCGTAAGAACCTGGCATCCGAATGTTCAGCAGCTGGGCCATTGCCATCATCACGTGGTTAAGTTTCTGGGAAGAGAAATGTCAGTTAAATGTTGTGCTCGTGTGCATGAGGGTAGAATTGCAAACAGCATGACGACACTGTTTGTTTGTGGCTTTGTACCTTGGCTGCAGCAGAAGACATTGTGAAGGTAACAGACACCTCGTTGCCTTTAGTTTTGTCCCAGTGGTTGGCTGTGGAAACTGCCTTGCCATCAAGTGCTTCAAATGGTTTATTTTCTGGGAATGCTGTTGGAAAAAAAAAAAAACAAAAAAAAAACATGTAAATTACATTTTATCAACCTGCATTGACCCAAAAAAAGAAAAAAAAAGTTTAAAATAAAATGATACTTCGAGGGCAATGCAGCACATGCTGTTGTGGTGATGCATCCCCGTAACTCAGCATTTAGTGGGAAAGTTCGACTGACGTCCACAAATAATGCTGGTGTCGGGTCTGGGAGTCGGAATGAGAATGTTGTGAAGTACCTGGTATGGCAGTGCGAGGTATAAGAGGTATGATGGGAGATATTGCTCGGTCTGTCTCCTCCTCCTTTGGCTCTCGCAGGTGAGGGAAACGTGGTACTTCTCCTACATTACTTTCAGGGGATGATGCTGGAATGATGCTTTCTGAAGCATCCTCATCATCACTTTCCATCCTGTTAAAGAAACATTCTTAAATATTTCCAGCAATGTTGGGGAAATTAATGTATTGGGCATGACAGAAAAGGCAGGACGCTTGTCTGAATGTACCTGATATCCTCGTTCTGGTTATGCGGTGGGGTGGGGAGCGCTGCTAGAATGTCTACACTCTTGACCTCCTCTGTAACAGAATCTGAAAATAAATGATGGTCTTATAATGTGTTTCAAATACTGAATGTTTGAGAATATTCATCTGCAGTTATGCAAAGAAATTCACCCATTGGCTCCTCTGCTGTGTCTGCATCTTTCCGACCCTCAGAAAGCTCCTCCCCAGGAGTCACTCCATTCAGCAACTTGTGCTGTACAGATGGTGGCGGAGTAGGAGGCAGGGAAGATGGGGGCGTTGGGGGGTTGCTAAGGTTGCTCTGTAAAAGGCACAATTCACAAACAATTTGCTCATGAGCCTTTTTTTTTTTTTAATGACTTAATTCTAAAATGAGTATTGAACCAAAACAAAATCTGATGCTACACGAGCCCAACAATACCTTTGTCAGTAACTGAGAGTAGTAGTCTGGGATGTTGTCCAGCACAGCATTTCCAAATGATCCTTTGAGCTGAGCTTTGCCATTAGCTGGGCTGCTTCCGAAAGGAGCAAACAGATCCAGACTGGCAGTGATTGAAGGCTCCATCAAGGGTAGCAAAGAGAGGCCCTGGAAAATAAACGTCCCTTAGTCTACTAGATAAACAACCACTTTAGAAAACATCAGCGGCGAAGGAAGAGAAAACCATCTCTGATGTCTTTTTTACCTGTTTGAGTTGCTTTATCAGGGCTTCAGCACTCTTTCCAACCTCCTCCTTCTTATTTTTCTTCCTCGAGTTAGTTCCTCTGTCTCCATTTGCCTTATTTGTACGCTTTGGCTTTTGTACAGGGGGCCTTTTTGTGATGGACTGTAAATCCTGTGGAAGTTGAGACGAAAGAGGTTTTTAAGCCACAGACAACATTAAGGTTAGAAAAAGCGACACATATAAGAAAACCATACCTCCATATTTCGCGGAGTCCCTTGAAGTTTCTGTTCAAGCATTGCCAGTTTGCTGTTGATGTGTCCATTGATCTCATTGTGGATGCCTTCAGTGGGTCTTTGTGCACCAAGCTGAAGATTCTTGGTTTTCAGAAGTTTTTGTAGCAGTTGCTGTCCAGTCTCAGATCTAGGACCTTGGGTCTCAGGGTTTCCAGTATTGATAAAGCTAGTGTTGTTCCCAGTTTCGCCTGTTGCTTCTCGTTTTATAGCTTCAGGATTTGCCTCTGCAGCACCATCACACTGAACTTCCCTTGGCTCCTGTTTTATATTCTGTATTGTCAGCTTGCAAAACTCCCCTTGTTGTGTGTGAGGAAACTGGCTTTCTGTAACCTGCTGCAACTGCTGCTGAACATTCAGCCCTTTCTCCGGCCCATTAGGGATAACTGAAGAGGACTCGGATGTTTCACTTCCTGGCGTCTGAGTTTCTATTTTCAAACCTGGACATTCAAGTGGAGTCTTGGCTCGAGGTGACCTGAGTGGGGATGCCTTGGCTTGGTTGTATGGACTCCCCCTTCCGGCTCTACTGTCAGCCATGGAAGGTGAAGACACATGGGACGAATGGGGTGAGGCTGGGTGGGCTGGGCTCATGCCAAAAGGAACTCTTGGGGAATATGCATGGGATGGAGAGCCCTGTACACGGCCTGCTGCAGCTGCTATTAGTGCTTGTTGGTTGTGGTTAGGTGTGGGTGGACGCATGACCTGGTTAACTGTGTGCCGCTGTGGATCCCCAGGAGAATTGGCTAATGGTTGACGTGGAGATGCTGACCTCACCATGCGGCCCTGGTCCATAGGGGAACGTGGCATTGGTGCCTGGTCTCTCATCATATGCTGCTGCATCATCTCCCCTGCTTGTGACGGTGGCCGACCAGGCGTCATCATCTCTTGCTGTGTATGTGGAGCAATACCAGATTGCTGGCTAAACATGGCTGCTTGTTGCTGACTGGCCACTGCTCCTGGTTTGCCCATGCCTCCATATGCTATATGACGGCCTTCCATTGCCATCATCTGCTGCACAACCTGTGGTGCCTGTGGTCTCAACTGATTCGGCTGGCCTTGGCCTACTGGCATCCGCAACATCTGTCCCTGATGGAGATGCCGCTGTGCAATCATAGCTTGAATGTGCTGAATCTGTTGGTTTGGAGGAAGATTGCGGAGTTGAGGATTCTGAGCAATAATAGCCTGGATGTTGATAGGGGTACGGATCTGTCCGAGTGGAACTCCAGGTCTCTGTTGCATCATCCCTTGCTGCTGAGCTCTCATCATGCCCATCATTGCCTGTTGTTTCTGCTGCTGGGTCATGTGGGCTTGCTGCTGTGGATTAAGACCTATCACAGCAGGTTGTGGCTGGCCAGGATGGTTCTGAATAATAATTTGCTGCTGCATGCTGGGATCTTGTGACTGCTGTGTGGTATCTTGAGCAGTTTGTTGCTGAGCACCGAAATCAGCAGATTTCCCTTCCTCTTTAATAGACATCAAGTTGGGTTTGTCAGCAGGGAGAGAACCCTTCCTCTGGAGAGGGAGTGGAAGTTGATGCTGGTGCTCCTGGGGCACACCAGTTTGCTGGTTTCCAGTCAAACCCGTCTGTTGCTCATGGGAATGAGGATTTGACAGGTGATGCTGTGTTATATACAGCTGGCTTTTATGCTGCTGCTGCTGCTGTTGTAGCTGTTGCTGTTGTTGTCCATGGTCAGGCTGATGATCATTTACTGAGCCTTGTTGGGAAACCTGATTGGGGGTGGAGGGTCCACTTTGCTGTGGAGGAGTTCTTGAATCAGGCCTGAGAATTCCACCTTCTTTGGGTCCTGAGCTCTGACTGTCTGTAGATCCCTGTGGTTGGGGTGTATTACTTCCTGCTGAGGGTGGGGAACTCATCTGTGGGGTGGAGGGTTGGGAAAGTCCTCCTTGCTCTTGGCTGGACTGAGTGATCATCTGTGTTGGGTGTCTTTGCTGAGCCATCTGTTGCTGCTGAAGGTGGGTTAGATTCTTTGCAACGTTCTGCTGCTGCTGAGATGCAAGCATGCGTTGGGCCAGAATGCTCTGTTGTTGTGGAGTTAACTGAGCCTGGGGTCCCCTGAGTCCTGGGTGACCTGGAGACCCAACCACACCTTGCTGACCCATTATCAACTGAGGCCTCTGTTGCTGTGATGACTGATTCCCCATTATTCCTGGTTGAGCAGCCATCATGGCTTGAGGATGGTTAACAGGCTGACCCACAACAAGGTTTTGCTGTGGTGGAGCCCCAGACTGACCCCCAACCATTCCCTGTGGGATCTGCACCATGCTTTGCTGATTTGTCTGATTGGTTAGCATTCCCTGTTGAGTGTTTGCTTGTTGTTGGGTCATAAGTTGGTTCCCCATCATACCAGACTGCTGCTGGGTGATTAGGCCAGACTGTGGCTGGGCGATTAGGCCAGACTGTGGCTGGGCGATTAAGCCAGACTGTTGATTGGGGTGTGGCATTGGTTGCTGACCCATCATCACCTGCTGCTGTTGCTGGAGCTTTGCCATCTGCATCCTGTGCTGAAACTGTCTTTCCTGAAGAAGTCTGGGGTCTGCACCTTGCATTCCAGGTGCCTGTGGGAAGAATCCTGCTGGAGCCCCAGGAGGACCTGGGACCCTGGCAACATTGGTTCCAAGAGCAGCAGGGAGTTGCGGTTGTGCTCCTCCAACAAAAGGCTGCCCTTGGGGCATTCTTAAAGTCATTCCACTATGGGGCATCATGCCAGGATGCTGGCCCATTACAGGTGTTCCCTGCTGACCCATCATCATCTGACCAGGCATCTTTGGAAACATGTGAGAAGGTCCTCCTTGAGCAGAATGACCAGGAGTAAGAAGACCTGAGCCTTGCTGATGTTGCTGCTGCTTGCTTCTGTACTCGGCAATAAGATTGGTGTGCTCCTTCTGCTGCTTGCGTACCTACAATGCAATAATTATGAATAGTTAATTGCATGTCAATATACCAGGTGATGACATCTGGCTCTGTAAGCGCTTGTCCTCAAATAAATACACACCTGGTCAAGCTGTTTCTGAATTTTGCTTTGTTCCTCAGTAACCTGCTTTAGTTTTTCTGCATCTGCCTCTGCGAACTCCCTGCCAGCTTTCTTTGCAGTGCGTTGTTTAGCACACAGTGCCTTGCGTGATTTTCGGTGAACTCCTATCTGTTCCTCCAAAAATTTTAACTGCATTTGGAGTAATTGCTGGGTATGAAGAAGCCATTCTTCATATTGGTGCTGTTCTGCATCATCTACAACAGAGGAGAAAACGGTAAAACATCCTCAAAAGAAAATAATGAAACCTATGACATTTCAAAGTTATGCATGAAAAAATATATTGAGTAAGACTTACTGATGATTCCTTGCACAAACTGAGGAGGGTTAGGTCTCGACTGGGAATGATCACTTTTTTCTCCCTCCTAAAAAACACAAAGACAGTGTTTAACCATAATAAGCTTTTGTCTATTTAAACTAAAATCAATCACCTCCAAGTAAAGATAGCAAACCTTTGCTGGTCCAGGTGGGACCTGAGTCTGATCTGTGCCTGGGGCAGAGGCCAGCCGCTGAGCAAGCAGAGAAACTTGTTGCCTGAAGAAAAATTAAACAGAACTAACTATACATGAGGTATAAATCACAGTGGCAGGAATTATGCACTCTGTTATAAATAACTACTAATATTACCACCAAAAGATGAATTGTAATAACTGTGACAATTTTAACCTCCAATCACGAGTTTATACATCATCACGGTCATATGTAGGTGAAATCCTGTATTCAGCAGGAGTGCACACAAGTTCACTTGTAAAAATGTCCTCAAAGCAGATAGCAAATTCACAAGTTCTCTATTTTATTCCCCATTTCAGAAAACTGTCCTGGATACAGGGTTTATTACTGTATATTATCAGTTCAATATTTACATTTAAATGAAATTTTCTGCATCTCCCACTGGGCCCTTGTGATAAGAATAGGAATAACAAAGTGTGTGTGTGTGTGTGTGTGTGCGCACACTCTCTCTGGCCCCTTTTGACCTGGTATTAAACATCTGTCCTGCGTGATCTTATCATGAGAGGAGAACCTTAAGTACAGTTCTAAATGCACACATGGAAAACACCGAGATCTGCTCACTAAAACCACATTTGAAGGTGGTCTGGGCCACATGTGGTCACGTTCTTTTGGCAGCGCAAACACAAAGCATCCTGGGCCACACTGAAGCGTCGCCTACATAGCTGACATCTTCTGTGTTTAGGCGAAAGAATGTACTTATTTACACAGCAACAGCATCACATTAAAGAGAAAAACAACAATTACTATTATATTACCGGTACCTCAAACATCTCACTCAACCTGGTTGACCCTGTGTGTTAATTTCATTTGCCTCATAAGTTCATCTCCTTTTTAAAATTTCAACAGATGCACTTAGAGCTGTTTACTTGCGATCGGATCACTCAGGATGGGTGTTAATTCAGGTCTTTACAGGGCCTCTGTCACAGTGCACAGACAAACAGTGATAACAGTGGAGACGACTTTAAAATTGTGTACAAATTCCTTTGTGTTAAAGCTGAACATCATGTTTTCATAAGAACTTTCACCAGAGCAGGCCTGTGAGTCTGTCCTCCACAAAAAGGAGATAGATTTGTTCAAACTTTTGCTAGATTTTTTTTATGTGGCGTATTTTTGAAGGGAAAGAAGGTTCTTCATCTCAAGTCAAAACCCTGGACTGGTAACAGTGGTTTTTTTTTGTTTTTTTTTTAAATCAGCAAGTCCTCCTCCCATACATGTTCTTGTTTTATTGTGTAGTTGGGCATAAGGAGAGGAGGAACAAATATACTGTTTATGCATGTGCACACACCGAAACATACTTGAATCCTTCAAGATCTCTTAGCTAAGAAAAGGTGGGAACAATCAAACTGTCAACACATAAACATTTAAGCTGAATGCATGATTTTAAGTTGGATAAGGTGGCAGGGCTGAGCACACTAGGGGGTTGGCAAACTAGGGCAAGGAGGTTAGGCGACTGATTTGGTTGGTTGGCTTGTTTTACTTGTTTGTTAGCAGTTACTAAAAAAGTAATGAACATATCTCCATGGTTTTCTTTTGAAACCGGAATTAAAGCATGGTGCAATCGTGAAATGTTCAACTTTCATGGTCAACCTGGACCCTAAATGTTTTAAATAAGCATTAGTGTAGATGTTCCATATCTGACTGTTGTTCTTTATAAATGTTTTTATATAAATTAAACTTAAAAATGTTCATTAAGCTTTACGTTAATCCAAAGTACCTGTTTATGCCAGGGGGAACGACCATGGGATCCTGTGTCAGCACTCTCTTAATACCCTTGAGTGCGACCATCTTTGCCTTGGCAATGGGATCCATAATATCATCAGCAGCAAATTTGTCCAAATCTGCCACAAGAAAACATTTTGCAGATAAAAGTAAGAAAAAAATAAACCATTAGATAATTAATTAGCAATGATCAGCCACTGTGCTTACCTTTATCTGGGAAGAAACTGTTTGCAACAGGCGGCTGTTTAATCACTGGCTGTGGTTGGTGACCAAGGCCTGTGTGGATACCGGGCTGTCCTGTCCTCATCATGGCTTGCTGCTGAGCCATGGCCATGTGAGGCTGAGGCACCATTCCAGCTCCCATAAGCCTTTGCTGTTGCTGTTGTTGCTGCAGCATGTGTGGAGCACGAGGTACTAGTCCCGACTGTGTCATCATTCCTTGGTGAGGTGGGCGATGCTGGTGTTGCAGCATTAGTTGCCCTGGTGCCTGTGGGTTTGGATGTTGATTTGGGAGACCAGGAAAATGAGGAGCCATGCCTCCCTGGTGAAGGGAACTCAGCTGCTGCTGTTTCTGCTGTTCTTTCTTCTCATGTTCCAGAAGATCCTGTATTAGCAGAGGCAGTTCACCATCTAAAGAGCTCTCAACCTTTGCCAAGTCTACTGCAGGAGAGTCCTGGCCTCCTACATCAGGTAGCCCCAGTGGATCATCACCAATATCACCATGTGGGGCAGCTGGAGGAAAAGGGTCGGCTTGGCCTGGCAAGGGGTATGAAAGTCCACCTAATCGAACAGAGCTGAGTGAAGCTGACTGTTTTTCTGTTTGTGCTGTTTTGGCTGTTGGTGCAGTCCCACCAAGAAGCATTGTAACAGCCTCCCCCATTTCATCTTTCTCCACCGTCTGTCCTGACTGAAGCTGAGGAGCCAGACCTTTGTCCTCTACTTTGACTTTGGAAATATCAGCAATTTCTTCAGAGGGCAGCAATTGGGCGGGGGATTGATGTACTGCATCGCCGAGTTTTCTTAAAGACCTCTGCCCAGGCTCAACTTTGGCCTTTTCTTCCAGTTTAACATGGGCAGATACTGATAAAGATGAAGGTGCTTCACTTTCTGCTTCCACTAGCCGCAGCTGATCTGAGAAGACATCTTTAGGGTCGCCTTGGTCCAGTTCAGGGTCAGTGTAAGCCAACAGGTCGAATTCATCACTGTTAAGCAAGTCATCGAGATGTGGATCATTGGTTTCAAGGTTGTCCAGGTTCCCCAAGTCGTCATCTCCTTTGTCAGGATCTAAGTCAAGAGCCAAATCATCTTCATCCTCCTCACCTCCATCCCCTGGGGCATCCCCAAGCCCCTCAAGGTCAGGCTCTGGCAGTTCCTCAGTACTCTCCATAGCTGCAGACTGAGGATCTGTCACCAAGCCTGGCTGTGCATGTCGATGCTGCTCAGTACTAGGAGTGCTTGAGTTGGAAATAACTGTTTGAGGCTGCAACTGAGGCTGTTGTGACACAGAGCCTGTAGACGGCTGAGGCAATAAAACTGACAGCCCTTCCCGTGGTAGCCCCAGCTGTGATTCACCACCCCCCTCTGTCTGACTACCACCAGCTTGTGCTATAGGATGTTGCTGAACATAAGGTGCAGCCATCTCTTGTTGTGGGACAAAGAGACGTGGTCTTGGCTGGGGTCCACGAGGCATAAACTGTGGTCGTAAGGGTAACCTTTGAGAGTTGTGTCGCAATTCAATGAACTGTGGAGGGGGCCCTTGACCAAGTGGCTGCATAGTCTCTCCTCCATGTCCTGGCAAAATGGTGTGAGGGTTCCCCATGCCATCCATACCCTGGATGTTGAGAGCAGGGTTAAGATTGTGCCTCATGCCCATAGCCTCCATGCCAGGTTGAGGGAACCTCCTTTGACCTGGAGCCTGGCCCTGCCACTGAGGAGGGAATGGTGGACGGGGAAACATGCCCTGAGGTCTGGTATGCCCTGGTAGCCTGAAGTAGAAAAGGGCACACATGAAAAAAAGTCCTTACTGTACAGTATAAAAGAAATGTCTGATGATGCAGGGGGTGAGACTAACTGTGCTCCTCAGCTCTTTATGGAACAGAATAATTACTGAGACATCTACTTCATGCAAGGTCTTGCCTTAGTGCACTAGGATCCACAATAGCAGGTGGTCCTGTAGATGGCCCTGTGGGTGGTGGTTGAATGAGCTTGTCATCTATGCCTCCTAAATCCGCAGGCATCTTCCCTGCAACAGAAACCTGAGCTCCCGAAGTAGCAGCAGCAACACGATCCTAAAGGAAGCAAAAAAAAAAAAAAAAAAAAAGAAAAAGAAAAAAAGATAAAAGATTCAATTAAACATTTCTTTCATTATTAATACTTGCTGTGTGCAGTGTCTTGCATGTTTTAGATGTTTCTCTGCTTCAGCACACCCTGATACAGTTGACTGTATCATTAACAGACCTTGATAACAAGCTATTGATCCCCATTAATTAGAAGCAGGTGTGTTAACCCTTAACCTTCCTCTTGTGTTAGTTTCCTGTTACCATCTCTTATGTTAACAGGTCGGTTTGGACCCGTGTCTTAAATCAGCTGTAGAATACACTAAAAACAACTATCTATCTTCCAATCATAAGAATCATATAAATAAATAAAAGATTACGTGACCTATTACTGAGGGGATTTAGAACAAATCTCTTCAATAAATTTGTTTAATTAATTTTTTTATTTTATTATTATTATTTATAGATTTATAGATTTGCAAGGTCAAAAAAACAATAACCAATCAAGCAAATCAACCCAATAGAAATCAATTACTTTCAACACTAATAAAAAAAACAAAATCAGAGGAAAGGTCTGCGTGTAAGAACATGCATGTGTATGTGTGTTTAGATGAATGTGTGGCAAAAAGTGACAGTTTTAGTGTGTTCTTTGCAGAGATATTTGTTGAAGTTGAAGCACAGGACATTTGTCCTTCTGTCCTTACTGCTTGGGCAGAACTGACACCTCTTTGTTTTAGGATCAGGTGCCTGAGTGGGGTTGTGATTGCGGCTGTTGTAGATGATGTTGAGGAGGATGCTGGCGTGGACAAAGTGCTAGGTGACCGTTGCAGCTGTCTGACCAAGACTGCAGCATCTGGGTCTTGGGGCACCCGTCACCTTTGCTCAATGTGTGGCTTGACAAGGGAATTTCCCAGCTCCTCAAGAACCATCCCCCGTTTGTTTTTTTTTTTGTTGAGTTCCATCCTTGGTGGATGTGGGTCCACAGCTCAAATGCATTATATACAGACACATCAAGGATGTTGTAAAAAGCAACCATTGGCCATCTCTTGGTCATTCGCAGGCAAGTGTAGGTGGCAGTCAGCTTCTCCAGGTTGTTCCACTCCTTTGTTTTTGGTATAGTCAAAGAGTAGACATAAGCAAGATTTCAGCAGACAGCTCAGGTTTATTTATCTTCACTGTGCCCACCATGGTAAGTCCAAGGTCATATCTTGTATAAAAATTTAAAAAAAATGGTCACAAGTGACATTGTCCCATCCAGTCCTGCAGTCCAGTAGTCATAGAGGACCACACGTTTTCCTGGGTTTGTCTCAGGGATGCCACTTGCAGCTTTGCCTGTGTAAATCTGTGGATTCCAGGCAGAGCTGGTTTTTGCATCACAGGCTGCCCAGATCTTTATGCCGTACTTCCCTGGCTTACTGGGTATGTATTGCTGGAAGGGGCCTTTTCCTCGGAAAGAGACAAGATGTTCATCCACTGTCACCTCTGGCCCTGGGTTGAACATCAGAGGAAGGAGCTGCACCCATCTCTCCCAGACATCCCTGACAGGGGCAAGCTTGTCAGATCTTGTTCTGGTATCTCTGTTGTCAAATCTAAGGACTCTTGATATCATTTGTAAGGTCTGAATTGACATTGTTGCCTGGGAAATATTTCTGCCTGTCGGCGTTCCACAGACTATTAGTGGCCTCACTGCAGGATCCGTACACTCCAGCAAGAAAATACGCATCCAGGTATTCCTCATCAATGTCTTTCCACATGCCATGGACTTTTTTTCCTTCAAGGTTTGTCATAGGATGTGAGTGGATTTGGAAGAAACTTGAAAACTCGACTGGAGATATTTTGTTTGAGGGGGGAGGAGCAGCCAACTGTCGCCCCACATCTCAAAAATCATAAGTTTTGTAACTTATGTTTTATCATAATTTGATCATATAATTGATTATAAATATGTTTTTATCCTTTCAATATAATTATGTTAAATAATCGTGATTCTATATGAATTTGTAATACTAAAATAATTGTATGACACCATACTGCTGAGCAGCTGGGACAATGTCCTACAGCAGGAAAAATGTTTAAATGTTTTAAAAGGGAAATATATATATATATATATATATATATATATATATATATATATATATATATATATATATATATATATATATATATATATATATATATATATATATATATATATATATATATATATATATATAAGCTTTTTCATGTCTTCTTCTATGTCACAATAGTGGCAAGAAGTAATTTAATGTAATTACCATGACATATTACTAAAAAAAAATGTACCTGTGGATAAGGTGGTGGTGCTCTGTGGGCTTTATCCTGTTGAAAGGAACCCATCTCTCCTCCAGACCAGCCAGGGGATGCACTTCCAGCAGCAGCGGCGGCAGCGGCGGCAGCAGCAGCAGCAGCAGCAGCAGCAGCAGCCTCCTTCTCTTGCCTGATTGAATTTCTCTGCATTTGTTGTCGGATTAAGAATTCCCTCAGTTTTTGGCGCTAAAAAAAAAGAAAAAAAAACACAAAGCTGTTATTAGAGACCACTTTAGATGTGCACAGACTGAGTGCTGAATGGCTATTTTGAATACCTGTCTGTGTTTCTCCAGCTCGGATGGGCTAAGTCCTACTAATGAAGGGTCCTGTACTGCTGAGATGTCGGGCATTTCTGGAGTGGCTGGCATTGATGTTTGATGAGCTAAGTCTGGAGAATTAACGGCAGGTAGTTCTTGTGATCCAGAAGGAGGTGGCACCTTGGCACCCAATGTCATCTGAGCTTGCGGCTGTTGTTGCTGAGGCTGACTCTGAACCATCTGCTGTTGTGTCATTTGAAAGTTTCCTGTGTTGGGGCTGCGGCTAAATGTGGGGGGAGCTGATGGGTTAACAGAGAGAGGATCCCCTGTAGAAATGTTGGGAGGGTGTGCAGGAGGTGGCTGGTTTGGATGAGGTGAGGTTTTGTAACTTCCAGTTCCCTCTGGTGTAAGAGATGGAGTGCAAGGGGGTTTGTGGAAAGTAGCAAAAGGGTCTCTAGATTGCGGTCTTGATGGTGGCTGAGAACAAGTGTCTGGAGATTGGAAACGAGGGGTAGCAGGGGACTTGACAGAGTAAGCATCATTGGACAGGCCACCAGGAGTGTGGGGAGACTGGGAATTACCTTGGGACTGTGGACTTGAGGGTACTCTAGGACATCCCTGATCTTGTTGAGCTACTGGATGTCTCTGGGGTCCAAGAGAACAATTGTCAGACTGTGGTCTTGGAGTTAGTGGAGGATGAGCGTGTGGATCAGATAATGTATGAGAGGGAGACTGTCTGTAGCTCTCAGAAGGATGACCAGGAGAGGCTCCAGGATGAAGTGTCCCACTCTCCCCTTGGTGCATTCGTGGCGTCATAGGTGCCTTGAATAATCCATCTCCAGCATCCAGCATTCCCGCAGGGGAGCCAGTGGAAAGGTCAGGTCTTCCAACAGCAGAGGAACATGGAGAAGGTGCACCCATATCAGCCCTGTATTGTCCTGTATGTGCAGGCGAAGAGGATACTCCAGAGGGTGATGGAGATGAACCATATTCTGGACGTCCCATTCCCTGCTTGTTTCTAAAAGAGTCCCCATAGTGGGTATTGTGGGATGGTGAGAAGATGGGCGACTCCACAAGCCCAGGACCTCTTGAATGGGGACTTTCAGGAGGTCCTAAGGACTCCTGAGAGCCTTGTTGTGATTGTGGTAAATGACCCTGTTGTTGCTGTAGTTGTGATCTGAAGTAGGGGTCAACCTGCTGAGCCCGTCTGGGAGTTCCAGGAGTTCCTGGTTGCATGTCATAAGGGCCAAAACTGGCTGGCCGTCCCTGAGGAGGACCCTGTGGGCCGGAAGTGGAATAACCTGAGGAAGAGGCCTGTAAAGGGCTGGCCCCTGTGTGAGAAAAGGGTGTGTTTGGATGCGAGTGAGAATGGGGTGACTGGGGAGGAAGTTTAGCCAAGGGATCTGTCCGGATTTCAGCTGACAATGGGGTCTTAATAGGTCCATCTGAGAAAAACACAGAGGATGATGCTGAATCTGGAGGAAAGGGAAACGGGCTTTCTGCAGAGCTTGGTTGGGAAGAAATTGATGTAGAGCCCGAAGGTGGGGGGATCTGGAGATGTAAGCTCGGCCGCTCTCCCTTTACACGACCTGGTTCTGTCTTCACTGGCCTGCACACCTGACTCTCTGCTTGCTATGAGAAAGAAAGGGTAAACAGGAAATATTAACAATGAACAGAAGCCGTAGTAATTCTTAAATCTAACTTGATAGAAGAAAAGGTTAATGATGGTGTCGTTTCTCACCTTTTGTGCCTTGTTGATTCTCTGAGCTGCTCGGTTATCTTTGGCCTTTTGCTGTAATACAAAATTAAATAATTGTACATTTATACATTTTTAACTTGCGGCAAATACTTTTTCTTTTTTTAGAAAAAAAAAAAAAAAGAAGAAAAAAAAAAAGTGTTATCTGAATTTTGATGACAAATATATTTCCAAATTTCTCAGAGGGGTTCCATGTTCATAGATGGATGTTAAACAATATTTCCTGCATTTGTTCACTGACATATGTAAGGGCACAATACCAGTGATCACATGATTAAAGACAGATAATGAAGTTGCTGCCTCTTATAAAACTGCATCCACAATTGATATTCTACATTTTTAAGTATTTCCTCAAACATGAAATTGTCAATGCTTTTTTAAGGAGGAAAAAAAACAAACAAACACCCACAACCACAACTTTAAAACAAAAACATTAAAAAAATACCCACCAGATATGGAACTTTGTCAGCTGCTGACACCTTCCTCCAGATCTTCATGATTTGCTTACAGCGACTTGACCAATCTGCAGCAGAAACAATGCTTACCAGCTCTTCCAGACCAATTTTATATATATATATATATATATAGATATATATATATATATATATATATATATATATAGATATAGATATATATATATATATATATATATATATATATATATATATATATATATATATATATATATATATATATATATATATATATATATATATATATATATATATATATATATATATATATATATCAAATTCAGGCCAAAAGTACATGAGTTTGAATAAATAATTGGTTATGTGTGTTGGTATGACATTTTTTTCACTCTAACCTGGATAGTCCTGTTTAAGAGTAGGAAAGTTGGTATTGGCATAAAGAACTGGGGAAATGGTTGAGAGCTCTCCGAGCTCTTCATCTTTTTCCCAGCGCTGGAGACTGCGCTGGTTGTAGGACAGCCCATCGCCTTCTACTTCTGTGGGGGTGGGTGGGGAGGAAGGAGTTGCTGGGGTAGAAGGAGTGGCCCAAGGGCTCTCCTCGCCCCCATCTGGACTGAATAGTCCTCCTCTGTCCCTGTACATCATCAAAGGATATTGTCTTTTGTAAATCTTGCACTTACATGTTTAAACATCAGTCTCAACTTGGGAAAATATAATAATAATGCACCTGCGGCAAACTACTTAATACTGAGTACTGCAAAATGAAACGCATTAAGCATTTGAGTGGCCCTACCGCATCTCAAAGAATGCTGACTGAGAAAGGCCAGGAAATGCATCCATCATTCCAGCTGAGGGCAGGGATCCTGCAAAAATAAAAAAAAAACAACACACGAATCAAAATCCAAGTCTTACTTGAATCTTTCGTACTTTTGCCAAAATCATAAAGTTACAATGAGAATTTAATTTTCACTCATTAACTTGGCCAAAATTTGGTGTCTTTTATAACTTAAATCTGCTATACGGTTTTTATAGAAAACCAATCTATTTAAAAAGCTTTAATATGATTTGAATATCGTGAGGAAGCCTCTGTTCACACCTGAGAGGAGAGCTCTCTGTGGCAGAGAGCTGCAATTTGGTTCTCCTTTACTGCCATCCAAGATGGGCTTCATGCTCCCCAAGGAGGAGCCATCCTGTACTCCAAGAACCTTCCTGAAGAACTGCTCGGAGTCCTGGCTTTCCACTGCTTGCGGAAGACCTGTCGTACAAGAACAGCATGAGAGTCGGGATGTTAAAAATCAGGTATTTCCCTTTTCTCTAAAGTCTTCTCGTGCACTCTACATATAAAAAGTACTCCCTGAGAGAATTACCTTCACTTTTCTCTGGATCAGAGTCATGGGGATCAGCTGACACCTGTTCTTTCACTGATGAAGATGGTATAGAAATTCCTAAAATTGCAAAACTTTATGTCAACCTGGAGTTACCATGAGACAGAAACAATTCAATGGATTCACCGTCTACAGACACTTACCTGCGCAATCTCCCTGAGCATGAGGGGTTTCACCGACCTCTTGCTTGAGAGAAACATTTCCTCCTCCAACCCAATCCTTGGCTTCAGCTGGTGAAAAAAAAAAAAAAAAAAAAAAAAGCACCAAAGTCACTACACTGATCATCTTTACATGCAGCATCACAAACAATTTGCAGATGTTCATCGGTGAAGTCGTCGTTCTTACTCTCTGGGGTTGTAGTTTTGACCCCAGCTGGTGCTGGTAATGAGGGCCGGACATGGCACGCACCTGGCCTCTGCCCTGGGGCTATCATCACAGCCTTCTTGCTCAAGTCTATTAGTGTCTTCCCAAAGAATGCCTCCTGCAGTTTATTAAAATGTTTTACATGTAAACATTACATTACCCAAACCTTGAATATCAAAGCTTTATTTAAAATGACCATAGGCACAACAGAAACCTGGAGATATGCTGGAAACATGTCCTCAAGTCTGCTCTTCTTTCGTCCCCGACGTTTCTTGGCCTGCTCCTCACCTTCCGCTGGTTTAGGATCCATTATATTATCCGTGTCAGGGTGGGGCCCTAAACATATGAAACATGAAAATACTTAGTCGCATTTACAATCCTAAGATATATTACATGGTCTTGTGCTGCATCTAGTTATGCATTAATGATGAGGACATCCTACCAACTAGCAGCAGTTATGTTTAAAAAGCAATGTGCTGTGTAAAACATCTCTTAAGTCATTTTTGTCACTTTTGTTTACCAGCGACTAGAAGGAGATATGTTTGTACAAACGGTCCTTTTTGACATTTCAGAGTCTTGTCAAAGGCTTAAAATAGCAACTCATTATGACATAACTCTTTTGCCTTCTGTGATATTTATTGTTTAACTACAAATGCAGGTTTTGTTCTCAAAACTGCTGTTTTTCATGTCGTGTTGGTCCCTATAATAAAAGTTACAACTCATCACTATCTAAAAATGGTTTTATGTTTGTTTTAACTCTGGAAACCGCCTTTAAATGAAAATGTATCAAATCATGTGAAAATGAAAGTTAAGCCACTTCTTCTAAAGAAAAGCAATTTTTTACCACCAAACTCTTCTTCTTTTCATGCAATATTCATGCAACTATCCAAAAGAAATCAAACACAAGCTCTGATGTTTCATGATGTGACTAAATCTTTCTAAATCCACATGCAGTTAGTGACTAAAACATGTATGAAAACACAAAATAAAGATACAATAACTACATTACTATATTTATTAAAATGTTTATAGTGAATGAAATGGAATTCAAAAGCAGTTGTCACCAACCTTCTTCAATGGTTCGCTCTATTGGCTGTCCATCTAATGTGGTCTCTCCAGCCAGCTGGGCAAAGAACTCCTTTTTCAACCGTGTGTGACACTTCCTCTGTCGCACCATGAAGCCTCCAATCCCTACCACATTTTGTGAAAAAGATATCACCATTTCGCAATTGTAAAGAAATCAAGCTGGAGATTATAAGTTCCGACAAGAGAGGAGGTGTACCAGGCCTGTAAGGCTTCCGCTTCCTTTTTTTGCTGTCATCAGTTTCCTCTGATCCCCCTTTGAGACCCTCGCAGTCAGCAATGCCTTCAGGGCCTACTTCTGCACCTGCATCCCTCTCACCACCCTCTCTGTCAGGGCTCCCTGGTTGCTCCATTTTGGATTCACAATCCATGGGCTCCCCACAGCCTAGTTATACAGAACAACACTCAAAACCACTGAAAATTGGATACGCATCAATTAAAGTCAGAAAGGTGTGCCGACCTTTTCCGTAATCTCCTTCGCCTTCGACCTCCCTCAGATCCATTCCATCAGGACCTCCTTCACAGCAGAGTGTACCGAGACGGGAGCGGCGCTGCCGCCTCTTGTGCAGAGGGGACATTGAGATGCTACGAAGCAGGGACATGCCTGACTCTGTCAGCCACACACCCTCCAACCGGTAGAACTGGGGTTCTGTGCAGTGACATTTAAAATCAGATTGACTTGAAATAAGACAAAACAAATCATTGTGCCGCAGTATGTACTTGGAAAACCCACTAACCTGGCTCTTTGATCTTTATTGAAGCCATAATGGCTGATTCCACTATTATGTACAAAGGCAAAAAGCAGGGATAGAAAGAAACAAACAATGGTGCCATTATTACATTAAAAATGATACTGAGGTCATAATCTTTTTGGGGTTTTTTTTCTTCCCCAGTTTTAAAAATGTGTATTTTGAGACTCACCCGCGGGTTTTGGAACATATGGGGTGCAGGATGTGCATGCAAAGCCCTCGTCAGAAGCTTGTTCTACTTCATCTTCTGTGTACAGACTCTCACAAACAGCATGGACCCATCTGCAGAGGCACATACACATATGTATCCATGTAAACTTCTCAACAAATAAAACATGGCTTGGGATCATTTATGATGTAAAAATGTATAATTAATTTCTTGCTTGTTGGCAATAGCTACTGTGCCATGAATTCTGTCTGGGATGCACCAGTCCACTCACCTTGGGTTCCATTCAGGCACCAATATCTGAATTTAGATACCTTGATACCAATACAGTCCGATACCTGATTTACTTTAGTTTATCCCTTAAACTCTAAAAAGTGCTATGAGGTGTGACTCTCCCAAACAGTAATACCAAATATAAATCAAGAATAACTTGATGACAATACAGCTCATATTTAGTCCTGGTCTCTGTGGATAGATAATGATGTTGAAGGAGCAGATGCCAGGTTTTTTCCCCCATTTTTGTTCTCATCTTAATTACAGATTAGACAGCAATACAATGCAGAGCTACAGGCTTTGACCACATATTTGCATTTTGAGGCCATCTTTTGAGCAAGCGCTTTTATATTTTACTCGCTTGAGTGCAACTGGCAAATTTCCAGACTTTTATTTTATGTTGGGAAAAAAAAAAAAAAAAAAAAAAAAGATGGAACAGAGTGTGCACTTTGTTCAGTATATCCAAGCATTCATTACATAGCACCATATAGTGTGCAAAACCTCAACAGACATCCACACCTGTCGGAACTGGTTCCAAAACATTTCAAAACAAAAATCGATCTGTATTCACAGAAACACTTCAGCATCATGTTGGAACAGATCTCCACTCACATTACACCACCATAAACATCTCACAACAATCCACGCTGCCTGGGCAAGCAAGAGTGAATAAGACTTAAAACTTTGCTGCAGATTGTTCTTACAATATATGCATTTCCTCCTATACATCGTAGGCAGTTCCAATGTTATTAAATGTAAAGTTTAGCTGCATACCAGGTGACACCAAGGAAAATAACCTGCGCTTGCTGTTCCATTTGCACACCACTAATTACGCTGTTAATGCACATCTGTGTAAGAGTTTCTTCTTCTTAACCTTTAGGTCTTATTGGTGGATGACAACCAGCTGCAAGGTGCATTACTGCTACCTAGTGTGCAGAGCATTATCTTCTCCATGACACAGGCTTGGAGAATCCGAAGAACAGCTGTGACCCAGAGTGGAAAATGATGAACTTGATAGGTCCAACTACATCATTGTTTCCAAATGTGTACATTCATCGTCTTTTTAGGTTATGGTCATGAATTTCTAAAGGGTGATATCAATTTTGTCTTAATTCTATCGTAATGGCTACTTTAGTTACAGCGCAGAAATAAAGCTACAAATGAAAATTCAGTTAGGGGCTACAGCACCAATAGTAAAACAATCCTAGTCTGGAGGCCTGCACATAGTTGATAACAAAGATATCAATTAAAGCAATGCCACTAAATCAGTTGATCAACTCCTTCATTAAAACTGAACCAAAGCAGAGAAAGTCAACAAAGCATATGAAGGTCTACAAAGATTTTTGGAGGGACATGGTCATTTGCCCAGTGTTCATTTGGCTACCTAAACTGCATCAAATAGGCTTTTTACTCCTAAAGGGGTAATCAAAAAAAATAAAATGAGTTCTCATTTCTGCCACAGGATGTTATGCAGTAGGGCTAGACAAATAACACAAACTGAGATTCAGGACCTGTAACTGTTTTCTTTAATCCGTTATTACTTCCCCTGCAGTGAGAGTTTGTGTTCCCTCAAAAACATATTACAACATGTGGTGTCCCTCCCAGTAGTATGTCCAGGTCACCACATGGAAGCAACATGTATGAGAACTCAAACACAGAGACAACTGAGACGGTCCAACAGCTTGCACGAATCAAGACGTAGTGTCCATCACTGGGACATATTTTGGATTTTCTGAAGATGACAGTGAACAAAGACAACTGAGAAGCGAACACTGCAGAAAAACTGCTTAGGTGACCAAAGATAACACCATCGATCTGTTTCAACACTTGCAGCAAACATCACATTTCTGAATATGAACAATGCATAGCTAAATAAGGGCGAGAAACTGTCTGAAATCAGCCCCTACTCACTATGTAGTGCGTTACACAGAGTCGACGTTATTTTGCAGTGCTGCCCGAATATGCAACATCTGATCCCCGTTTTACACGGCATGAAATAAGTAAAACAGCAGCAAGCAAATTGTACAATCCGTTTTCCAAATGGAATGTTCTGCAATATAATAAAAATAAAACTCAAAAACAGAGACTCAATCAGCTACACACTCAAACATAATAAAACAAAATGTAGCAGGCTGCTTAGTCTACGTAATTCATATGAGGATCAGGACAAGGACTGAAGACGTCAGTCCAATATCTGATATATAAATGACATCAGCATCTAAACCAAACTCAGACTGGGTCGGACTCGGCTTTAGTTTGTGTGTCAAGTGTATGTATGTGTAATGTTAGGAACGAGCACCCACCGATCGCAGTATTGACACTGCAGTAGCAGCTCTTCTTCCATGAAGTTTTCTCGGCAAACTGGACAGATGACAAGGCTGGCACAGGGGCCACAGTGTGTATAGTTGTTTTGCCACTCACAGTGGAAACCCGGCGAGTTTGAACCACACTGGACACAGTACACACACCTGGACAGACGAAGCATAAAATAATTCTAACATTTATCACGTTGAAATGCATTTTTTTTAAAAACTAAAAATGAAACAAGACAATTTAGGAAGTGTCATTTTATTTTCTGCTACACAAACAAGAGGCGCTTCTAAATTGCAAATGCAGGGCCGAGATACCAGTGTTTTACATAATATGTAAATGTGCATGTATGAATTTCCCTTTGACCTGATTCAAAGCAACGAGACTGAAGCTTTTCTTTTTTTTTTTTTCTATTTACCATTTGCACTTCCAACCACCCTTTGGTACAGTGTGCAGGGGTGGGTCCAAGCAGTAGGTATGATAACTGACGTCGCAGTCGTCACACAGCAGCAATCGAGAGGGGTCTGAGGCCTTTCCACACACCTCACAAACGATACATTCCAAACATCGCCAGCCCTTACGCAGCATCGTCTTGGTGATCTGCAGAAAATGTGATTCAATCCACCTGCTTATACACAATGCAATCCTGAAAAAATAATTCAAGAGTAAATTTGTTCTTACTTTACTGTTCACACAGTAAGGATGGTAACACTGGGCACACTGAGCACACGCCAGCAACTGCCCCTCCACACCCTTTCCAAAACTGCCACACACAACACACATATCCTGAAACGGAAGAGAGAACGCAAGAGTCAAATAAAGAGTCGATTTGCATAACATTTAAAAGTGACTGCAGTTCTCAGCATAGAAGATGGACAGCAGCTAATTGAACATTTCAAAACAAAAGTTCCAGTACCTGGAGTAAAACAAATTTATCAGTGTTTGAGAAAAGAACCACTGTGTTCTGCATGGTGTCATCTTCCTCGTCATCTTCCTCTTTATTTAGTCCAGTTTCTGCGGTCATGCTTAGCTGTGAAAAAGATCATATTTATGCTAAAGCTTGTAATAACATGAGAAAATTAGAATTGGTGATCATGGATTATTACATTATGCAAGTTTAAATAAATAAATAAATAAATAAATAAATAAGAATTGTGCATAAAGCTCACCAAGAAGGCATCAATGCAGGAAGCCATGGCTTTGAGGCGTGACCTTCCACCACGGCCTCTCCCTCCGCCACCCCCTCGAGGTCTACGTTTTCCAGGAAAACTACTGTTTCGCCCCTTTAACACAAAACAAAAAAATAAACTAATTAAAAAAAAAAAAAAAAGGCCCCGTTAGTAAGGGGATGTTTACCCTGCAAATAAACTAGTATGTTGCAGTTTGGCCTTATGCCTTCACGGTAACAGCATCTTGATGATGTAAAAACAAATGCAACGTTTTGGACCCGTTTGTGAGTCCTGTGACAACAGTGACCTCAGGGACCTCACGGTTGCACTTCACACGATTTCAATACGTTTCACTTAAAGTAGCCAGGCATGAGTAAGACAGTGAAAATAACAATGGTGGTCTGTGTGGTGCTAAATCTGCAGTTTGTTAACACACCTCCTTCACAGAACACTACGTTTATCTGGAAATGAGTGGTGGTTTCCTACGGTGCGTCATCACAAAGTTACTACTGACCCCATACAGAGTTCTTATGTCATCTTAACAAATGCATATGCAAAATATACTTCTTCAATTTTGGCTGACACACCGTCGTTTAAAAGGAGCCAACGACATTTCCAAACAAGGCAGTGTGTCAGCCATAATGAAATGTAAACGAAGCACAGTAAGGTTAACAGAAACAGTATGGGGTGAACTCACCTGTTTGACCCTTGAACGTCCTGGAGATCCTCTACGTTTAGCCTTCTCTCTGTCACTTCTGAGGGGTTCAAAGGGAAGTGAGTCATCAGTCTCAGTGAGCAAGTTGTCAGTGTGAGAGCGACCAGCAGGTATGAGGCCGAGCTCCATTGAGAGCTGAGGATCGGGTTCTCCTGGAGAGCCCAGGAAGCCACTGCTGCTCTCATCCCCGTGGCTCATATTGGACATTTCATCCAGTAGCAATTCTGGCTTGACCTCTTGCAACTCCTGCTTTATGTCCACATTGTGTCCCTTCATTGACTCGTCATCCTCCTCTTCATCCTCTTCCTCAGAGGGTGGAATTAACCTATTCTCCATGTCCACAGCAGAAAGGGCTTCTTGTGTGTCTGCTGACAAAGAAAGTGTAGAAGGAGACTGGGGGTCCTGGCATGGACTTCTTTCCATCTTATCATCAATGGACAAAGGTTCTGTTTTGTCCACAGAGACAGGTGAAGCTGGCGACTTGAGCGGACCCTTCCTTAATGGTTCCACAACAGCCGTGTCACTAGATCTACTCTTTAACAACTCTTCTGAGGTTTCTTGTTCAACTAAGGGAACAGCATGTTGCTTTTCGACCTCTTCCTCCATCTCCATGTTTCTAGGGCTTTGATGTGATACTTGTGTATGTTCTAATGTAGAATTTTTGTTAAATGGTGTCTCTGTGGTGAGATCCTTGGAAGGGGTAGCTTGAGTCATCTGGCTGAGTGCCTGCTTTGGTATCCCTTCATCAGCAGGAAGACAAAGGCTCTCCTCTTCTGCTGTTGTACACTCTACTTTTGAGATGAAAGAATATGTGATTATCAGCCTCATCAAACTGTATATCTATCATTAGTTACGGCACAAAAATAAGGTAATGCTTTGTGGTTATTTTTAATTATGCTTTTAAACAGTGTTTTGAGTTCACCTGGAGATATAATTGGAAGGGTTGGCGTCTCACAAGTGGATCCTGTTGTTGCAACCTGCAGCTCTCCCCTCATGGTCGTTTTCTCCTCCGTGCCTGCTGTCTGAACAACTCCAGACTCCAGCCCTACAAAGAGGAAAAAGATATATACAGTATGTATATATAATATAAACACAAACACACATACTTTTCATTCATTAAAGGACATTTACAAACACATTCTTACATTACTCTAAAAAAATTCATAACAGACCTGCCTACTAAATCTGGTCTTAAATTATGTGCAAATTCAAACCTACCCATGTCCATACGCGTTTCTTCTTCAGGTACATCAACAGACTGATTTCTCATCGATGTGCCTTTCTGTGCTGGTGTCACTTCTACTAAATCTGCCTGGTTTTCTGAGATGATGTCAACATCCATTTGGATTGTCATATCCTCCCTGGTCTGTATCTCCACTTGTGTTTTAACAACAGACTGATGCTGATCATCCTTGCAAAGTAGGCAAATGACCTTGGTTTCTGGAAGCTCCTTCGATGAAGCACACTCACTGTGCATCCATCTAAGACAATCACAGCAACAAAAAAACAAAAAACAGTATATTAAATTAAAACAACAGTGAGTGGAGCACTCATCACAGCACTTTCCATCATGTGTTTAGAAAAAAAAAACAAAAAGAACAAACCTATGGCACATGGTGCAACATTGGAAACCAACTGATGGATTGGCAACTTTGCTGCACACGCAACACACTGAGCTGCGGTTCTGCTGGCATCCTTCGCAAACAGTATAGTTATCAAACCACTGGGTCGTCCCTGGTAGCACCAATCCACGGACACCACACTCCAAACATACACGACACCTCTAAGAGAATGCAAATCATACAAATTGAAAGGAGGCCCATTGATTAATGATAAAAAAGAAGAAAAAAAAACTTCATAAATATAAAGTCTTTCTCAAAGTAGGAAAAAAAAAAAAAACAACAACATTATGTTTAAAAGTACAGTATGTGCCCAAAGAAATCTCTGTGGACAAAGATGAGAGACAAATGTGATTTACCCTGCATTTCCAAGGGTCAGTGGGAAGAGAATCCATAGCTGGCTGAAGACAGAAGGTGTGGTATCCCTTATCACAAGCATCGCATACCAACATTTTGGAGTCTTCCCCTGGTTGTCTAAGATGGAAAAAAAATTTAAAAATAAATAAAAACAAAAAAATACAAATGAAAAAAATAAATAAATGGGGGAAGAGGAAAACAGGAAATAAATTATTAATTAAAGCTATAACCCTTTAACTTGAATTAGATTATGCAAAACATTGAGAACTTCAAGTGCAGTTTGACTCAGAAGAATGAACTTACCTGCATGTCTGGCACACTTTACACTCTGGGCACTGCCATCCTGCCCGCTGGATGGGTGTGGCACCAATTTCCAGACAGGTTGCATGATAATGTAGGCCACAGCCAGTGCAGAAAAGCAAATCTGTGAGCTCCCCAACAGAGTCACACACTGCACACCAAGACTCCTCACCAGCTGTAAATAAAATGGTTAAAAAAATAGACATTACAAAAACACCAATCCATTAATGCCAAAAAGTCAGATTTCGGGAACCTTTGTAATGTGTCCATTACACAAGCCTTATATTGTGACCATGCCCAATGTCATAAAAACATCAAAGCTTTGGTAGATGTGTCTTACCCAGCTCCTCTGCCTTCTCTATGTGCTCTGGACAGAGGAGGATCAACTGCTTCATGGACTGGAAGGATCCACTTGCTGCCGAGCATGGGAAGTGGTAAAATCGCGAGCAGCCATCTACGTGGCATTGTATGGTTGCACCCAGCCTTTTGCAATATTCGCAAACCTGAGACAACCAATAACAGCATGTGGTAGTAAATTGTATGAAATATAGATATTTTAATCTCTATACAACCACCTTATTCCATTAAATCACAATGAACAGTACACGTACTTGCTGTGTCCCTGAGATAACAGCCTTTTCCACATTCTCCAACTCCTCAGCCTCTGTCTCCTTTACTCCCTCAGACCACACTGCACACCAGTGGTGAACCCAGCACCCCCCTATTGATTATAAAGTCAAACATTAGGAAAAACAACAAAACTTTGATTATACATGTGCAACATATACCCAGTAGATGTAAACAATAAACCATATATATATATCTATATATATATAGATATATATATAGATATATATGTATAATCTTGAGATTAACCTGAGTCATCAAGGAGTGCTCTCAGACAAGAGGAGTCAGAAAATCCAATGGAAGACAGGTCATCATTTCCAGGCGGTGGCAGTAAAGAATCTGACGGTTTGAGGTTCGTACACTCAGATGACAATCTGAAGTGTCTCAGTTCCCGCTGTCCATGTAAGCTCCGCTCCACGCAGTTGCAAAGCGCACAAGCGTGAATTCTCTCCCTGTAAAGTCACAATCACAAAAACACACACACAAAAAGGAATGTTTAAAACACTAGTACAAGTTCACTTTGTAGTTGCCAACAACCAACTAAATCCCCTTGAGATAAAGTGGAAACTATTTCAAGCTTTCAGATGATAATTGGAGATTAAAAAAAAAAAAAAAAAAAAAAACCTTACACAGGTGTGCTGGAAGAGGTTGCATTAACATCAGACTCATCCTGAGCTGCAGAAGAGGCCTTGGATGACTCCTCAGATGAGACAGACTTCTTTGGAGTGGCAGCACTGTCATCAGCTGAGAAATGAATGAGGAAAAAATAAAATATTATGGAGAAAAAAAAATCATTAGGACATGACAACATTGGTTTAAGCTGTACTAGGTACACTGATAATTATAAATCTCTACTAAGTGAACATAAACGTTTTCTAAATAAAATAGCTCCTTTATTTATTTTCCCGCAAAAAAAAAGAAGTACAGGATAGAGAGAATACATTACCCGTTGGTTCAGAGTCATTTTCTTCGCAGTTTGATTTCTGCTCGTCCATTCCCTGTACTGATTTTGACCTCCTTGACAGAGATCTATAAATTAAAAGTACATGCAACATCAATTTGTACACATTAATAATAGTAGTTCAACCAAAATTATTTTGAATACAACAACAAAGCTTAGCATTTCAATTAAAAAGTGGCTTTTAGCCAAGTCATAAACATCAAGTCTGTTATTGCCCCTTTATGAATGCAGAAATCAGAGCTGACAGAGATAAACAACAACAACAATAATAATACTAAATACATAATATTTCTGTTTTCAGATAAAACCAAAGGCATTTAAATAGAGTTCAGGTTATGTATTAGAGAGTTTAAAACATACGGTATTCTCTATATAACCTACGAAAAACTGTTGTTGTCTTATCCTAACGAAAATAAACTCTCTAAATGCATCTTCACATGGTAGGACACAACACACACGAAACTCCCCTTTAATCCCAAAGTGCCTAAAACGTGAACACTTACAACCGAAACACTGACGGTGAACTAATACTACTAACACCACCGACAGTACCGACAGTACCGACAGTACCGACAGTACCGACAGTACCGACAGTACCGACACCACTCATGCCGCCGCTGGTTGCTGTGGATCGTGTCCCGTGTTGATCTGACAGCGTTTGTAGCAACGCAGCTGAGTTTTTACGCAAACTCGTGAAATTTAGCGCGAAGGTTAGAAGAGACCAATCGGAAATCGCTTTAACGATTCAACCTATTTACCAAGCAATGCATAATCCAAATCGATGAAGCCGCCGCGGGCAAGGGACGCGGAATGTTACAACTAAAATGGTGTTTTGCTAAATAAAACAACTACATATCGGGATACACAAAGAAAATACAACTTCCGTATGTATTGTTTCCTGTTGCAGCGGGGCTTATTTCGTGCAGAACCTTCTACCCCGAAACATAGTTCCGCTTTGAGATTCACACCATTAACAAAATGTTGGCATACGAAAAATAAGGTCATTCTGTTTTATCCACATTATAGACAACAATACGGAAAAACAATAAACAACAACATAAAAAAACGTTTAACGTTTTTAACATAAGAGGTCATAAAAGTTCATGTCTCAAGATATAGGATATAACAAGGTTTTGATTCCCGCGGCATTTTATGCTGTATTGGAGTATCGTCAATGTTTATTCATATAACGGTGAACTACAAATGGTAAAAGAAAAACAGAACAGTCAGTGACGCAATTCTGTCCTAATATAACCAGCATCAGAGACTCTAAATATCACAACTACCTTTAAAATGCAGGGTTGTGCTGACTGCTTCTGTTTTTTGTTCATTACAAAACAATTATTGAGCCATAGAACTTAAAAAGAAACCACTTCAGTGAGTAAACTGCTCATACATGCTTTCGTAATATTTCCTTTTCCTTTTATGTCAGGCATCTGGGATCAGATCCCAGTGTGCGGACAGGTGAGCTTTTCCATGGATTCAGACAAAAGAGCAGAATTCAAAAGCATAGTCAGGAGGATAAACTGCGGCGTAGTGCTTTGGTTATGGGGCAACAACGGCAAGATATGTTAAATTAAAATAACTAAATAAGCAGTGACAACTTCTAAGTAGTTATATGTGAAAGGTCACATCCTTCTGAGTGATCCAGATTTCAATCAAAAGAAAAGCATCCAACAACAAAGTATCAAGAAAAACAGAATATTCTCTTTTGACACGGGAAATTTTAAAAAGGAGATAGTGAATATGTTGAACAGATAATATTATGGCTCCATAATAATAATAATACTAATAATACCTGCGAAACAAATAAACCATGGGTAAGAGTGAACTATTAAAGCCTGGAGGATGGTGTACAACTTGTCTTTGGAAGTCAAAGTAGAGAATATAAAAGCACACATATGCATAACACGCAACAGTAAGAAATCCCACAATTATTGAGTGTGCTTTTACCTTTTGCCCAGGTACACTGAACACCACAGTTACACCCCCACTCCTTAAAATAGTCCAAAAAAAAAAAAAAATCAATAGTAGGGTACAGTTAAACTAACTTTCAATATAAGCGAATTGCAAAACAAAGGCAGTTACATGAATAATGCTATTGACCCCAAACACCAAAGTCGTTTTTCTACGTCGCATCTTTGTAACACTCGACGATTCAAACGCACCATTTCCCCAACAATATACTGATGCCAAGTCCAAGTATCCAAAAACATAAGATGCGTTGAACAACAACATGAAGGTCTTGATTGCTCTCTTAAAATAAAAGAGAGCGAGAGAAAGACAGAAAGAAATTACAGTTGTCCCAAGACCGGAGCAAAAGTAATGGCATGATGGCTAAGTCTCAACATCCTAGTTACTGTTGCAGTTCTGTAGACATGTTCGTTCTCGGTTTGCGATGTTGATCAACAACCGTCGAAATGTGTTGGAGTGTTCATGTAGAAAAATATATTTAAAAAATACAGTTGTGACTGTAAAGATGATGACGGCTCTAAGCCCAACTGCTCGATGTAAACATCTACTTTAAACTGTTTTCTCCATCCAGCTAATAGACATGTCCGTTTCACTTGCGAACGGTTGATGCAAAGAAAAACAACAACCAACTACATGTAGTGACGTCGCAGCAAAGCCTCTCCAAGAGGTTGAGGTTGTGAGACAAAAAGCGCACGGGAACATAAAACTGTCGGCTAGGTTTTGCGTGTGGGTCACAGCGAATAAACAAGCAATGCATAACAACTCAAAGTGGGCATCCAGGTGACACCGCTAGCTCTCCAGCAATTAGATACCCCCCATCTGGTCCGGGCGAGCAGCTAAATGCTACCTATAGCAGGGCTAACACCCGGTCTAAGGTCAGCACTGGTGTATCTGTGCGTGTGTTGCAAGATGTCCAAAAAAGGGGGGTCACAAGTAAAACAGCTTACCTCACATAAACAAAATATTCTCCTCATGCATCAGCAAATCCCAAAGAGCCATGCAATGACCAAAAATACGGATGGTCGCTTCATTTTCTGTACCGGACAGCTAGCCGGCTGTGAGTGGGGGGAAGTGCACGTCGGCGGAAGGCAGGCTGAACTGGCGCTTCAGCCAGACGGATCGCGGCGCGGCTGGAGCCTCGTATCGATGGGGCCGTGCGTTGGCAGGGGACTACCGAACATAACCCCCACCACCACCCCCCGCACACGTACGCGCACGGTCCCCCGGTTAGCCTCCGAGACGACGCTCCCGGGGCTTCTGTGTGCAGCTCCGATGCTAGCACGGGCTAGCCGCCGCCGCCGCGCTGCTCTGGAATCTCGCTCGCGAGGTCGTCAACGCAAGTTTGCAAAAAAACCGCGGATCCGGACTTCACGGCCCCAAACTTTGTCGACACGCCGGGAAGTACGGTTCTCTCGTTGTCTGAGCCGACGGCATCCTTTTCGTGGACCCGAATGCGCGGCTCAACTTTGCAGGGGCAGCCTGGTTTGGGTCGCTGGCATCTCCTCACTTCGGTAAACGGCGTCCTCGGCTGTTCCGCTAAAGCGCTAGCCGCCGCTAGCCGCCGCTCGGCAATAAACAACGACGTCAAGAAATTAATTCACGCAAACGAAGGAGCCCAAAACTGTGTTTTATTGGCACGGACAGGCAAAAAGCGTTGTGTATTGGCGAGAGGGGGTAGAAATAAAACTTCGCGTGACGCCGATAATTTAGCACGCAACGGTAGATTTTAATCTGGAAAACGCGACCAATGAAATATGGTGGATATTAGATATTAGGTCATTAGATTTTCGGATCCAGGGAAGCCATTTTTCATTAGATTGCTGTGATTGGAACACCAGATCCAATAAAGATAAGGGTGGGGAAACAACTATCTTATTTGGTTTTCAATAAAGAAAAAAAAAGTAGTACAAATGAATGCAAGTAAAACGAAAACATGACGCGCTGTAAGCTGTACAGTGTGTCAAAGCTCCTTTATCTCCCCCCTCTTTGTTCTTTTTTAAGAACTACGGCGCTTAATTGGATCTGTCATGATCTTAAACAAATATCGGATTCAGTTTTTACCAGCCAACCAGTATCGTTCATAAGTGCAACCAATGATTATGATAAGCCAGGTGGCATGCTGGAGAAAAAATAAATAAATACTGACGTTGAAATACTACAAATGAGCCTCATCCATCCAGCCGAAACTCGCAACTCTTCTCTGATAAAGACTCTGAGAAGGAGATCTTTCCTTTAAAAAAGGCAGAAAATTGAGTTTACTTGATCATGTAATGTAAATGTAAATTTAATTTGTGTATAAAGTGAACAAGCCATGAGGTCACAGTATTAGCGGAGGGCTCAGGTTATTCTTTATTATTATCACTGTGAGAAAAATACAGGCATGGATAAACCTGGGAAGGAGATATTTAAAAAAATAAAAAACATAGTTTTGAATGTTAAAATCCAGGTAAAGTTGACAAATCAGCAGAAAAGTGTGGAAAAAGTGTGGAAAAAGTCATAGAAAGTCAAGAAAACGTTTATTCCTTTTTTTTTTTGTTGACAGTGAATCAGGACTGTCTGATTTTGGATGTGCACAGTTCTCGAGTCCGTGGCTGACTCTCAGTCTGAGCATTGACATCCCTGTCCCATCCATTCTCGAACCCGCACTCAAACTCCAACAACACACGATAAAGCTCTAATGTCATTGGGACGATCCTGCGAACTTACAGAAAATGAGGCTGGGTAGAAGTCTGTCCCATTGTGGGAAGGTCACCAGTTTAATCCACGGCAGCTCCTGGCCTACCTTAGAGAAGAACACTCAATTTGGAGGTAACTGTAGCCAAGACAAATGGTAAATGTTTAAAATGTGAAGCAAATGTAGGTAATGAGTTCATGAATGTTTCAGTGTAATTGTGTATTAATGAGCACACAATGTAGCACATTGTTTTCTCCTTTGGGCAGTGAGGAGTCCCCTGCTGCAGGAGGGTGATCTGCAGCGGGAGATTTCTGTCCTAGTGCATATATACTTAGGTTTCTAAAACTCTCAGGGCTCCTGTGAATTCACTCGTGAGAGAAATACAATAAAATCTCATAACTACCTTCATGTTGTCAAACCACATTTTGATTATAATAAAACTTAGTGTTTATCCAGTGTATGAAACAGTCATTTCTAAAATATACACCCAATAATTTGACTTGAAAGCCATTAGAAAACCAGTAACTCTGTTAGTAATTGCTGAGAGTGGTTTACATAGAAAACAGTCGAGAGAATAAAGAGTTGAGAACCAAATTTTAAAAATCATAATCACTCCTAAGTTGAATCTTGTCCCACATGTAGCAAATCTGTCAATAACTCTTTAAGTAATAATGCAAATAAACAAACAAGTCCCACTAAGCACATATCCTCCCAGGAGGAGGTAATAACTGAACAGCTGAAAGCAGGTTTAATTAAGTTGGAAAAAAACAAAAACAACAATAGTCTCTACATTTCAAGCAGTCATTAAATTTATCCTCATGTGCATAAGGAGGAATAGTTTTATTGTTCTGGAAAATGCCCAGTGGCACATTTATTCCATATTCAAGCCCCCCACCACATTCTTCTTCCCTACAGATAAATATACCAAATACCATGATTTAAAGATACGCCTTTTTTTGTTTTAACATATCTAATGGTTCCGGTAACAAAAGGTAATATTACATCGAGTGAATGTTTGAGTTTCACTCTGCCTGAATGTGGGGTGAGCATGTTTTCATTTTGAAAATAGGTTATTACTGGTCCCACTGACAGGATTAGTTAACTCCCCATTCAGCTTTAGCAAAATTGGATTAGATTTTGGGGGGCTGAGACTGGTTGGAAAACAGTGCCTGATTGGTGGATGGATGTAAATAGAGGGTGGTATTAGGACACCGGGCTGCTCCTATTGGCCAGTCAGTGAAGCCACTGCTCTCCCATCTGGGATTGTGTTTTAAGGATAATCCCCTGGAATACCTCCACAGATGTTTACAACAGAACATAAACCACTAGAGGTGAATATATTTTCTGTATTCTGCATGCTTGGGAAAAATAAATATTGATAACAGTTAATATTTCCATAGCAGTTTATTATAGTAAGTGGTCAAAGAGATTACTTTAAAATGACAAATTACTGCGTCATTAATCTTAAATAATCACCGATAGAAACTCACCTCTAGTTCCACAACTAATGATATAAATGAGCTCAATGTTTGTTACATTTATGTTTATTGATCAGATCTGTAAATATGTTTGAGGAAGTTTAGCAGATGATTCCCGATAAAATTCACGTGTATGTTATTAATTCCTCCACAAGAGGGTGCAAAACGTCTACCTGCTACCTCTCCTGACTCCGGCCTTTAAGTCTCTGAGAGTAGATTTCTAATATATACATGTAAGTAAACGTTTCCTGGTAACAGTGGAATACATTTGGAGGAAGTCTTTACACGACACATTAGTGGACTGTGTCTGGTGGTGCTCTAATAGCTTGTATTTAAAAAGAGAGTAGAAAGAGGTGTAAACAGTGCACAGTATATTAAACAGACGCAGTACTTCTGAGTAATGCAATATGAACAATGAAAGTGTCTCCTCTAATATTCCTTGAAACCTCGAAGCAGCAGTTGAGGTGAGCAGGTCCGTAATAAAGTCCAAGTGGTGGCACGGTGTGCAGAATATTAAGTGCGCCTGGGCTTCTCATTAACCCGTCAGCCTGCATTTAAGTTCCACATGGAAACTGCTGCAAACTTACATACATGAAACTCAGTTTTGACCCTTGGAGGTGATCTTTTCCATATGGCATGTCTGTTTTTCACACAAAGCAATGAATATTTGCTTTACAAGTAAAAGATAAATCATCTTAAAAGTCATAACTCGGACCAGAACTGGAAAGACACCCAAATGTTTTGTTTTCCTACATTTTATTTTTATTTGTTTCATGATATGACACCAGGTCAGTGCATACAATACAAGTAGGGGGAATTATTATAATAAAATGCAACATTTATATATTATGATTCAGAAAGTACAAAAATAGAGATTCTGTTGTTCAGGGAATTCATTCCTAGACCAATTGAATAACGTGTATAGTTTTTACATTTTTAAATGAAATAATTCAAAGAAACAACAAGATGTACAAATAGATTATGATACAATAATTTTGGTATCAACCTGTTTTATTTCTTACAGTGTTAGCATGTTTATCATTGTGAATCAGAATACAAACAATAGTGTCAAACACAAACAAGCCATTCCAGTTACTGTTCTGTTTGTTTGGGTTTTTTTTAACTTGCTGAAAAAAATGAAGGTTTTAATATAAATGTATGAAATATCCAGTGTAGCATACAATCCATTACACAATATACGTTTCAGGTTTTCAAGGATGGAATGAGTTGGAGTCTAAAAAGACCCGAGCAAATCCGTGTAAAAGTTTCGCATACCAGTGAATGTCCGATTTCTGTCCATGCAGGGAGTGCTTCTCATGAACCCCGAAAGTGCAAGGTTCCCCAAGACTGTCTTGGTCATTAAAAGTATCGTTACGTACATTTATATTTGCTTTGTCCTTTGGTGTCAAAGTGCTCAAATGTGTCTCAGTAAGAGCTTTTTGACAGTCAGTGGTCCCTCCCCAGAGTAGCTGTTTCAGTGAATAGAGTAGTCGCAGAGGACCAAACGCCCAGTGTGCAAGTCTGTGGTCCTCCACCAGTGCATAGCTGGACGCCAGCACCCCGTCAACAAACACGGTTCCAGCTTCTGTCAAGGGCGCGTGCATTCCCCAGCTTTCTGTAACTGAAACTGAGATGATTTGAGATGGCCGCACTTGCCCTGCTGCTGTACTGACGAGGACGCACTCTCCAGTTTTGGCTCTGCTAGAAAACCGAGGCTGGTACTCACGACTGTCGTGCCTGCAATCGGGGGCTAAAAAGACCAAGTGGTGCGGCGTAAGGGTCAGTGTGTACCCATCTTTTGTCTCCAGAGACAGAAAGGTAGACCGGCTCTCTTGGTCCCGGTGCAGAAACAAGAGGACTTGGCTATACACGACCTGACCTGTCGCAGACAGAGCCATGACCTTTTCACCGGGAGCCAGTGATGCAAGAGTTTTCTGCCTCCCTCCAGCAACAGTTACCCGGGCCCAGCCTGGGAAACAGCCCCCTCTCTCCACTGCAACAGAGTGATCTTCAGGAGGAAAAATAGCCAGCATTTACAAAAACAGTGTGTTTTGTACTACACAAACTGAAATGAGGTCGCTTAACACAGTTATCAGCAGAATTCTGCATAAACAAAACTCCCTCATTATTCTTACCAGCTTTCACTGAGCAGTGAACGTGATACTTGGACTCATAGTGGACCCAGTCAAAGCCTGCCTCCACAGCAAGCTGGGCTAGGAGGCCATACTTCTCAGTTTCCCGGTCATCGGTGGTTATGTCCACAGCCCGGCCTTCGTAGTGCAGAGAGCCTTGAGGGTGGTGGCCATCTTCATCCCAGGCCTCTGTCACACGCAAGTGTACTCCTGGCCACTGGTTCATCACCGCGATGGCCAACCTGTTCAAACAGTCCTTACATCGCTGGAGGAGAATGAGACACAGGACTAGTTTTATTTGGAACGGAGTGAACAAACGTGTGGGCTTATAATACATACGATTATCACAAATATATCCATATCAGGACACACCGTTTCAAATTAATGCATCCATCAGATCTTTTTACGCCTAAAGATTTATCTTAAAAAAAAAAAAAAAAAAAAAAAAATTTTGTTCAATAAATTTAGTTCGACCTCTTAAATAACAGATACAAATAACAAAAATTAGAGTGACTAACAGCCCTTTGTGTGAAAACAATATATGAAGATGTTTAAGTTTGCATTTAAATCTGTTTTTTATTTTCTTTTTGAAGCGAGTACTTTAGCATTATATGAAGAAAGGTTGGTTGCTAGGGAAAGGTTTATTGACACTAATATTTTTTTTTGTGTGCGTTTGAACATTCTTTTAAAGGGTTTTCTGTTTATTTAAGAACAATATATCTATTTTTAGTCACTCTGTCCACAGCTTATACTTAATGCAGTGTCTGAGTCAAACTCTGGTACAACTGGCAGACACTTGTAATCATTTATTAACAGTAACAATTCTGCCTACGAGCACAGTAGGCGAGTCAACACCTCAGTGCACAGGGATTTTAGAGCAACTAAGGCAGAAAACAATCGCAGCTCTTCAAAACCATCATCGCCTCCCAGGTTACGATTGTTTGTCAGCTGGCATCGCCACACAGTTGCTCCTCTGCTCTGCTAAAGGCCATCTCAACCTTGCTCAAACAATCAGAGTGCAAGAACAAACTCTACTGTAGCCAGTTTGGCACATTCTTTGGCCTTTTCAACACAGTGTCGGAATAATCAAGGCCATTCTTTCTTTCCAGATTGTTCCAGGCTTGAGTTAGTCGCTTTCATCCCTGAGACATTTGATCAAATATGCGAACAGTGACTCTTAACACCCCCATGGGCCATAATGTTACAGACTGTGTCAGCATTGTCGCAAAATAGCAAGCTGGAAGGGGAAAAACAAAAAAGACGTCAGCATCTGAGGTGAAAAGCTCAATATCATCTCTCTAGTGCATATGTGATGTTTGTGATGTAGCATGTCTTGTGGCTTAATAAACTGTATGAACTTGATTTGCAGTAAGAATATACGGTTGCGGGAGGAAGAGGCAGAAAAGGATGAAAGTGTGAGCGGGAGCTGGGTGAGAAGAAAGCAGGGTAGAAGAGGGCCGGGACGAAAGAAGGGGGCAGAGGGGAAGAATGTATGGGTACGGACTTGGGAATGTGACAGCAAGAGTGAGAAAGAGTGAGGGACAGAAAACAAACTGGGTACATTTCTCTCGCAATGTCATTGAAGAGAGGCGCTTCATTGTCACAACTACAATAGTTGCTTTTCCGACGGTGCCATTACTTCAGCAGGCGGGAATTTTGTATAGGCGACCCTTCTGAGTGTCCAAATGACGCACAAAGAGTGTCTTTCACATCTGGGCAAAAAAAAAGGGGGCACATGCACACATACACATGCTGAAACTGGGTATCAGGAGGGCACACATGTTCAACCGCAGATTTCCGACACATACAATCACTCCGGGAGGGCAAGGAACACAGATTTATATCCTAAACAATCACAGTCATATCTCAGTCCTCAAGGCTCCCGGATTATCCTTTAAGGGCATTATGAATTTGGTCAATTATTCCCAGCAAACAAAAATAAACACAGGGATATTTTCGCATGGTGTCACACAGACAGGCTTTCATATAAACAATTTTATTTCCAGCGACAAAGACTGTAGTTAAAGATTAAAGGGAGGTGTTCCTGTAGGGGAACTCGGCCTCTTAAGAGGTAGTGTTGAATTACATCCTGATATTCTTATTTTAAATAAAGAGGGAAGAGATATATGGGTTAAAACTTCAACTTCAACAGTCTGTTGAACATTTGTCAGTCTGTTAGGTGGCGTAGAGTTCAGCAAAAATAAATTAGATTATATGATTTGATTTAAAGGCGCCATGATGGAATGGAAAACCAAAAGTGGTAAACTGCAGTCAGCACCTTCCTGAAAAGGGATTTGGGTGGATCGTACAGTAGGGAGATTGTATAGAGAGGAGATACTAGACAGAGCATCCCTCAATCAGTCTGCACCGTTTGTCCTTCTGAGTGATATATTCAACTTCATAAGTCTCACCTTAGTCATGAAGCGGTCTGCATTGGTGTTCTCCTCATCTTTGAAGACAATGTCTGGGTTGTAGTTGCACACAAGTTCATTGAAGCGCTCAGAGTTGCGTGTGATCTTGCCCTCTGCTCTCCCGCTGGCCCCAAGGTTGTTTTCTGAGAAGTTTGGGAAAAACTGCTTCAGGTGCATGGCCGTGAGCTTCCTGGGCTTGGGGCGTATGCCATACCTGGGGCCTGGTCCGCAACCCTGGACCAGCCAAATGCAGGTCCACGCAGCAAGCAGGCCGAGCTGTGCAAGGCGGGCCCACCAGAATTGCTTCATTGGGGATAATTGGGGCTCCCAGGACTCAGCGGATCAGTGGTAGCCCAGTTCCAGGTGTAAGACAGCAACTGAATGAGGGTCAAATCTTGGTCCATTCCAAATCATGGATTTATTAAAATGTGCTGCTATTCTATAGTAATAAAGCTTTCAGTTTCATGTACTAAGGCTTGATCCGAAAATGAGCTTGAAACTATAAAGCAGATGTTCTTTTCTTTGCTGTCTTGATGACAGTGAACACAAGCTGTCCAGAAGTGGTCTGTTAGACTGAAGTCTGCTGTTTGACACGTTTGCCGTCACTTATTCAGCACAAAAAAAGCATGTTCTCATGCGCATTGAAAGTCATCTTGCCGGGATCTGAAGAGGTGCCCGTCGCGACGCAGGTGTTTCTTTGGTGAGTTTTTTCTGCTCACTTACCGCTTCACTTTACGCAGCTCCAAAGTGACGCGCGTCTCCGCGTCTCAGCGCAACTCTTATGAACGCTCCTGCAGCGCTCTCATCCTCTTCCTACATGCAGATACATCTGGGCCGAAACTTTTTCTCCCCCTTCTCCTCCTCTCTCTTGTCCACCGCCTTCTGTCGCTTTTCAGCGCTCCCTGCCACCTTGCGACAGCCATTGGGTCTTATTAGTGTCCGGAACAGATTGCCCTCCCTTCCTCTGCGCGCTCCCACCGCCGCAGCACACGCCTCCAATTCAGCCATACAAAGACTACATAATGTTAACACAATGACCCCAACCCCTTCCACATTAACTGTTTAAGATCAATTCAATTTTTGACAGATGAAAACTTTTTCTTAAATCTGAAACTCCAGTATTAAACCAAATATACACAACACATCCCGATTATTTGTTAAGCTGAATGATATTTAAAACAAAATTAATCTAAAAATTAACATTCATAGAGCAATATAGAGCCCAGTCTCATGTTACTTCGAACGTGCATGACCATACTTTTCTTTGCATCTCCCACCCACCACAGAAACTCTGCGCTTGTGTTATTAATAGGCAGAGTTGAAGGTGAGGATCGAAGATGGAGCACAAGTGTCCAGCCTTGACACCTCTGACCCTGACTTACAGTGCCGCCTTCCTGTGTTTGGGAAGCCAGCATGACAACCCCCCTCAAATCCTTGATACCCAGTAACCCCCAGGACCTTTTTTACTGGAAACACCCCTTGGTTAAGTTGTCAGGTTATTATTTTTATCCGTCTTAGAACAATAGCTGGGAGACTCATAAAATGTGTCACATAATTCCAAAGAGGGAGCAGAAACAGGAATAATGAAGTGCCTCCACAATATGATGTAGGTAATCACACTGGGAAGTTTAAATTAATGGCAGATCAAAGGTCAACATGTGACAGTGCTATCTCTACCTTCCTGAAATAAAGGACCTAATGTATTTTGGCTTTGTTCTTCATTGTCAATCTCGGCAGAATGCCTAGATTTTGGACATCTTTCTGATTTCTTGTGACTGAAAATGAAAATGGAAAAACAAAACAGCAAAAGAAAAGGCAGGCCAAGTATGAGGCATTCAATCCACTTAAACACAGGTCACTGAGCTCCATGCAGAATCTGGATAGTCATCCCTGGTGGGGAAGTTTCCAGATGATCCCCAGGATGTTGTGGGGAGGGGTTGCAAGGCAAAGCTGCATCTTCCTGTCCTTATGGTAAACATGGAGGAAGGCTCACGTCTGGCCTAAGCAGCACAGATGAGAGACATCAGCCTTCATAACAAATGCAGGGAATGACTCAATCAAAAAAGCAACAAACACCTTCATATCTACAATTATCCACATTGATGTTTCTCTTCAAAGCCATGCAAAAAGAAAAAAAAAACAACTATTTCCATCAGGCATGAAAGGGAAAGGAAGGAAGCAAACATCTGTGGGTAGGAGATGGAAATAAGTCATTATTAGTTTTTATTTTGGTGCCCCCATCCTCCTGCCTCCCCCTGCCTCTTAGCATTTAACTCCCCCATTTCAGGATGGGAGTACATGGCTGGGTGAATGGTTTAGTTTCCTGCTAAGCCACAGCACAGAAAACGAGATCTTTCCTGCTTGGGTTGGCCTACCCTACTTTCATTTGCAAATGTTTTCACCTGAGCCAGTGGGCAAATGGCATAAGTTACCGCTGGTCAGGCTCTACTCTACTTAAGGAGCTAACAAACACAAACAACGGACCCACAAGTGCCAGGTAGTGAATGTCTGCAAGTGCACCAAAGCACGAACACGTTCCGAATTGTGGTTTTTGATTAAGCGTTTGCTTTGACATCTAAAGTGTTTTCTCTTCTCCTAAGAGCTGAATAAACAGTCTGCAAGATCCACTTCCTCTGATGGAGGCCATTATAAGGGATGGTGGGGAAAGGAAAGTCAAGGAACTGCCATCAGGCACCTTCGTCACCTCTCCCAATCCCTCTCACTCACACAAACACACACAGCCACACCACCCAGTCCGCTGTCTCTTTCACTGCGTTATCAGTGCAGGAAGAGGCAGGGTAGTGCATTCTGATGTTGCTGCACACGCTGGACGATTCCTGGCCTTTGTGTTGTAGCTTGGGGTTGGATGATAATACACAGTTCACTTCTTGTCTTGTGTTAAATTTCGGCGTGTCCTGTTTAGTGATGTAAGCTCACTACATACACTACATTTAAGGTAATGCACACTTTCTTTAATCTTCCTACATACTATAGAAAAAATGAAAAGGAAGAAAGAAGAGCACTGGTGAGCTGAAGTCGAGAAGATGCTACAACTTTAAGTTGACAATAGAGTGAGAGGGGTGGGACTTCCTGGCAGCAGACACGCAGGTCAAAAAGGTCAGATATGATGTACCATGTTACATAAACATGACCCAAAAATTAAAGTGCACAGATCACATATCAAAAACCGAAGAGTTCTCTTTATTTCTGAATTAAACTGAGATACCATTTCTTCCTCCTCGAGATGAAAAAAAAAAACAAAAGCCCGTGCCAGTTAAGTGTGTGAAGTGAGCGTGCCGCGAGTGTGCACACAGGATGGCGGGCAGCTATGGTAAATGGACAGCGTGGCCCTTTATCAGTTGATTAGCAAGCAAGTCTCGCCTTTTCCTGAGTGATTCTGTATGCAAGTGTAGAAAAGAGGGAACAACAGGCCTTAATGCACTTTGGCACAAACTTCAAACGTCAGACTGTCAGGAAAGCTAATCTCTGTCTTTTTTCCCCCCTTCATTCTTATGTTTTGACAATAAAGATAGCCTATCTCATCCCATTACGAGCTGCCACCCCCCCAACCCCCGATATGTCCAACATCTAGTCCTATAGATTGCATTACCCAATAGGACACTTTGAACTTCATCTGACCTTCATGCGACAGCGAAAGGTGCCATACAAGTGTTTCACGAACTAAACCCACGACAAAAATGGGTTTCCGCTGCATGTGCGTGCAAAGGAAATTCATTAAAATACGATGCTGCAGAAATTGCCTAAAAAGAGAGATTATGGTAACCGGTGGACCAAATTGTGCGTTAATTCTAGCTGCATTACATTATGGGATCTAAATTGACTTTCAGTAGCCTCCATGCACGAGCAGAGACTAAAGATGATTTGTATTAAAAGAATGAGTTTGTCTTCAGAAATGTCATTTAGTTACTGTAAAAATGCAGTTTGATTTGTGCTCTCTCGCTCTGGAGAACTTAGTGATAAGACATTACGGATTTGCTAAAAGCACACTGAAAAAAGCTCTTCTTTCCTCCTGATAGCCCGTCATACACACCTTTAATCTGCCGGCTGTCGCTTCCTCAGAGAGCAACCAGCCTCCAGGTGTGCCACTGATGTTACAGCGACACTTTAGTTCATTTCCTGTCAGTGAAAGGAAGCACAGGGCAAAACAAAAGCTAAACTAAATAAGCGTAATTAAAAGATTAAAAAAACCAAAACAAGAAATACCAAACAAAAATCAGGAGGGAGAAATTAATCAGAGCCGGGGCTGTCTTGAACAGACTTCAGAAAAACGAGAAGAGGAAATGAACAATAGCCAAGGAAAAGGAATAGAAGAAAGGAGGTGGGTGGTTGAGACGTCAAGGAGAATGTGAGAGAATGTCCCCTTTACTGATTTCCAGAGTTTTTAATCTGGCATTTGCATCGAAGCGGGGAAAGCGTGGGCTACGGCTGTAGTGGCGTCGTGGGTGGACGTCGCTGACAGACGGGCCAAAATATGGCTTTCTTCTGCTGCTGATTAAAGAAGTGCAACAAGAGGGTGGAGGGACGCGGAGGACAGATGACCTTACCAGACACATACACCCGCCGATGGGCACAGCAGAGCGTCACAGTTCTGCTACACTTCATAAAATGTAAGATCATCAAAGAACCGGCTGACAGTTAAAAAGAAATGTACGCAAAAGTTACAAACTCAAAACATCATTTTAATGTTTTCTGGTCACAACGCAGAAATTCTGATGTTTAAAACAAAACAAAAAAATCAGTTTTACAAAAATGTTAAAACAGAGTAGTTAAAAGTAAACAAGAAACCTCTATTTTTTAAAGAACAATTTTGAATATTCTTTCATCTCAATTGCTTCAAAAACAGACACTAAACTGTTCAGAGAAATGAATCAAAATGTGAAGAATGGATCCCAAAATGCCCATAAATAATAATAATAAAACCACCACGTAATAAACTCTTTGTTTCAACCCCCCCCCCCCAAAAAAAAAAAAAAAACAACCAAAAAACAACGGAAGGAAAACTAAAAAGGTGTTCAATGTAAAATACATATAATTAACCTGAGAGAAAGAAAGAGCCTAACACCACACAGAGGATGGTGTTGGATTTAAGAGACACTGTCCCCTGCTGGTTAAACCAGCAGCAAATAACCTGCTGATACAGCAGCAAACGCAAACGGTGACACATGATCACCAACACCCAGTGGAGGATGAGATACTGCTGATGTTATGGAACTGACATTACCAAAGTAAAAGCGATGCTGGTAAAGACTGCACAGCCCGACAGATTTGCCGTTTTATCAGATATTCTGAAATAGTTTCATGCTTTCACCCGATGTCCAACACAGAAGAATGCGATGCAAACAACCTTACAGACTATTATTGTAAAAGACAAGGAACAAGTTTAATAAACTTATGGTAAAAGTTAAAATGTGTGCTTTTACATACAATATTGCACGTCCCCCCCAAAAAACTCTTTGATTCACAGTCTGATGGGCTAAGGCATAAGTTCCTCCTGATGAGTGTCACATGGCATTCAAAGATATTGCGTAGGACAAAACCTAAAGCTTTTTGATGGGTGTAGTGATTCACAGATCAACCCCAGCTAGATTTTTAAAATCACCTACTTTTTTCCAGGTTTCAAAATGAGCTCTAACACTGACGCTATGACGTCAATCTTATATTCCCTGTGTGACCTCTAGATCCACAAATAAGGTGCTGTGTCCTGTTTGCTCCCATTAACAACCACTGCTTATTAACTAACATTACACTGATCCAAAGTGAACCATCACGCACATGTAAGTAGAAGATTCCCAGTCTAAAAGCAGTGGTACAGCTTTAGAGAAAGGCATAGGGAAACCACGGACAAACTACTTCTAGTTTCTAAAGGTCCTACAAGGAACAGGAAATTACATCAGCTATAATGTAATATTTCAAAATAACTCCGCTGACTTTCACATGTGTCAACAGAGCAACTGTCCAACTATATATATTCTTTTTTTTTTTTTTTTTTTTTTTTTTTTTTTAAAAAAAAGGCATGTTTGCAGGGAGGTTGCTCCATTGTTCACTACTGCAATATGGCTTGAATCCCTTTTCCTCTTGTTCTAGTCATATTCATGATGACTCAGCTGAAACAGTCACAAACCTGGGCACAAATATTGGCCCTTAAAAGACGGCATCAAGGTGTGCTCCCACTTGATACAGCGCAGACACACTTACTCCATTCGCTCATCTTTAGAGTTAATAAGACTTGATTCATGTATCAAACCAGCCATGGGACTGAATCGCAGATGTCTTCATTCCAAGTTTGCATTTAAAATCGGCTCAGTTTCTCAATGTTTGGAAAGGCAGGGACGAGGGCAGAGAAGATCACTGGATTTTCGACAGTCCACTGGCCAGGAGGAGTCTGAAGGGTACTGTGGAGCGTGACATAGTCAAAGGCAGCCTGTGGAGTCCTGCAGGGTTGCCAAAAAAAAAAAAAAAAAAAAAAAAAAAAAAAAAAAAAAAAGAGAGCTTAACATATTCATAATCACAAAGTAGAGCACATAATCTTTAAAACTAGGGAAAGTACAGATTAATGTGAAATAAAAGTATTAATCACTGAACAAAAGTAAGCCAGGAGCCACTGGAAAAGTGCAGGAGGGCTGCCATGGTGCAGAGATGCTATCTGTACTTAGGAAGGGGATTGCGTGTATGTGTGTGCATTTGGCGTGCCCATGTCCCGAGTGCTTGTTTGTGTTGGGTGGGGTTTTAGAGGGTGTGTGTGCTGCAAGGGGTCTAGGGCGGTGTGCCTGAAGCTCCCCCAAGGGGACCTGACTCTCCTCTTGTCCCTTTAAAACTTCCTGAAAGAATTGTATTCTTTCTATCTGAGGAAGAGAGACCAGCCCGTCGGGAAACGGGGCCAAAGGTAGAGGAACCTATGACATAGCTATCAAAGTGCATTGAATTTCAGCCCAGTACAAAATAATTCCCTTCTATATTCAAAATGGAAAGAGACTCACCAAAGGCACGGATGAGCTCTCTCTGTACGGCCCAGGTGACTGTCTTTATCAGTGAGGCCGAAGTGAGACCAGCAAACAGCATGTTGTAAAGGAAGACGATGTAGAAGTTCCCAAGCCAATTATATCGACCAAAATCTCCCAGTAAATCGAAGCGGGTGATTCCTGATATAATGAAAAAGAAGCAAAAAAATAATGTTGCACACACAAATCAGCTTCTTAAACCAGTATTTGAGCAGCAATACTGATAGAATTTATGACATGCATACGACCTCTTGTGGGCATTATTAAAATTACAAGTAAACAATTATTTGACATCTCCTTAGAATTTCATAACTGGCATGTCCAACTTGCACCCAATTCATGTATGTAATGTAAATATAGATATCAGAACAGAGAATAAGACTTAATATGTTTTGTTTGCAGATGTTGCATTAATCTTCTGCAGTGTAACAAAAGGTCTGCAATATCATTTCAAGTCCTATATGCAAGTATTTTATTTTGAAATTTACTGTCAACTAGGCTCATCCTGGACAGCAGAAGGTAAAAGTCTAGAAATTTGTTCTCCAGGTCATCCTGCAAGTTGGAAAGCCACTGTAGCAGATGAACGCCGTCATTTTGAGTGGCCAGGGAGTGGTGGCCTAGTGGTTACAGTGGTGGGCTTGGGCGTGGAGGACCCAGGTTCAAGCCCAGGGCTGCCCACAATGGTAAAATCACTGGGGGCCCTTGAGCAAGGCCCTTAACTCCCAATTGCTCCCCGGGGCGCTGCCCTGCTAGCAGCCCCACTGCTCACTAGTGAAAGTAGTTGATGGGTTAAAAGCAGAGACTAATTTCGGTGTGCATCGTACAGCGTGTGCACGATGTCCACACTGACAAGAAAAAAAAAAAAAAAAAAAGAAAAAAAAAATTTTGGCTCCCGTGTTTATAAGCTGGAGGACGTTTGAAGGTTAGGCGTCATGTGCCACAGCAGCATGCCCTTCTCCAATTTGAAATAGTCCCTATTCTTCTTAATTATGCAAAAGTCAGCAAAGTGGTTCTCAGCTAAAGTGCACAGTGAAAATATCTCCTAGTCATTGATCTCATACCAGTGCGTAGTTTCTGTTGTATCAAAGTACAACTTCAATGTCATCAAGTTTCAAAAACACATGAACCCTGAATAACAAAAAGGTCTAAATCTATGGCCATTACTGGTTGCATCATGCCACAGTAATGTGCAGACAGAAGACTCTCTAGAGAAGCAGCGGGGCTGGACAACTGATCAAAACGGACATTCAGAACAGGTACCGGATGTGATCTTGACCCTGTCATTTACTTAAAACTTTTATTTAATTCTGTCATTTCTTTACTCACTGCCTGTTCATGCTCACCACTTACATTTTCATAAAAAAATATCGCCGTTTTAAGAGTTGAGCATATTTACAGTTAAAACCCTGTCATTATGAGCGCAAAAAAAAGAAAACAAAAAGTGTTCAATAACGGGAATTGAGGCAGTGTTGACTTAATTGGGATACCGATTTAAGGTCATATTCTGCTCAGTGGCGTGGATGAGTGCATGCAGCTGCAACAGTTTAACACTGAACGTGTGGTGCCCCACACCATGCAGCTGGTGAGAGGAAAGTGAGTTTTAATGTGTTGCAACATGAGATTTACTGCCGAAGGAGCTGAATGGCTCTTGTGACTGAAATAACAATGGCTTGTTTGGTTTACAGGTAGGACATGTTGAGACAGGGCTTACTGGTTAACAGCAACTGAATGCTCAAAATAAAATAGATTCACACTTGACTATCAATTTTAGTAACTTACTGGTTGGATTGTTGCACAAATATATAAGCTGTACAAATTCAGGGATCAAGTTGATGATATATAGCTACATGTGACATTTCAGAGGAAAAAGTGTTTCCCCACCCACCCATGATGGTGTGAAGAGTTACACTCAAGATAACGGGCAACTAGTGTTGTTATAGTTGTGGTGTGGAATTATATGCAGCAATATTTAAATCTTGATTTAGATAGTGACTGTGTTTGGTGTGGACAATGCTGTCAAATACAGCTGCTACATGGATGCAGTGTTTGGTCCCACTTGCCAATTATGCCACATTCTTACCAAGTGTGCGTGAAAAGACTGGCAGTGCAGAACTCAGGATAAGCAGTGAAACACAGTTTGCAATGATCTGGAAGAAATTTAAACATAAAAAAAACAAACAAGGTAACTATGGTTGCTTTGAAAGCAAAAACCATCATCAGTTTCAGATGCATCTCACTGTGAGGTAAAATACATGAAGCGGTTAACTGCAAGATACCTGTGTGAGGTTGGTGTCCTTTGCACGGGGCAGGAGGCCACAGAAGAGAGAAGAACTATAGAAACCCACCACCGACGACAGCATTAGGTAGCTGAAATTCATTGTAAGGACAACAGCAGATGGCGTGCAACACAGATGGTAAATATTTGCTGAGTGCATCAGAATTTTAACGTGTGAAGGCGACAGCGTGATTCACACGTACTGACTGACCACTAAAATCTGTGTCAGAGCCAACTTCCGATGACTAGTTCACTGTGTGTATAAGTCATTTCACATTTTCATTTTGTTGAGATGTCAGCGAGATTACACAAAACCTACCGAAACTAATGGAAATAAAGCCAAACTGATCAAACACAGCTTCAAAAGGGCATAATAAATTTAGGCCAATATCTTCAAGCTTGCAAGATAGGGTGATGGCTTTGGTGGAAAACTGCATCTGATGTTGGTTACTCGAACGAAAGGATACAGGATGAGGACTACTTGAACTGCAGCACCCAGTGAGCCGAACATGGAGAAGGAAGCCATCCCCAGGTGTGGGTCCTGCAATACAGACAAAAACAATTATAAATACACGGATCACCAGCTGTGGCACGCCGAGCATGGAATACCGTCAATGTTTTCCAAACCGAACTCTCACCTCCATTCCTCTGGGCAAAGCCGTCTCATCGAGCAACAACTCCAGTACATTGAAACAGACCATCAGTACACACATCACCTGAAGACACAAACAGCAATGACACAACAGTCGGCGTTACTAAATGAAAAATCAAACCACATTGAATTAATACAGTTTAAAATTACGTGTACCGTCAGTGCAAGAAGCATAATCATTGCAAGGGGATACCCCAGGTTTCGTTGCCATGGGGACGCTTTCCGACGCATCTCTGTGGAGAAACAACATGCAGAAGGGAACAAATGAGTATCTGCTGGTGTCACTTTGGAAGAAACTCTGCAGAAAGCAGCTTCTTCAATCAGCACCGCCTTACCCAGAGCGACACGCTTGCTCCTCACTGTTTGGTGCTCTCTCCTCATGGCTGCCATGTTCAGCTTGACCCAACATGACGGTTTGCCATCTCCAATCACATATACGACACACACAGAACTGTCAGGCATTGTGAAAATCAACCATTAGCAAATAAAGAAAAGTGGCCATAGTGAAAACCCGTACAGTTGAGTTTCCTGTAGAGCGAGTCCTCCTCAAATGTAGTGCAGTTCAGTGTGTCTTCTACATCCTCCAGCAGCTGCACAGAATTGACACGTGACAAAAATCACAACACATTCAAGATTTGGATGGAATTCTTTCATTTCTTTAAATTTCCTTTAAGCACTGATTTCACAAGCAGGATACCCCAACAACGCAGTTGAATATTACAACACTGATCGTGCATATTGTCGATTTTTGGTACATTTATTATTTGAACACACAAAAAACAGTTTAATATCACTATGACATATGGATTCTGAAACTAATTCAGGTTACTGTTTTTATGAAGCAGTAGATATGTGCGTCTTGGTTCTAGTTTCAGTGACTCACCCGCGGTTTGACTAGCAGGCTGCCTGTAACACTGAACATTCGAGACAGCCCAAAGGGGGTACAGACTAGGAAGTAGAAAAAAAAACATCAAAAAACCTTCAAACATTTATATGCAAGAGTCACAAAATACAGTTTTAAAACTCCAATATTTGTGGCTGAGATATACTAACACAAAAGCAGCAGCACTCCACACAGAGAGATGCCAGAGTACAGGTAGGGAAGGTAATACTCCCACATGTCTGCAATTCAAAGAAAGAATATAAGAACATTTCTAAAAACTACTTGTAATACCATGTGGAACCTGTGGATATAATCAAGTGACTCACCATAGAGGCTCTTTCTGGCTATGTTGTCATGGAGGAGGGCTGACGCCACCCACACAATGCCCAGCACAAGCAGAGCCAGCAGCAGCAGCAGCACAACTGCCTCGTACACTCGCGCCATTACTCCCTACAAACAAAACCACAGAAAAGCTTTAATTTATGTGAACTTGTAAGTTTGTTTTTTTTCTGTTGTTGTTAAATTGCTTTTAAATTTAGAGTTGCCATCTGTGAGCTAATGAGAACCTGGTACCTTTTTGGAGCCGGCAAATCCCTCGGACTCAGTGAAGAAATAAGCAAAGGGCATGAGGAAGACCAGGGACAGATTGGAAAAAAGAAAGACTAGGTTCCACAAGCCTGTCAAGAGAGGAAAAGGATTTTAAAAAATTTCTGCAAACATTAATTAGTGCCTTAATTGCAACAGAGAACAGTACCACTATCCACCACTGAGAGGCAGAACCCCTCCAACAGTCCTGTATGACAAGAACGGCTGACAGAAGAGAACCAGCTATGATTAAAAAGGAATCTTAATAATAATGGAAAAAGATAGGCATCAGAAATTCTCCACACATGACGATACATGTCTGATTTACTTCAGGGCTTCACTGTCATCTATTCAACAGCAGCTGGTAAGCTTTTCTGAAATAAACAACAGCACTTGAAAAACAGCTGTACCATTGTTTGTTTTGTTTTTTAGAGCCCAACTAACCAAGCACACTACTAGGTCAAAACTATCTTATCAATGATAATTATCTGTGTGGACACAGGCCATGTCACATTGATCTGGAGGTGGTCAACCCAGGAAGTCATGCCCTGTGATGTTAGATCGTTGTTAACCGTAACCACTATTTTTTTTCTTAACAGTTTGTGATGTCAGCTAAGATTTACCGTGGATAAGAGATCCATTGAGCCACTGCATGTAGTAGCTCTGTGGGAAGGTGAGCAGCACCTCATTTGACAGAATGGAGATGGGGAGAAGCAGCACAGCACACGCTGCAACAGACAGGGTGAACGTGCACAGCCAAAGCCTGGGAGGAGGAGAAAGACAGCTTATAAGTAAAACGACATGCACGCACGTGGGAGTGCATGTCAGCCGCACTAATCAGTCGCCAAGGGCCAAGGCGACCAAGAAAAAATAAATAATAAAAGTGCCAGCGTGAAAAGGCAAAGTACAGAGTGACAGTGAAGTCATATAAACCACATCCACAAAACAAGGAAGAAAAAAAAACAAAAAACAAACAAAAAAAAACCCCCAATCAGTCTTTGATCACTACACTTGTTGACAAATGATTGACAGTTTATGAGAACAGATTGCTTTTGACTTATAAATCGTAGGTTTTTACTTACGCAATTTTATTGACAGTGGCATCTTCAATATCATCTGGACAAAGAAAAACCTCAAGTCATTTAAGTTTATTGCAAAAGAAACCATTTTCTGGTTTTGCATGCATACATCTGACTTCACTGAAGTAAGGTTTGACCTGTTGTGCTTATCTGTAAAGATGTGCTCTCGTAACACAGGTTACAGATGCCTGGAGCAGCATATGATTGTACTGTATACACATGCTGTACTGTAGCTATACAAGGGTGAGCTGCAATAGTGGAGGACCAAGTCTACATGAGGATGAAGAAAGCTCAAGTCTCCCAGGGTTCAGAGAGGGGTGTGACTGGGGACCAAGCATGTTTGGAACATTTTGTTCACACAGAACCAAGAGTCTTAACCACGAAGAACGCACTTACATATGAGAAGAAAACTGTACACCCTTCAGAGTAAAAATATGACACAGAGGAATACAGACAAAGCAGTTCAATATCATGCAACATCCACATCTCAAATGGACGTGTTGTTATTGTCAGGCTAGTCCTGTGTAAAATCGTCCTTTACTTTTTGCAAATCAACACCTGTGATAGAGAGCAAGAACCAGTTCTTGACTAGGTGCACAACTGTCATTTGGCTCCAGGACACATCAGTGCCATTGTTGTTGATGCACAGACTATTATAGAGGTGAGTCCAATGCATGGAATGTTTATAACTTAGAAAAACGCTCCAGGCGGCAGCCCAGTCACACAGACCTAGCTATCTGAACTTCCTACATCTGCTTTCAATAGTGCAAGAATTTATTGCATATATTATGAAACGACGAGCGCAGTCACAAAGCAAGCCTTTAAACAAAAAATCTCTAAACAGCGCCCGTGTTTGCTTGAAAAGTGTTGCCAATATAATCTGTGGAAAGAAATTCCAAAACCCCAACGTAATCTGTACGCTTGTCAACATTGCTGGTTTCCCTCAAGGCAGTTCTCCCCGAGCACTTGATGGAATGCTTTCTCACAGAGCTCTCTTTATTCTTTATGAGGCCTCTTTCCACATGTAGCAACTTAAAAAACAAAACTCACCTGTGACAAACTCTGCAGTCTTCTTGAAGTGGGTAAGAATGAGGTAGCACACCATGTAAAGGCACGTGAACAGGAGTACACATATCTGCACAGGGGACACAGAAATAGTTATGCTTGAAAACATGACAAACAAAACAATCTGTCAGATACTGCTGATGATGTATTTTAGTTAAAATAATAAAATGGGTTGAATAAAAAAAATCTGTTTATCCGTCTAGTTTGAAAAGGAGAAAGCAAAAGACAAGAGAGGAGAAAGCAAAACAAGAGAAAGGGTTTTAAAAGCTGTGGAAAACAGACACACGGTTCATTTCATTTTGCTTGAGCCTACAAGACAGATGGAGGTCAAGGATTACCCCCTTTTTCCCAAAGAAAATGGGGTCACAGTGAGATGGATTAAGACGAGTATAGGAGACAAGGGTTAATATGAATTAGGGTAAAGGCCCCACAGTGCAGCCTGTAAAGATTGTTGGCTGATATATTAATTCAAATTTATATTAAACCTATATTTAGTCACCAATTTGTTGTTTGGCAAAAGACTCAAGATTTCAACAATAAAAAATAATAATTAAAAAAAAAAAAAAAAATCACTTATACAACAAACTCAATAGAAGTGAAACAAGGCATTTTTGATAGTTTAGAATTTGGCACTTAAAAAAAAAAAAAAAAAAAAAAACCAACCTGCAATCCAGTCCCTTCAAAGTAGGAAACACTTGAATTTATCTTAAAAGTGTGGCATAGGTCTTAATCATAAACCGTGTTAGAAAGTTGTATTCAAGGGAAAAATATTAATAAAGTCAAGATATATTAGGCAATATTGTCAGTGATAAATATTCTGTCACTGCATTTAATTCATGCATCATATTGGCATCAAGAACAAACAGATGTTGCCACACCACCCCAAACAACTCACTTTGCAAAACATTCCTGCACTGCCTGACATTTTGGATGTTTTCAATAACTGATCTGCCAACATTAAGTGCTTGGTTTCCATTATGGTTGTATAACTATCCAGCGGAGTCAAAGTCAGATCCAGATGAATCAGATAAATTCTTTGTATTAAAAGAGGAAAAGAATTAGGATGGCCGACCAGGCATGTGCACAGCAAAAAGTACAAGTTGACTTATGACTAACAACAGACTTGACTGCAAAACATGGTGCAGATTTTGTGGTTCACACATACAAACAAATGTTCATCTGTTTAAAAATATGCAGCATTTTACTAAGTAGGAATGCTTGCTTGTAACATACCAGCTGCACCTTGCCAACAAAGGACTGTATACAACAACTAATCAGCTCAGGCTTGGCTAATCCAAGAATATGAAATGCAGAGAACAAAGGATGGGTATTTGGTGAGAAATAAGTGAGGGCTAGACTAACACCTGTTTGGGCCACGTGTTTACTAGTGGTGTCAAGATCTGAGTGCACAAAGCAGGCCAGTTAAAGGAGCGTTGAAATGCCAGCATCTGAAGGTCGAATTCAGTATGAAATTCACAAATTATTTTATACACCTTGGTAATAATGCAAAGTTATTTAAAAATTGGATTAACAAACCTAATAGTTTCTTTAGTGTATTAAGAAGTATCAAAAGTAGCTAGTGTATTGTGTTGTGGTGGCCCCTTAAATCTGCAACTGCAAAAAAGGGACAGATTCATCCATAAGAATATTATAACTTGCTCATGATTTTGTCTTATTGTCCTCTCAACATTTGATACAAATATGAAGCAAAAGTGATCACAATGTCCTACTTTCTCTCAACAGTCCTACAAACAAACAGTCACTTCTAACAAAACACTCCAGAACAAACTGCCAAGTCTTAGTCTGACTTAACCAAGACCTTTATGAAAAACGCTCTCACACACACAACCGTTCTTACGTTGACTAGACATCTTAATACGTGCTGACGCTGGGTGCCCCACTTCTTCACTCCAAGATCCTATTGTGACCTTTTATTCTGATACACATTTATCCTTTCTGATCCCTTTAGGCTCAGCAGGCATGTGTATGCTCCCTGCTCTAGCTTTGACGATATCGCATGAAGATGATTGCATTTATGCAAATTATTCGTGCAATTGTCAGGTTGTGTTGATTTACGACGGCAAATCAACTACAGTAAAGACAGAAATCTGGCAGGAGTCAAACTTTCCCAGCATATATGTGGCTCGGTTTAGGGCTTGTTTGCACCGGAGACCGATACTGCTAAGCAGTAATGAGGCACGTGAGGTAAATGCACTAATGAATGGCTAATTCTTACATTTGTGAATAAAAGCAAAACCCTTTTCATCTAATCAGCATTTATAAAGAGTGATTGTTGAATCAAATAAAGAACCAAACTGTGCTGCCGTGAGTCCTCAAAACTTTAAATTCTTTAGGTTTTGTTAATTTTTCTTTGTTTTTTTTTGTTTTTTTTAATTTTGACATTGAGCTTAATCTGCTTGCATGGATTGGTTTACATGTTTCAGTGCAATAAAACAAATACACTTTTTTATCTAAATAAATACATTTCTCAGCTTCAACATTTGCTATGTTTTCATTGTATCCTGTTCAAATAAATATAACGTTTTTGTGACTGGCAGATCATTGTCTTCCATTTTATAAACGGATCATCAAGCATTTTTTATTTCCTGCCATCCTGCTTTTAAAAAGATCCCAAGTTACATGAAATGCCATTTAGTATAAAAATAAATCTGTATTACATGCGACTTACAGAGGTTCTAAAAACAGTTTTAACTTATAAAAACTAAGCAACACAAAGCTTAATATTTGCTACTTGTTCTGACATGTTACAAAATGTTATCTTTTGTCTAGCTCCATGTATTTACACTTCTATCCTTCATTTGTCATTTCAAAATTATCTAATGATTCATAGCCTTGGCTTTAACTCGTTCAGTGCTGGAGCAGCTGACAAGCTTGAGCGGGACAACAGCGTAGAGGTGGTAAGCTGTCCACTTGAGGCTCATTAATAGCATTAGGTCTTAAGTTGAAAGGGGCAAAGACAAAACAAGGGCATTTGAATACATACATGCACTTAATGTTACTGCTAATGGAAAGAAGAGCACAAAAAAAAAACTGAAAGTCTACTCTTGCATGAAAAAGCAAATGCACCCTATATTCGGCATGCCAGGAGGAAATGCATCAGCAATAAACTTAAGAGAAGCAATTGTTGTAGAAGACGTTTTTTGCACCTGCCTGTTACATGTGCTGCACTATACATTGAGTAGGGGATGATTCTGGACACAATCCTCCTCACTAAAAAGAACATGGCTAACTGGCAAAAGTCAGGATTAAGAAACGTTAGGCAATTTTTCATGCAAAGTTTGATTTCACCATGTTATGGCAACAAAATAATGCCCTGATCTTGATTGTGACTGACTGAAAGATTCACGTCTGTATGTTACGCTCCACCAAAGACGTGTTATTGCAAAGATGCTCTTTGATACACGCTTCCCCAAAATGACATTTTGATTCAAATCGTGAACTTCGCTGAAAGCGGCTAGTTTGTAGGGATCAGCATGGCCACGCATCCTCACTGGTAACTTCAATGCAATTGTTCATATAGCGGCTTGCCTTCTGCACCTGTACGCAGTTGCAGACAGTATTGTTACCTGGTGAATAAAGAATACGGAACAGCTGATGCCAAGGATGACGAACTCAGCATTGGGCCGTCTCCATGTCGTTGTTAGACTGTTTAGGCATGCCCGTTGGTCATCTTTGACTGACAGTTGAATGATATACGCTTGGCAAGTCAGGGAAGGTCACATATGATCCAGAAGAGTAAATCAGACAGTAAAATTTTTAACCATAAAACAACATTCATTAAGGGTTAATAAATATTAGTGTGGTGTAAAACACGGGGCTGTGTTATTTTCATAAAGTTTTACTTAAATGTTACGGAAAATGTTGGAATGGGTTATTTACCTAATTTTAGGATATGGGAATGCCCAGATATTACAATGTTTTAAAATAATTGTATTTATTTATTTTAAAGCAGCACAACTTTTGTATGCGGCTATCCATACAGGCATGATGGTTAATTCGCTTTTAAAGGTGAAAAGATTTTCTTGTTTGGTCTATTGCTCGGTCACTCATCTTCTCTACTGTCAATACTTTCTCAAGTCTCTTGAGTCACCTACTGTTTCTACTAGTGTCTTCGTTGCTGATATTTGGCACAACACCATAAAGCAATAGGTAGTTCTTTCAAAAAACAGCTGGAGTCCAATATTACTTTGCTGGTTCATGTCAAGGGTAGGGATGGGAATATGAATGCTAGACAATACTTCCTAAAAGCATTATAATATTCCTTCAAAAGGAAACGAACTGATAGTTTGACATGAAAAGTCTTTTGGTCTGTTTCAAATTTTATGCCATGATTCACCAAACCTTAAAATGTCACTTCAAGTGGGAAATTGCGTAATTTTCAAGCAACCCTGACACTTTTTGCTACTAACCATACACTCACACAGCAACATCTCTTTAACTCTCTGACGTACCTTCATCATACCATACACAATCTATTAAATTTATTTATTTGTGCTCACTAAACAAATAAATGCGTACTTTGAACTGTCCCAATCCTGTGTATGTTTTTATTGAATACAAATAGCTGTGTAGCCACAATTTATTAAGCTGACACTTGTGTGGAAGCATCAAAATGTTAAAAAATATTCCACAATTTCTGACGCGAGCACTGCTCCGTCCGCGTTGGGACTCCCAATTCAGCTTGGCAACACTTGAAGTCATCCGGTTTAAAGTGATTAGATTGCGATTCTCGGGATGCAAACGCTTGAGTTTACTTTAATACTTTTTGAAGGCAAGTTTTAATACACGTCTCCAATAACTTCAAAGTAGAAAAATCTTGGCCTGTCATTTAAAAATATAACTGCAGAGGCTTTTTGTCGTGTCCCCCTCCCCGCCCAAGTCATGTTCCAAGAAAGAAACGCCTTAAACTCTCTAAAATTATCTTACTTTTGTTATTACTAGGGAAAACAATAACTTATGGCAAAGCAGATTTTTTGACTTGATGAAGGACAATTTTAACCAACCAAACTAATAATTGCAAATACAAAAAAAAAAAAAAAAAAAAAATCATCTTAGCCATTTGAGCCGCAGAACCAGCACCCACACATAACAAAATAATATAACTGAAATAGCAATTCATTACAGCAGTGATTTATGAGGAGGTACAAATAAAATTAAATCAATCCACTACTTCTTTGCTGCAGTAATAAATCAATCTTCCTAATGGGTCATTAGACAGCCACAAACAAAATGTTTTTCTGTGTGGATACACAGATGTGGTTCATCTTTCCTACTGCTTCTATTATATTTACAATTACAAAAAGTTCTTATCCACTGAGAATTGAGCAAACAAACAAAAGTACTAAGTCAACACTGTTGCATAAACACACAGCATAAAAATGTAGTCACAGGAGGGACAGGTATGGGTGATCCTGAAAGTTATTGTTAGGGTTAAAGGTCAGTAACATCTGCCTTGCTGGAACTGAAGTGATCATTCAGTCAAGTCTGAAGTTCAACAGGCTCCATTAGTTTTAAACAAACTCGAGCAAAGCAGGAAAGGACTATCAGTGTTAAAAAAAAAAGAAAAAAATCAACTCATTAATAAAAGACGCTGTTTACAAGTGAAAGACCAGACTATGCAGTTTTCCAGCGACATATGTGTTGAACCAAAAAAAAAAAAAAAAAGAGCAGGGTTAAAAATACTCGTACTGTATGAGGTTTGGTTTTATGTCGAGATGTTAAACTTTACAACTACATAGTAGGAAACCAGCGTTGCTGAACGACGACGTGAATGTTTTAAAGCGACTAAAACGTATACTGCATTGTTTGCGGCGACCGCCCCGCACTCACTAACAAACACGCACCAACGGCTGCAGCAGCCGGAGTCACTTACTATAGTCTCCCGGACGCGGTTGTGGAAAAGTTGCTCTCTAACCGACACGTCGTCTGTTTCCATTATCCGGAACCATACCAGTGTCCTCAGGCTTAAAAGCGCTGAGAAATGGGGATGTATTAAAATTTTAAAAGACGGAGCATCTTCTTCGCACGACAGTGAATGAGGCAACCCGTTAGCAGGGCTGAGTTTAAAAAGCTAATCTGCTGCATCGCTGATGAAAACCAGAAAAGGAGGAGGGGTCGTTGGGGGCGGGGCTTAAGAAGAGGAGCAGCCCAGGCAACGTTTCAGATACCTGTCAATCATCATTGAGTGGTTTTAATTACTGAATATTTTCCTTGGACGCTTATAAAAAAATGCGTTTTTTAGTTAAAATAGTAATAACGGGTAAGAAATGCCTTGCCTTTTCACAATTAAGGTATCTAATTCTTTACACGAGTGAACTTAAGAGTAAACTGCTTTAACTTAACTTGATATATGTTTAGTTCACCAGAATCTATAATGTATAACAGAAATAGATTAAAAACAAATGCTTTTATTATAATAATGTATTGGTAATAGTAAAGGTTAAAGTACACCTTTATCTTTATTATATATGATAATTAAAGTATATTATCTTGTTAACAACACTCAACCTAAGAAAGGTTCAATAGCAACACTATTGTTTTACACTTTTATGTTTTTGTTTTTCTGTTGAAGAAACTGAGACAATCTTCAAAGCATTAAACACAATATGATGATTCTCTCAAATACCCCCTACAGACATTTTCCTTATCCTATCCGGTTAGATGATCTAGGGCTGATGTTGTTACGCTTTCTGCCTTGAGACTTCTGCGCAGTTGGACTGTCACGATCCAAAGTCCAGCTGTTGCAACAACATGCACCAACTTCAACTGCGGAAAACACAGAAAGTATCTCTCTGGATAAAGATTTAAAATTAATTGTGAAGTAAGTAACTCAGTTTTTATTACATAAGACAAATGTAGTAATGTTCAATACTAGCAGATGATGTAATTTAGTAGAGATTGTTCGGTGCTATCTTTTTCAGTTTCTCATTGGTTGTGAGGCCGGTTATATGATAATGCCTACCATGGGCTAAAATAAATTCCTCTTATATAATAGATTATTTAACCAGCAATGTGGATCGCAGGGATTAAAACTCCCTTAGAGCGTCATGACCAAAATGATATGAGTAGTTGCAAGATGACGAGGGAAGCATCCAGTAATAATGTTTAATATTAGAATAGTGTAGTCACATCGCAAAGGGAAACAATCATGAAGTGCAATCACATTTTCATAAAAAATAAAAACAAATAAAAGTGATAACTGTAAACTGTTTAAAAGTCTATCTAAATAAAATCATCCTGAAACACTGATATTTAGACGTGTAGTAAGTTGTACATTTTCTTTTCTTTTTTTATTGCTCCACTGCAGATCGTTATAAAGGATGATTGCTCACCTTTGATCTCCAGAGGCAACAGGATGGCCAAAAGTGTACTAGTAGCCTACGCCCTGTGGGCAGTAGGTGGGCCCTTTGGCCTCCATCATCTCTATTTAGGAAGAGACAGCCATGCTCTGCTCTGGATGCTCACTGTGGGAGGATTTGGATTCGGCTGGGTCAGAGAGGTCCTGCGTATTCCTGCATATGTCAGTGAGGCCAACGAAGATGTAGAGAAAGAAAGAGGAAGATCTCGCAACATGGTGCTCCCCCCTGTCAGCCCTGTCAGATTTGCTGGACAGGTGTGTGTTGGGATCTATTTTGGCACCGTGGCTCTAATAGGACTAAAATCTCTCAATTACTTCTACTTGATTGTTCTGCCTTTAAGTGTGGGTGCAGGAGTACACCTGGTGTCCAATGTTGGCCAGCAGACCTCGAATCTCCAAAACACCTTGACTGCTTGTCTCATAACCTCCCCAATATTCTATGGCAGCACCGTCTCCCCTCTTCCTATAAGTTTAGCTGCTAGTGTCACTGCTTCACAGCATCGCAGGTTCAAACCTCCACGGACACCTGGCACCACACAGAGATTTGGTAAGCAGAGAAAACGATCCGTTTCTTTTTACACCCTAGTAATATCACTTCGCTATGATTCATTTTTAAACCATACCAAGATTACATGATTTTCCATTTTTCATTCAGGTCCACGGCTGTATAGGCTCGCTCTAGCCTGGATGGCCTTCTCTGCTCCACTAGGCTACTGCATTTTTCACAACACCACAGCCACACTATATTACCTGTCTGACTGCATAGCAGCACTGCTGGATATTTTTTGGTTTCTGCCGTGGCTCAGAGGCGTTTTTGAGTATGTTCTGTTAATGCCATATCGGATCCTGTGTGCCCTTACTGGAGGGGGTTACCAGGAAGAGGCTTGGAGAAAGGTGCTGGAAATATTGCTGAGAGGCTACGCCGAGAGGGAAAAAGAGGCCCTGCAGGTGAGTTGGCTGTGAGGGGTACATAAAAGCACCCAGGGTGGTGGTGAGTCAGTGGGTAAAATATATCGCTCAGAAAAAAAGTCTCCACCTCATGTCAGATGGCCTCACATTTACCGCTGGAATATTCTGGTTCATGTTTGACTGAATGACTGCAAGGTGTCCAGGTCCTATGGCTGCAAATCACTCCTCCATCACCATGCTTGACAGGCGGTATGAGGTGTTTCTGCTGAAACGTATGTGTGTGTGTGTGTGTGTGTGTGTGTGTGTGTGTATGTGTTAACATTAAGTGTTAACATTAAGCTCAAACAAATCTTATCTATCAAGAACCCTAATTGTATGTTCATGATGTTTAAGACAGAAGGGTTTTTGTTCTAGCAGCTGTTCCAGGCAAGCTGCAGTTGTTACATCCTCGATCCCCACACATACAGGCTAAGACAGAAAGGCAGAGAGCAGGATTATGTTGTTGTCAATTAAAAACCCATAAACACTTTGTAAAGTGCTTTATTGAACATTGACATGCTTAAAAAAGGTGCTAATAAGGTGGTGACTAATAACCTATTTTTTAAGAAAAAGAATCCATCTAATTTGGATATTTTTATGTTGCAGCTATTGTCACTGAAGGAAGAGGCATCTCTTGATGAGATAACTCAAAGCTATAGAGAGCTCGCCAAGACATGGCATCCAGACCACAATCCCAGCAAGGACGCTGAGGCAATGTTCATGAAGATCCAGGAGGCTTATGAGGTCCTTCTGCGGTGGCACAGGCCCCATCGGTTTAAATAGTCAGGATGCGTTCTTCACTGGTTTGACTTTAATGTTTAACCTGACGTGTTTAATATGCACATTGTTTTCTGAACAATAATAAACCAAAGGCACAGAGACATGAGAGACACGAACATCTTCACGTGTGATTATTAACATTTTTTTCATGTGAATTATTTTGCCTGTATTGTCGTTCTTGTCAAACAATCTGCTGCCACCTTGTGGCGGAAAACTGGTAGTAACAGAAGAAGCAATTTAATGACAATTTTAACCAGCTTTAATACCTGCTCGCTTGACATCAGGTGTTTTATGTGCATAAATGCATCTCCATGAGTTCTTAACCAATATGTGAACTAAAATACACATTTTATTCATAGACAAAAAACCCAATATATACATAAAACCTTAAGGGCTATTGTCGAGGTTCAGTCTGTAGTCTGTGTTTAAAAACGTTTATTCTTTCGCAGCCGCTTTCCGTGCTGCTCTTTCGATCCCGTGTTGTTTTTAAAGGCATGAATGCCTCTACGTTTTTATTTATTTATTGTCTTATATCGATGCATTCGATAATCACTTGATCAAGAGTTCTGTTGTTCGGTCTGCATCCCAGCATGGGCCCGGAAGTTCTTTGGCAGGTAGGGGGAAAAAAATCCCGGAGATGCTGTCGTCGCTTGGGAAAACAAACAGCCATCCAGACAATTAAGGAGGCACCGATCGGTCGCCAGGTAAGGAGGAGGATTGCGGACTTGACCGCGGCATCGCTTCGTGAGACATCGGTATCGATCTGGAGGTAAGGCATGTTTTGAAATAGTTTAGGGTGAATGCCATTTGTCGTGTGGTCGGGTGCCATAGCAACGGCTCGTGAGAAACATTGTAGCCTACAGCGCAGGCCAGTTTGATGTGCTCGGTGTTGGACGACAGCTGCGTTCATGCGGACAATTCAGACAACCGCAACTCCTGCAACAAACACCCGTCTTGTCTGGCCGCTGTCTGGATCGTCCAAGAGCTGATTTGTGTCATAGCGGACCAAATCCACCGAGCTACGAAAACAAGTACCCGCGGATGTGAGGAGAGGCACGATAATTATTTGTAAATGTATATGATTTAACGTACAGTCGACCTTTTAGGGACAGAAAGGACTGTCAAGCTAACGCTGGCGCTGGCGCGCGTCCTTTTTTATTTATTTATTTATTTTAATCGCCGTGCCCCGGTATGACTGGAGCGTCTCCCGGCTGCATCAGCGCCTGTTGCTCACCGAGCGCGCGCGGCGCGGCCAGTACAAAGATATTCATTTTCCCTCAGATGTGTTGTCTCCGCCCACCGCTCGCGCCAAAGTCCCTTATGTCCACTGTTGTCAACCGTTTCATCAAAAGGTGCAGAAGTGCAACAGCGCACGTCTGTCTGTTTCCGCTCGTTGTCTTCCGGTAATATAAAGTAAACGGCGGCTATGCCTAAAGACAGTGTAAGTCGGAATGACAGTTCGCCCTGGGTCAAACTATATTTACAAATATCTCACTTTGTCTGGTAGTGTATTACCGTTTTACGTAGCTATGTTTACTAATTATCAGTCATTTGCGGATATTCAGGAGCTGGATGATTATAAATTGATAATATAATATAATATAATATAATATAATATAATATAATATAATATAATATAATGTAATGTAATGTAATGTAATGTAATGTAATGTAATATAATGTAATAACGTCTAGTGGGTGCATACTTTCTGATAATATTTTGAGTTAAATGTATACTTCTCACTAATTTTTCTCTTTTTCTTTTTTAACTCCTCCTTCAAAACTCTTGGCTACCCATTTCCTATAAATGTGAAGTGTCTCATTCATTTTTCTGACAGAGTGGAAAGACATCTTCAGGATTCAGAAATAGCAAGACAGGGCAGAACTTAGTTTTTTTTTTTTAGATTATTCTAATTTATATCTGTACTTAAGTGAACTTGTCGTTGGACTGTTGTGCCTGGGCCTGGTCGTATTACAACTACAAGCTGAATATCATATTTTATACGAATAGTATCAAAGGTATACTTTCTTAAATTTTGAAAAAAAAATGTGTTTGTATATTTTTATAATGAAATTAAATAAGTAATATTTATATTCCGACCTTAATTATATGTTTTTTACAGGCATCTGATGAAAGAATGAATGCTGATGACTGCAATGGACGTTCATATGCACAAGGTAAGTTATACTATCATATTGTTGCGTGTGCTATCTCGAGATGTTAATGTTCATTTTTATAACACAGTAATATTTATATTTTAGGTAATGGAGGAGAATTGTCAGCAGAACAGGATTTTTACGGCAGGCTGCCAGGCCCTTCCACAATATCTCCCAACAGCCAGCACTCTTCACCCCATCGCTCTCTCAGTGGTCAGCTGTAAATCATTTGTTACATAATGACCATATAGCTTATGTACAACACATCATTCATATCATGCATGGAAGAAAACAATTTTTTCTCCTCTATTATCTACATAGCAAACTCTATCAAGGTCGAGATGTGCAGTGATGATGAGTCATCAGGTGTCCCCCAGTCAGAGAGCAAAGAGGCTGTGAAGGGTGACAGTGGGAAGGACTGCAGAGGGGACCCCATGAAAGAAGGGGGTGTAGAGATTGCTCTGGCTGGACTAGACAGACAGAGCATTTACAATGAGACAATTACTCCTAATTCTGGTTCACCTGGACCTATCCGGCTGCCCAATGGAAAGCTCCAGTGTGAGGTGTGCGGAATGATCTGCATTGGACCCAATGTGCTGATGGTCCACAAGCGCAGCCACACAGGTGAGAACATGCCAGAAAAAGCAGCGGTAAAGACAACTGACAAAAGTGACTAACTTCTTTATCATAAAATATATACATATATCCCTCTTGAAATGATTAGGCTCTTGAATCGCTTGACCATCTACGTGTTTGTAGGTGAACGTCCATTTCAGTGTAACCAGTGCGGAGCTTCATTCACCCAGAAGGGAAACTTGTTGCGCCACATCAAGTTGCATTCAGGAGAAAAGCCTTTCAAATGTCCAGTTTGCAATTATGCTTGCCGGCGGAGAGATGCCCTCGCTGGTCATCTACGCACACATGCAGGTAAATCGTTGAGGTCCAAGACTGCAAAGCAAATCTTCCAGGAACCAGAGCCACATATTTGTTTTTGTCCTGGGTCAGTATACGTCTGACCTGTAAGCATCATGACTGTCAGGTGCTACATCTAGATGTAACAATTTTGGTGCGCACAGACACTTTGGTTGACTGACACAGTAGAGAACAGTTAGGCTTTAAGTGAACATTCAATAGCTGATAGTTGCAGGGGCTCATATAGATGTTGAAAAACAGCACAATCTCATGTTGTCGTTGAGTATAGTTTGTGAAACGGAGGTGAGAGCAGTAAAGATGGGGCGTCATTGGAATGGTCCATGTACCCTTTCTTTGAAACTCAAGAGGAAATAGGTCTTCAGCATGAGAATTCTTTTTTTTAAAAACATGACAAAATATGACATTTAACAGTAAAAACAGGAAATCCTGTTGGTGTGCTTTCAATTTGTGAACACGCACATTTGAATAACAGGTGTGCACCTACCATCTTGATACAGTAGGTTTTTTGGTGGATGGCTGATTTTCACAGAAAAGATTATTGCGCACTGGATTTCGCCGAACTGACGTCATCCGTTCCGACAGCTTCGTAAGGTGGAACTTTGTGGTGAAGGGTTAGGCGTCTTTCTTCTATTACTGTCAAACAGCATAGATCAATTTCAGGAATTCCAGGTCAAGGGGAACTCCGTCATCTTAATAATACAGTGTTGTTGTTTTTTTCTAATTAAAAATCCCCTTCGATAAACAAATAAGCCAGATACGTATATCTGTGCATTTCTACGTGCGAGTATCTCTTGGTGAAGGACACTGGTTGAATATTTTCTCTCTTAATTTTCAGTTTCCTCTCCGGCGGTGGGAAAACCTTTCAAGTGCAGCTACTGCAGTCGCAGCTACAAACAGCAGAGCACACTTGAGGAACATCTGGAGCGCTGCCATAGTTATCTGAAGACTCTGGACCCCCAGACTGCCATCAATACCCCAAAAGCAGAGGGTAATACGTCACACTGCCGTGAAACTGAGAAGACAAATGCTCTGACATACAAAGAAATGAAAGTGTCAAAACATTAATCTTTGACTGCTGTTCTTTTTGTATTGGTAAAGAACCAGTGAATATGGAGCCAGCTGCTAAACCTCTATTGCAGCCATCCTGTGGGAAAATCCAGTTTGTGGACAGACTACCTGTTAGCATAACCAAACGCAAAAGGTCAACACCACAGAAGTTTTTGGGTGAGTTTTTTTTTTTTTTTAATAATCTATTATGTATTTTGTGTATTTCATCAGTTTTGTTCTTGTAATAACAAAAACTTAGTCTTGACGACAATGCTTCTTTGGAAACTTTGGAGAGACTGTGTATCTTAACTGTTAACTGCTATTTGTTGGCGAAATGTTCTCTTTGTAGGTGAGAAGCACATGCACCTTGACCCACCAGAAGCACCTTATGAACTGTCGTCTGGCTCTGAGAAGGATGGGGACCTCATGAGCTCCCATTTTGCTCGGCACTCAGCTGGGCTGGGTGGTTCACACCTCCGCTACCCCAGGAGTAAAGGCGAGAACCATGACTCGGCTGCTCTTTCTCAATTCCATCCAGGCTTTGTGGCGGAGCTCCGCACAGTTGTGGGTTCCATCAACAGCAACATGACTCCTCAGGGCCCCCGAGCTCACGGTGGAGGAGGGCTGGCAGCAATATCTCTCGGCCTGCCTGGGCGGGAGACAGGAGAAAGCCGCGATGATCAGCCCTCGGCACAGAGTCACACCACCTCACCTAACGGCTGTCCCGACTCTACGGACACGGAGAGCACAGCAGAGGAGCAGAGCACAAGGGCTGCAGCCCCTACAAGTACCTCCAACAACCACCACCTCCACTACCAAACTCCAGCACTGCCCCGCAGCCATCCCACCTCCAGCCCCATGCAGGCCAAAGACTTGGACGCAGAATGGGAGAGAGTGGGTCCAGTGCCCCCCAGTGCAGTAAAGAGGAGCCCTGGCTCACCTATTTCTTCCAGGGACACTTTGCAGGTGTTAGACAGGGCTGGCAGGCCCGTGCGCTCCTTCTACTGCCAGTACTGTCGCATCCTCTTTCTGGACCATGTCATGTTCACCATCCACATGGGCTGTCACGGCTTCCGACAACCATTTGAGTGCAACATCTGCGGTCACCCCAGCCAGGATCGCTATGAATTCTCATCTCACATCAGCCGCGGAGAGCACCAGGTGGGCTGAGGACAGGAGATCACGGTTGCATGACGAGAGGCGTCTATTGCTCTCTAAAATTGTGGGCTCACGTTTGTTCTGCACCAGATTAGTTACTTTAAATCCCGAGTATATGGAAAATGATTTTTAATTTTACTACAAGAATATATACTATATTAAGGCAGATGTGAGTGAAAATGTTTTCATTGCACCAGTCTAATTTTAGTGGAGGCAAATTACATTCTATGATTGAGTGCACTCCAATATTAAATCATATTGCAAAACTATGAGTTTTGCTTTAAAAGTGCCTTCTTTGGGGATTTCCTCTCAACAACAAAAGAAAAAAAAAACAGGGGTGAACTGGTGCTCAAGAATCTTGACTAGCCATCTTTTCCTAAGTGATTTTTAAGTAGTAGTCACAATTAGGAGCTCATATTCACATGCAGGTTTTGGAAAGCATGTTAATTTAAAACAGTTTTATTACCTTGTGCGCACTAAGAGTTTTGCGTTTTTGGCGGAGGAGGGTGTTTTATGTAGTGTGTCAGGTAAGCTTTATATGCACTGAGAGCTTTGTGCCTCTGGGTGTGGGAAGAGCTTTTGTCACAGACGAAGCACAGACATGGATTGCCTTAACTCCTGCAGTGGTACACTACTGTAGGAATGCATACTGTTTACAGCATGATTTAACATTGTTTGAAGTCAGCTTTGAGAAAAGATTATTCAGGATAAAGCAAAATCACGAGGGAAATGAGGGTGAAATAGGGCTCAAATCTAAAATTAGATTTCGGATATTAAAGTGAGTTTTAGAATACTGGTGCAGATCAGACCGTGAGCCAGTTCGCATGTTAAGAGCCTGACTGATTGAGCCCAGGGTGCTGTACCTCCCTACAGGATTGCACTTTTAGGTTCCCTGCCTGTATATGAACGTCTATGCTGAAGCACTTCATGGCTTTAAAAACAAAAAAACAAAAAAAAAAAAAACTTCTTTTTTTTTGTGATTGTTCTACTGCACTGATAAATGGCTTAATACTCACAATAACTGACCATCTGATTAGCAACAGAAGAGTATTTTTAACGGAGCCGGCCTTCTACAGTGTCCCGCTGAGTTGCAATGGTTCTACGGTCTGCACTCAAGTTTGCTGCAATTTGTGACTGTGAAATAAATGTTAGTTCAACTAAAACAATTCTTTTGTGGTTTTGCACTCAGCAGTTGCAGATAAATTTTAAACAATTTCCATAATATAAGTGTGTTAAGAAATTATTTAAATATGAATTGACTACAAATCGGTTTGGATCTATTCATTTATCACTTGTGATTATCGATTTAGTGTCGTTTGTTTCAGCCTTGGTGTATTTAATCAGCTATATTCCAAATCTTATCCAGCATATTCCTCAAGTCCATGAAATGTTACCTCCTGCTTCTTTATAGCACCCAAATACCTTATTGCTACTGTACGGTGAGTTATTTGATAATGTTAATGTTGGGAACATGAATGAGACCAAACTCAGTATTCTTACTTATTATTGTGGATTTGCTGCTTCATAGTTCAACTTGATTTCCTTTAATAGCAAGCAAAATGTACTTGAAACAGTTGGGGGGAAAAAAAAATCTAAAAATGCACTTGGGTTTGAAAAATAAAAAAGTGTGTGCGGCTGGATGAGTGTGTGTGTGAGGGTGTGAGGGTGTGTGTGTGTGTGTGTGTGTGTGTGTGTGTGTGTGTGTGTGTGTGTGTGTGTGTGTGTGTGTGTGTGTGTAGCATGTGTGCTCGTCATTTTACCTGAGTCGTGAATTATTTTTGAAAAGTGAAGTAATTCTAAGAAGTGGAAACGAGGCATGGGTTTTTGTCTCCTTGTGTGAACTCAATGTTCTAAAATATTTTGTGAATGACATGACAAAACACTTTACCTCAAAGTTCAAGATGTACAACTGCCTCATTAGTTCAAAAAGTCATGTTGCTTTTCAAGATGTTCTTGCAGTTACAAATGTGTGCCCCTTGATATTTTCAAAACTTTTTACTGTCAATAAAGTTACATTTATTGTAAAAAGTGACTCTCTGCATTTTGATTGATGCATCTTTCCCACAAATTACAGATGGGCAATACACATGATGACTAATGTTCAAATATTACAGTATAATAGTTCACAAAAAATATGATTTTTTTGTCATAACAGCTTGACAGGGACTGACGGGATATTTCTTTATAGATAAACACTGATTTGACACAATTTCTGTGGCCATGCTTGCTTACTAACTATAAAAATTTTATTTGGTTTACAATTCCAACTGAAATAACAGTTTCTTATTAATCTTATACAGTACATTTTCAATTTACACCATAATACCCAACACATTCATGTCGGATAAGATGTAAAGAATTTTAAGCATTGCCATATTCTGTATGGCCATGTGGTTTATTATGACTAATTGGAACCATTATTATAACAGATGGAACAAACATTTAAGTCCTTAATAAGTGTTTGGTTTCTGCAGCAAATATTAAGGTATTTGAGAGAGAAAAAAATGTACACTTCTTCAGTTCGCAGATTATTTTATTTCATTGCTGATGTCGATCCTCTTTGGCATTGGGTTTAAACATATCTTGTTCATCTTCAGACCTGATAAAAACCAAATGATTTATTATCATAGGCTGATAAGTAAAATCCTAGAAATTAAATCTTACATCTGAAAGAGCGTGTGCTTTGTTTTACATGACTGTACATAAAGACATAACACTAATAATTTATTATTATAAATTAGTGAAAATCTTAAATTAATTTAGCCACTGGCTTCATCACTAAGGAAAGTAACATTTCAGAAAGCTGATTAGTTTTTTTGAACAGAAAGATTTAAAAAAGTGTGCAGCATTTAAAGTGAGTATAAATTCATTAATAAATGCTGTGTACTGAATATCAAACACTTACAATGCACGAATTAGAACTAAGTAGCGATTTCTTATTTAAATGGCTCATTTTTGAAATTTCGCATTTTCAGTTATTTAATGTCAAAATTAAAAAGATGTTTGAAAATTTGCAAGTGATTTAAATTAAAAAAAGAAAAAAGAGAACACATTGTTTGAGCCATCTTCCGTTTTTTGTAAAAAACAATTCTTTATCAAAATAATCAACTAAAAATGCCCTCACTTCAGTATAAAGGTTTTTCATAGCAAATGTCAAACAAGTGTTTGTATAAGCAGTTAACAGTGACAACCTGAAACTTAAGTGCTCTATGTTCGTGTGACCTTTATGCCTACATGACAGACGTTTGTTGTGTCTGTTTTATGTTAGGTTTGACCTTTCCTATTTTTAGCTATGGAAAATCCTTTTTTTTGGGCTGCTCCTACATAGAAATTCCAGGTATGATTCAAAAACATAGGCATAAACAAAGCTAAATGTTACATTTAACGACAATATTCAAAATTGAAAAATCAACCAATGTGCAAATTATCCTCGAAACATTAACATGAAATACCAAAATAAAATTCCTGTTTGCTAATCGAGGTAATAACTTCATTGTTTTGGTGATTGTAGCAATTATATTTGTTAAAACTCTCTTTTTACTTTAGAACTATTAAGCTCGACATGACGAACTTACCAAATAGAAACTGTATATATAAAGGATTGATGTCAGTGCACCTATTACCATCATGTTGAAGACAAGAACGTTTTGCATAATGGTGTGTTCTGTTATTTATTTTGATCCTAACTATGTGCGATATTATCTATTTTAATCTACAGCCTTTTTCTAAATAAATGCCACAATCAGATCTCCGCCCATTTCCAACTCTATGCTTCAGCATCAGCTATTTGATAAAAAAAACAACAAAAAACTGCCTCAAAGCAGTTGAATGGACGTAAGATCTTTCCTGCTAATTCGAGCACTTGGCACAGCTTGAGAAGCGTCACGTATGTGTGGTATGTGCGGCTTTTACTATTCTGAGAAAATAATCTGCTGGTGATCCTGTGTGAAAATGCAGAGTTTAAGTTGACATTTTACATAGAATTGCTACTTCTCTTCAACAGGAAGCTGTGAGACAGCGTGCTGTACTGACTGCGTCTACATCTGTCATTTGTATATGTGACCCGATTTGCAAAATCAAAACGCTTGCTGACTTTTTTCCAAGCAAGTTTAATCATTTGGCAATTTGTTGTCTCAATGTTTAATGCAACCACATTTTTTCTCTAATACCACTATACTAAATTCATCATCACAGAACCCATAAAGAGGTTTATAGAATATTATTAGTGGATATGTGTGCTTTACTCCTTTTATGAGTTATGGCTCATTATTGTTGATACTACAAAAAAAAAAATCTGCCAGCTATAAGTTACACATGTAAATGAATTTTGACAAGGATGCTTCCTGTTACCTCAAACTGACTGTGTTTAATAAAAACAAAAAATGTTTACTCCCTGCAAGGACAAATAAAAGAGTCTACGTTTCAGGTTCTATGACAAGCGGGTCAAATGCTTCAAGTGGCAGGCTTTATAGTAAAAGAAAATATATAAAATGCTTCTTGCAACTGGAGAGACTAATGTAATTAATTGAAAAAAAATATATTTACAGCTGTTTAGTAAGTTTCTAGTAAGTTCATTTGACATTTTCACAACAATTGTTGTAGTCTGTGGTTATCTGGAGTTAAAGTGAGAGCAGCCGAGAAGATTGTTGATGTCTCTCTCCCCTCACTTCAGGACATTTACAGACCCGCCTGACTCGCAAAGCCCTCAGCATTGTGGGAGACCCCACCCACCCGTCACACAGCCTCTTCAGTCTGCTGCCATCAGGGAGGAGGCTGCCGACCCTCCGGGCCAGAACCAGCCGACTGAAGGACGGCTTCATCCGCCAGGTCGTCAGGAAGCTCAACACTCTCCCAGCTCTTCCTCTGTTTCCCTCCCTGCCCCCCCCCCCCCTCACTCACTCTGACCTCGGTATCTGCACCAGACACTTTTGGCAGAACTGGACTGCCTTCTTTGCACAAGGTCACTTTAACCAGACTGATAAGCTGAACACCTGCAGGACAATCACACACCTTTAAAAACTGTCGTGCATTTCACTGTCCTTATTACAACACAGTTCTTCATTAACAATAATGTCTATCATCATACTGCCATTTTATTGTTTTTATTGTAATTTTATTGCCTTTGGTTCTTAAACTCAGCGTCGTTTTATTATTTGTTTCTTTTAGATTTCAGATTTGCACTTTGTGTTTAGAGTAATTTATTTATTGTGTAGCACCGAGGGTTTGAGAGTAATGTCATTTCGGTTCTCTGTACGAACCTCACATGTGGCAGAATTGACAGTAAATGTGACTTTGACTTTGACTTTTGAAAGTCCTTCTCCCATAATAATCTGATTTTCAACTTTATACACAAGATGTTATTTATGGTGTCATTATACCAGAGACTGTCTATGAAAAAAGGAGAATTTCCTCTCTAGCTGCCTCAGGCAAGTGTACACAATCAGTTATTCCCAAGAGTTCATCACTGTGCTCCCTCAGGAAATATCTTTAAACTCCAAATTTGGTTGAGTTCAAATTTCCTGCTGCAATCTGCTGTAAATATCACCTGCTCAATCAACATTAATTTGCAAAATATCCAGAGTTTACAGGCAGAATAATTACAGCTGGAAAAAGAATGAATGAACATCTTTACATTTTAATTTAATTTCTGACACATAATCGATTCTGTATCTGCTAAAACTCTAATACATTAAGGGTTTTTTTTGTTTTTTTTTTTTTTTTTACTGTATCCAGGCGTAAATAATTATTTTAAGTGCTTAGCCTCATTCAGCCTCATTGGGCAGCGTGGTGGCTTAGTGGTGTTGCCTAATAGCAAGAAGGTTCCTGCTTCATCTACAGGAGCCCAGCAGGAGTCCATTTCTGTGGAGTTTGGTTTCCTCCAACAGTCCAAAAACATGTATGTTAGGTGGATTGCTCATGTTTGTCTATATGTGGCCCTGTGATGGACTGGCAACCTGTCCAGGTGTACCCCAGCCCTTCACCAGTACAGAGCTGGAACAACTCCAGCACAGTGGCTTAGTGGTGAGCAAGAAGGTTCCTGGTTCGATTTCCGGTTGGGTGTCTTTCTGTGTGGAGTTTACATGTTCTTCCCTCCTGCTACTGTGGCTTCCTCCCATAGTCCAAAAACAACATGCGTGGTAGGTTAATTAATGTTTCTAAATTGCCTGTAGGTGTGCGTGTGCATGGTTTTTTGTCTATGTATGTGGCCCTGTGATGGACTGGCGACCTGTCCAGGGGTACACGTGACAGGCCCCGGCACACCCCTGTGACCCTGTATAGGATTAAGTGGGTATGAAAAATGAATAAAATGAATAGCCTCATTCACTCCCATTCATTAAGGACCATCTTGTTAAGACTTTTTGAGTGACTGTATACTTTGGATAATAGCAATAAATTCATAACTATTGCGAATATTTGACAGACAAATGTCTCCACTAGGCAGAAACATTTTTTTGCTTCACTCTTTCTTTAAAATGCCTTCACTTTTTAATAGTTTTCCTTAATTTGGGAACTTTTGTTGTAAAAATCATGACTTAACCACAATAATGTCATAGGAAATAGCTTAATTTGAGATGTAAGTACGTAACTGTCTATGCATATTCTTTGCCTTTTCCAATTAACGAAGATAATGCCAAAATTAAAAAAAGTTGCGGTTCCCCACTGGGGAACTGCTTACGTCACTTTCTCACTTTTAGTCAACATGCAGGCTTAGTAAAACCTCAAAACAAAAATACTCAGTTTTAATTATGTACAGGGGTCAGCTGGAAACAACAAAAAAGGACAGTGCATCTCAGCTTACATTTGACATAGTCTTTCAATACAAAACTCACATTTTCTAATTAAACTTCAAGAGTTAACAGTAATTTAGATCTGAGTAAATAGATATCACTCACTTACATGTTACACATATTGTTTTTGTGTGTATGTGTGTATTTTACACTTCCCTGACCTGAGAAAACAGGAAAACCGTATGAAGTAGGCAGACGCGTGGCTTCTAAACGGCTCTAGCGGCTTCTAGGTTATTAGGAGACGTAGGATATTTTGCTGTAAATGTGCCCCAGCAACTTTGCAGCTCCTCCACTTTGGATCACTTGAAAAAACTAACTTTGACGGACTTAAGGTGGACGTGTTATAGCAGGATTTTTTTCTTTGATATGCGATCTGAGCAATGCAATAATTTGACAAAGGGGCAATTAACATTCTGTGATATACAGTCTGAAAGGGTTTTAAGTCAAACTAGTGAAAATGCTGTGTACAGATACAGTCGCCAGTACCAGACAAAAGACCTGTGCATTATCAAGCATGACTGTGCCCTTCGAAACAGGATTCATAAATTTGCAGAACTGTGCATAACAACAGTATAGCTGCAGATTTTGAAATATTTTGTAAATAAATATTAACTTAGACACTGAAGCACATGCATGTACACACACCAACACATCACTAATGCACCACAACAGTTTGTTTTTTAAGTCATATTGAAAAAAAGACATGTTAAAACAATGCAGATTGCATAAATGTAGGAAAGCTAGACATTTTTTTTTTTTTTACAGACAGTGGGTCATATTAAGTTAAAAACCAACTCAAAATGTAAAAGTTGAAGGTAATTTCTAATAGCCCGGCTAGGTGGAGACTACATGTACTACAGGCAGTAAATACATGTATTTTTACTCTGAAGTTGGACATTTTAACGGGTTTTGACTCCAGCGGCCAGTCGAGGAACTGCAACGATTTGTCCTTCCATGAGATTCAAGCACCGTGCAGACTTGAAAACGACGTACGTGTGGTGGCGGGACAAGACAGGGGAGCGCGTGTCTTGGCGTGGCCATAGTAGTATACGTAAATTGGCTCACTTGACCGAAAGCAAGTACATTAAGTTTTGACGCTTGAATGACAACATAAGTAACTAGCTCGCGTTCATGTTAAGAATCGCTGTCTCGTTCAAGCATGTGCGGCTGAATTGGTCCATCATTCGAAGTGGTTTGTTGAGGTCAAAAGTCCAAATTAACATTGTTTTCTTTTTTTCAGTATTAACACTGTGAACAAACGTAATTTATATTGATAGCCAGTATATGTTTGATTTGAATTAATCGCTATAAATATTGCAAATTTAACCAATTTCCACTAGATGGCAGCATTGTACTATTTTTCACACGTCTGTCGCGTCTTCAGCATCAGTGATGATCAGTGGTGGAGACGCTCGTAAGAGCACACAGTGACTCCCATGCAAGGTCATATGTGTGTACAAACACAGCATTTAACGTCAGCTTGGATAAGAGCTTTTAATTAGGTGTTCACAAATTCACACCGATATTCAGCAGGGAGATTTTTAAGTACTCATTGTTTAAAGGGTTCAATACATTTTCCTAAGAGATGAGAGAATTTGTTCTGGCTCACTGGCTATAAATAATTCTCAACAGAGGCAATATATGTTTTGGGATAAAGTGTTTTAACTTAAAATCCAAGCAGGGCTGAATGTGGTATTTATGGAGCACCTTTTCCTCAGAAGTAACATGGAACAGGTTGAATTTTCCCAATGGCATAAAAAGATTTTCCACACTGATCATTTCTTTTTCTCCAAGGTCTTAAAGGAACAGGGCAGACATTGTACAACCCTGAAGATGAAGCCAAAGAAAAAGGGCGACAAAAGTGCATCACAGCCAAAAAAAACCCCACCTAAAACATATATCTCCAGGTCCAGTCAACGCAAACACAAGTGAGCACCTGTGCCCTCTACCTCACAATCACTAAATCAAGCTTCACTGGACCAAAGTTGTTTCTTTTGCAGAAGATTTACGATTCAGGCATTCTGGCTGTGAGACAGATGTGTAGCTGGTAACCTATCAAAATCTTAACAATTATTCTGTCAAACTTAGAGAGCCACGTGTTTTCTAGATGACCGAGGTGCCAGAAAACATCAGGAATAGCAGCCAAATGTCTTCCCACATGCTTTCTGTTCAGAGAATATGCTTGCTGCAGCTGTTCTCTGAATGTGCAAGTGGTGCGAATGGTTTTAATTAATGCATCTAGAGCACCACTTCAATTATACAAAAACAAAAAGGTGTTTATTGTTCAGAAGCTGAGTGTTAACCAAAAAATACCGTCAGGTACACTCAGGGGCATTGTGTAAATGTAAAATCCCATGTTATTATCCTCTGCAAGACAACTATCTGGAATTATGACATTTCAGAAACAATTGTCTTCATACAACTTTGCACGTTGAATATTGCAAATGTAAAAAGAAGAAAGAAAAAAAAACCAATTTGATTTAATGAAACACATTTTTAAACAAATAAATAAATAAGAAAAAACCCACAGTACTTGGCTTGCACCCTTAAGAGGTTGACTCAGCTCTTAAGGGTGAAAAATGGATTAAAAATTACTGGCATGTTTTCTTGTCTAGCTGTGCCTCTGGAAATGATTAGGCCTCGAAGCTTGGTTGAGCACACAGCAAAGAGACAAGGGCAAGTGGGAATAGCATCATGTGTGAGTAAGCCTGAGAGGGACACTAAAAAGAAAAAAGGCATTTTATGATAAAAGTTCCCTGTATGGATGTAGACTGGAGGATGTGGGTCTCCCGTGGTTGGCTGTCCCCTGTGTCGCTGCCTTTAAAACACACTTGCCAAAAGAAACGTCTTCTTTACGGGTTTTTGGCCACCAGATGCCGGGGATAATGGCTGGGACTGCAGCGGGAAAGACGGAGAGATGTTGTTGGCCAGCCGGTCGCACAGACATGAGCACATAGTAGCACACAAACACGCACATTTGCATGCTTTGCGGGCAGGGTTCCCCGCGCTGGAGTCAGGAGGTGTATAAATCGTCTGTAAGTCGGCATACGACTGCCACACGCATCTGGTACACGCAGGGGAAGTATCGGGCGTCGTTGGCCATGTCTCACAAAGGCACCATGAATGAACATGCAGATTTGGACATGTTCTCAGAATCCAGAGGTGGCACATTTTTTTAAATGTGAGTAACTCAATATAGAAGGGACTAGTCATGTGTGTTTGTGTTTCTGCGAGCCACATGGAGCACCAGCGCCGGACTGTAAAAGTGTGTCTGCTGGAAGTAGAGCCAGTGAAACAGGAATGTGTCACAGTTCCTGCAAGCCACTCAGCTCCCAAACTGCAGCAAATAAACATTCCTCCACTGCTGTGTCAGTGCTGAGTCCTCGCCCACTGTCGCTGTAAAACACTACTTGTAATTAAAACCAAAAACTGACTATTTCTCCTTTTGGTTTCAACACCATTACTAGACTCAGGATAGTTACTGTTGCCGTCAGAAGTGTGTCTGTTCTGTATATTGATTCAAAGATGGACCCTCTGTTCTCTGCTGAAAGCAGAAATGCTGTAATTATTAAAACAACAGATCTTCATAGGTGAACTGAAAAATGCATCAAAATGGTTTGGATCTACTGTTCTATTTAAAAACACAAAGCCCTCAAATCCGAAGTTAGACAACTGCACATGGATCCATTTGGATGAGAAGAGTTACAATCCAATACAGCCAAACACATATTGTTAGGATTTATCCGTGACTTTTGATTTGAATAAATGCAGGCTTCATCCCTGCTGACAGGTGAAATTATGCACAGACTAAGTCGCTGTCACTTGAGTTCCACCACACATTGCATTCATATTTCATGCGAATCTCTGAGTTTAAACGTTGCTCTGCTGTAAGCACACGCTGTCAGATGTCTGTAAATATATTCTGCTATTATTTATCCCTGCTCAGTGTCTTTCCCCAACATTACAGCTCTATTTATAGGAGGTCTTACAGTGTTTATGAGAGTATCATCTCCCCCAGAATATATAGTAGTTTAGTTTTGCTGCGATGCTCAGTTTTCCATCCAAACCACTCAAACCAAGTGGAACACATTTTCATGTGGTACTTTATCTGTTTTCTTGTCACTTGACTGGTCTTGCCAGGTTAAATTAATCACAGATGTGTAACTGGGATGCTTTACTTTGTCCTGTTGGTCGACAAATACATAAAATGATGTATTTTACGTGCCAGCCTACTGTCCACTGGTACTGAAGGGAATGCTGCTGGTCCCTGACTTAGTTAATACATTTTGATCGCAGTGTCCAATTATCTGAGCTATGATGTGAATGGCCTTATTTCATTTATGGAAATAATCTTTACACAGATGTAGGCTGTGATGACCTTCTCCAGAGTTGTCACTTTATTTATTATATGTTTTTAACACATCTGAAAACTGGACAAAAATAACCTCAAATGAAGAACTACAACACATATTACCCATTTCATTATTTAAGAAAAAAAAAAACTAGGTCCAAATGAAAGAAGTTACATGTGAAACACTGAGTTACCACTTCTGCTTCTCCTGGCGCTGCTAAACAGATGCACTTCATTAACTGATCATTGTCGATTGGGTCCACTGTGCTAAACTCAGACGTTTTGGTAGTTTGTTGGACTGAAGTGAAAAAGATCATCAGCCACGAGAAGCCAATGTTGCTGCCCATCAACCTGGGTGGGGTTATAAATACATTTCCAAACAATTCGGAGTCCATCACTCCACAATGAGAAATGTGAAAATCATTCAGGACAACTGCAAAACTTTCCAGGGGTGGAAGATTCCCAGCAAGCTCACCTCAAGGTGAGAGATTACAAAAAGCCCGACAACTAAATACCTGACTCCGCAAGCCTCAATTAGCATGTTATCTTGTAAGGCTCATGACGTTACAGTTGGAAAAAAGCACTCAACACATACGGCTTGTTTGGAGAACCTGCCAGGAGAAACCCCCTTCATTCTAAAAAGAGCATGACAGCTTAGCCTAGGTTTGACAAGTTGCATCCTAACAAACCACAAAACCTCTGTAGCAGTGTCCCGAAGACAGACAAGACTAAAGTGGAGATGTTTGGTCATATTGCACAGCAACACATTTGACGAAAACCAAACACAGCCTGTCAGCAGAAACACCTCATACCAACTGTCAAGCAACGTGATGAAGGGTTGATGATTTGGGGTTGTTTGCAGCCACAGGACCTGGGCACCTTGTAGTTATCGAGTCAACCATGAACTCCTCTGCAAACCGACGTGTTATAGCTCCAAATGTTGTCAAACACCTAAAGCGTGGTTAAAATTGGATCACCGGACATTGATCTCTTGCACCCCATCGATAGCAGTATGCCCAAAAAAGATAAATTGGTGCAGTGGGCTGCATTCGGTCCAGACCTCAACTTGGTTTAAATGCTGTGGCAGAACCTTAAGAGCGCTGTGCATAAGTGAATGTCTGCAAACCTCAATGACCTGAAGCAACATTGTAAAAGAAGAAGGAGCCAACATTCCTCCACGATTTTTGAGAGACTGATAATGTGATACAGAAAATGATTACTTAAATTTTTCGCTGGTTGTACAAGCTGTTGAATTATGGGGTGTAATTTGGTTTTTCAACTGCTTCTGCATTTTTGTTTAGTTTTTTGTTAAACAGATAATGACAGGGTCTAATATATTATATGTCATGGATTGTTGTTCATCTGAGATCATATTTACCTTATTTTAAAACCTGGTAAGGACCACGTTGACTTTTTTATTATGTTGTGATACATAAAAGAAGAGAAGGAAAATGTGCTTTCTTTTACACACACGCGCACACACACACACACACACACACACACACAAAAGCTGCTATTTTTTTTCTGTCTCCCACCTTAAGTGCAGGGCTTGCTCTCCATCTCGCTCCATAGGGGCACAGAGCCTGACCACAGACATCACACTGATTGCTCACTGTGGTTGAGTGGTCTGTCCACATTCCCACCCTGATTCACGATGTGCACAAAACCCACCAACGGAAAACAGTGGTTTGAGAGTGTCTGAAGGTTTGCAGACAGTGAGTGTTCGCTCTGTCTCATCTTAAACCTTCTTCCTGCCATCTTCTCCCCGGGCCCCGCTGCACAGAGACTTGGGAGCATTCGAACACACTTTCGCATCGAGGCTTTGCGACGTGTTGGACTTGAGGAAAAGAAGAATAACACTCTCAAGTATGTAAATGCATGTGGGCATCTGCTCGGATGAATGAAGCCTTGCGTCTCTCCTGCATGACAGGTTGTGGCAGGCCAGTAGATGATGAAGTAATGGAGATGTTAGGAGGCCACGGCCATTGTGATGTTGGCTGTTTCTCTAAAACTGCCATCTGCCAAAAAGGTCAGTTGCTAGGGGATGATTCTGCTGGACCGTGTCTGCCTCCCAGCTGCCATCCACACACCCACACGCACTCACTTGTGGAGGTGCATAAACTTTTATAGGATCTCATTCTCTTTTCATATTATCCTAAAAATTAACATAACCTATACTTAAATGTGATCCACTGGATTTTAATGATATGCCATCTTAGTGGCACCAAGGAAATGCTTCTAATTTAATATGTATTTTAATATGTATGCCCTACACATTAAAGCTGACTCCACTTAACAGGCAAACATTACTCTACAATTAAGCAGGAATTTTATTGGCGCCTCACATCAACTACTCTGCATGAGGCCGGATGGTTTATCTGCTTGCTGCATTATCAAAAGAAGTTCTCAGGTCACTTGTGGTTAATATAGTTGAATTTCTTGCTTCAAGTCACTTGTTGGACAGTTTTGTACCATTGTTGTATCTTTTTTCTTTTTAGTTGTTTAGTTGTCTCTCGCTCCTGTTCTCCATCCATGGTCCCCTCAGCTCCAGTCTGTGCTCCTTCACTGCCCTTCCATAGAGAGGGACTTTTGTGTATGCTGTTGTTTTTGTTTGTGCCCTCCTCGCCATGGCTGCCTGCTTGCCGCCTGGCAGCCCCGTGTGTCAAAGGTGGCTGCAGCAGAACAGACTGTGGGAACAGCCGGTTAGCCTCGCTTGGTCTCCTGCTCCCCAACCAGAGGGGCAGCCATCAATCCCGCACTCCCCCTGCCCCTGCACACACACACACACACGCACACACATATACAAACACGCTCACACTGAATCACAAACACACAAATGCCCAAGCAAACTCGTACTCACACAAAAACCCTACAACACTCACACCCTCTCCCAATAATCCTCGGAAGCAATTTCATCTCGACTCGGGTGGCGGCCCATTGTCGCCAGCCCCTTCAATCTTTCCTTATTAACTCTCGCTTTGTCCCGCATCCGAGCTTCTGGACTCATCTCTTCTACATTCCGATCAGTGCAGCTCTCAGCACTCCCAGGCAACCTCCGTTCCTTAATCCCACTGCGCCTCCCCACCTCCACCACCACCAGCGGCTCCACCCCAAGTAGCTCTTACTGCTTTTTTCTTTTTTTCTTTCCAACCTGCCGATCACCTACTTGCAGAGTAAGGTAGAGGCATTAACTCCATGGGTTTTCTGAAGGCAGAGCGTGAAGGCGAGGTGGGTGAAAGAGGAGGCGGCCACAAAGTGACTCCAGCCCAGACAATTAGAACAATGAGCTGTGCCTGTAGGGGGCTAACTCGCTGCGTCACGCCTGGACGGTGGGGTATTTTGTCAGTTTAATGAATTGTCCGTCAGGCTAGGGCCACATCGCAGGCTGCGCAGGGAGAGGCCAGCAGGGACCCAGACACTAAGTCGGTATTTATTACACTGCCTTTGTCACTAATTGAGCTAATTATCACTGACTCCTTAGCACTCCCACAGGCTGCACCCCCTTCGCTCACTGTCTCTAACAACTCTCCCACCTCACTCTCATGCCTCAGATTTGAACTCTTCTCTTTCAATCTTCTTTTTTAATCTTCCTTGTCTTTCGTTTCTTTCCGCCTGCTTATCAATGCTTTCTTTTCTTTTTTTTCCTCAAGCCAGGCTTTTCCCTCGTTGGGATTTACCTGAACCAGCGACTGACTTTTTACTGTTTGCTACACTATTGACGAAATCATTTTCTAGCGTGCGTCGGCATGTGTTCTTCCCTCTCACGCCTCTGTGTTTTCTAGGATTAAAGCGAGTCTTAAGCTGTGCTTAGTCGAGACCAATTCGGAAGCATTTTCATCCCTTTATTCTGCATTTTCCTCATATTTCGCTTCCACTGCGTGCTATCAGAGTGGCACTGCCTGCTCACGCTCTGGAGCGCGTTTTAACAGTGCAAAGCTCTCCATACTTCTCTGGTCAGTCAGGTTGCCAGACTTTTATAATATATCTTAGTTGTTTTCTTTCAGAGATTGGCCAAATGAGGCAAAGCCTTCGATGTAAACCCTTATACTGTCTGAGATAAATATGTGGCTGGATAAGCAGGGTCTGTCGCTGTGGTTGGGAGCACAGATGCAGGGATGTTTTGTGAGCTGGAGAAAGAGGCTGCTTTGGCGGTGGTAATAGGATTAAGCATAGGACACCCAGGGACGGGCTTTCATGTTCACTTGCTCCATCGCCAAAATTCTCAAGAACATTAACAGCATCAGACGTAACGTCGTTCTTATTTGAAAATATAGACTTTATTGTTCTATCATACATTACAAAACCAACTGGAACCTAAAAGCTTTCGGTTGAAATCTAAACATGTATTCTATTACATTTCACTATAACAGTATAAAAAAAAAATCCTTAAAAATAAATATTTGTATTTACACTCATAAAAACAGGTACATATTCAGTGCATGACCAAACACAAGTGTTTTTTACAGAAAACAAGCAAAGAAGTGATAATGTTTTGTTTCTAACAAGCCAGCTTTTGTCAAATACAGGAAAGAAAAAAAAAGATGGAAACACTTCCTGAGTTGACTCTAATGATAACATATTGTCCAGCCACTAACAAGGACATAAATAATTTTGCAAAGATGCAAGTGGCATCTTTATAAATATATTCTGATATTTTAAACTTACAGCTTTTTGGTTCCTTCAGCTGATATACAGTATTAAACCATTGCTTGAAGTAATAGATTATTAAGGTTGGACTACTTCATTTTTTTCTTACCAAAATCTTCAATGTCAGTTTTAATTTTGTATGTATGACTCTGTAAAGCACATTTTATTATTTTCATTTCATATCTGTTTTCATATTGACCTCTCAGTTTTGTTAAACTACACATGGCCAGGCCATGGCTTTCAGTGTGTAGTTGTACTATTGATACTACATTCAAATTACGTTGCCTAAGAAAGATTTATTCCTTGATGAGCGCGTGTCCTAGTCAAAATACATCAGAGTAATAAATCAGATTTAAGGAATTTTCAGCTCCAGAGAACTCCACACAAAAGGACAGTTATGATGAGAAAATTCAAAGCGGTGGGGCGGCATCCAGGTCTCAAGTAGACAAGTGGGGAACAGCAATTTAACGCATCCCTGGAGATCAGCTTCACACAATTTAATGACAGACAAGCCCAACTTCAACAAAACAGCTAAAATATTTAAAAAAAAACAACAAACAGGCTGTTTTGTTGCTATTTTTCATTTAAATAGAACTTCCCTCTTGTTAGAGGTCTTCGTCGACTGTTTCTTTGCCCAGAGAAACAGCTGTCCAATTCCTGCCCTCAGTGGGGGTAAAGAAGACTCTAGAAGTACCTGGTTACTAACTGCGTCCTCCACCTCCTTCCTTTGTCGTTTTACGTCTCTTTATCCACAGTGTAAACACTTAAGGCATGAGTATTATTCCCATTCTGCATTAAATGTTGTAACTTTTAAATACTTGTTAAGAGTAAGCATTAAAGGTAAAGAGCAAGCACACATACTCACATATTGGGTACCCTGTTTATATATTTGTGCTTTTTCTCCATCTCCTACTTTCCCAAACACTTATTGAATTTTTGTGCCTGAAAGTTCCCTGTATTAGTTTACCCGCTTTGAAGCTTTCCTAGACTCTAACACATCACACCATTTTTGTGCCTGTAATTCTCTTTACTAACAACCTGTTTTGTTGAAATAAGGTCTTTTCAGACGTCCACCTTTCATCATAGACACTGATGTAACGTTCGTGTACTCGTACAGTTCAGACAGCTGACATGACAGCACCAGTGGAACGTGCAGTGACAACGTTCGGTCACACTCTCGGTCCGAGTCTTAAACCCACGTCCGCAGCATAACAATTCGCATCCGTCCAGGCCCGGGGAAGAGCTATTGCATGTTCTTCCAGAAGTACCCAAAGTGCCAGTTTTGCCGTTGTAAGAGCAGAAGTTTGGTGATTTCTCAAAATAGACTAGGTCCATGGAAGAGGGGGGTTTGTGAGCTGGGTTTTCAGGCTCCAGATGTCGTGGGTCAGCGCGATGGGAGGCGCGGTTGCTGCCCTTGTTGGCATAAACAACTCTAGATGCGCCATCGAAGCGGTCCTTAAGGAAATCTCCTACTGTACGGAAGCTGGGTAGGCGCATCCAACAGGTTCGCACGGTGCAGGAGCCTGACATGCCGTGGCATTTGCACTCCTGATGCATCTCTGATGATACAATCTGATGAGAAAATGACCAGAAAGCATAGATGAACCCTTATTACCAGAATGAGAATTAGTAATGCATGTGATTCACATGTAGGATTTTCTGAGTCAGACATAATAGACAGGCAAAGCCAAGATAAGAATAAAAACCGTACCATTCTGCCAGCTTCATTGTTGTGCAGATTGGTGAGATAGCGCAGATCTCTCCCCTTCTCACTGGAGTCCACAAACTCACGACTGAACATCCGGCCAAAATCCACATTGTCGCTGCAGCCCCCCCAGTGCCAGTCTGGCCCACCAGGACCTCGGCGGCGATAATCGCATGTGCACGACTCAATGGCCCCCTCTGAGCAGGATCGAGCCACAGCATGGGTGACTCCTGCACTGGTGATGGCAAATACAAATGCCGTCTCTCGGCAACCTAAAGAAACAACATCAAAACTTCCCATCAGAACCTGATTCAGCCTTTCAGATCTGTGTTTGCCAATTTTTTTTTTTTTTTTTTTTGCCCCAATGTATTTTTCGTTTTTTTTTTTTTAATGTGGACTTTAAAAGAGATTCCATTACATCCTGCCCAGAATTGTCCAAATGTCACCCTGTTGAGAAAGACAAGAGACACTCACCACGATTGACAATTTTGCCAAAAATTGCTGGGCTGTGGGTGGTCGGGCAGTTCCAGCGGCGGTTGCGGAACTGCCACTTGCACTCCTTTATGGCCGTGTGCAGCCCAGCAGCGATGGCGTGCAAGATGCCAGGATTCTGCCGAATCAGCCGGCGCTGGCGACGACTCAGAAGAGCCAGGCTTGGGTCCAGGACCAACTGCACGTTCTTGGAATTCGTGAGAAGGTTGGATGAGGAAGCCACGTTGACAATACCCCTGGCAAAAAGACAACGAGGACAAAGGAAATCAGAGTCAAGGAGCTGGCAAATTGCACTATGTTACTTCTAAGGTGACCCTGTAAACTCTTACACTGTTGTCTCCTGGCATCTCATGAGTGTTGTGCTTTGAAATTACAGCCTTCATTGTGTGCTACAATAATAAACAGAGACACGTGCTGTTCCAAAACCAGGAGGAGACAGTCAGTCTCTGAGTCATGATGCAGGTTTCAGACTTGGCAGAAAACATGTTACTGAATCATTTAACCTTTTTGTAAATCACTTGGACCAGACACGACGACCTGTCAGCTCATAGATTACAAATGTACAGTATTGAAATATACTTCAGATAAATGTTCGCTACCTTTAATGCTTTCATGAAATTCACATAATATAGATTCACTCCAAAGATTATCGCATGTGCAGTGTTTTTAAACATCAGAACCATTTTTAAACATTTTTGAGAAAGTTGAATAATGTAGGCAATGGTCTATTAATGACTTAAACAGATTTAAATCAACAAATTACATTTACACCAAAGCAGACACCTTCAGAAACTTATAGGCAGTGGTTAAGTATCCTGTGACTGAACCGGCAAAATTTTAATTAAATGACAAACTTTTAAAACCTTAAGTTGATGAATCAGGACCGAAGAATATACCTAACAAGTCAAATCCAATGAAGTAGGCCTGTATTTACTGCTAACTCGTAGAAATGTGAACGCGTTTAAAAACTGTTTTGTCTACAAAACCGTCAACCTGTCTATAATTCATTCTACGCTGTCTCATGATATCTGGGATTTTTCAAGTATTATGACTTGTAATATTTGTGGCCAAACATGTCACCTGTGCTCACTCAAATGTTGTCCAATTTTGAATCATTAAACAGAGTATAAATGCATCCATTCTGCTGGTCAGGTTTCAGAACATTCTGAATGGTTCAGCATAGACGCTGTATAATTTTCCAATTCATCTGGAATTTTTTTGTGAGCTTTTCTTGTTGACATTTTTGACTCCTGTGGAGTGTAATAGCTGTGTCTCCTGTTGAGCATTATCATCCGGAAAAGAGGGCGAAACTTGGCCCGTCTTGAGGGCTGACCCAGACAGTGGTGTGGTGAGGCCTGGGAACATAAATAATCCTAATAATCTTGTCTTTTTGGACGTTTTCTTCATTCCAAAACTCCCCTTTTTCCAGTTGTTTTCTTCAATTTCAGCTGACATTAAATATTTGAAACGCATCTAATGAAATGGGATCCCAAAACTGTCTTTAAATTTTTTTTAAATCTTCGCAACAATTTATATGTGTGTGTATATATATATATATATATATATATATATATATATACACACACACATGCACAAATTGGTGTTTTTGCATTTGCTGTATAGACAGAGGAATGTGCAATATTAGATCAACAAGACCCCTAACAAGACCTCGTACAGGATTCCTTTCAGCTATGAAATAAACCCAAGTTTAATTTATCCCACATTGAGCTGAAAAATATTGTCTTGTTCAAGCCACAATGTCAAAAAACAGAGGAGCCAGACATAGAGGGAGTAAATTAAATCTGCCGCAAATAAAAGGCAAAACTGTAATTATTAGGCCAATATTGTAATTCGTTTATTGTGAAATAATGCGCTGCAGTTACTTTCACTGAAAGAATTATAAATTAAGTCATAAAACAACAAAATGGCTGTATTATGAGGTCACGTGAAGCAATTTGGGAAACGACAACTGAAATCCCACAAGTCTTATTACCGTGCGGGCTTATTTTTTCTGAACAGAAGTTGTGTGCAGATCCAAAGTAAACACGTTATTTCGAGCGGTGCAGCGGTGCAGCGCGGAATGTGGTAACCCAATAATAAAGCGCTGTTCATGCGCAGCAGCGCAGGCTCTTCCCTGCGTCAGGCAGGTTTTTGTAGGAGCAGGATGCTGCTGACGTTAATCAACGCATCATCTCGTGGATGTCTGCTGAAACTCACCACCACCGGCCGCTGTTGTTCACGGCCCCTGTGCCCGACAGCGACGACACCAGAAGCATGCAGGCGGCTTTCACTCCCAACAGCAGCGCCAGACTCCTCATCTTGACTTCGGTTCGAGCATCAAAGAGAATATGTCACATTTAAAATCTTTTTCTAACTTTTCTTTTTTTTTTTTTTAAACATGCATTCCCCCCTTGGAATTTATAGACTTGTTTTGCATCTAAAATAGTCTCTCAAAAATATGCTGATTATTTAGACAAAAACTTCGATATAACAAATTCTAGGCCTGATTGTAAAATGTACGTCTATACTCACCCCACCACAGTCTGATGAGAGGACCAGAGAGATGCTGGCAGCTCTAATTGACTTAAACGGATCTTGAGTGGAGACAGGTTGCTAAATGATGTGAAGTGTCCAGGCAGGATGCTATTGCTCCAGCAGTCCTCTTCACTCTGTCTCTCTCAGCGATGCTTTGCGAAGCGCATTGAACGTGTGGGACAGTCCCGAAGACTTGATCCCCTCGGTGACTGATAGGCAACACATTCTTCTCTTATTGAGCGCTACGAGGGGAATAAAAAAGGGATTTGCTGCTCTCATCTCCCTCTGTTTTTTTTCGCAGCCTTTTCAATAGGATTGGAGGGAGGGATAGTTAATGCTCTTCATAGGGCGCACAATGAATAAGGAAACACAACTGAGCAGAAAAGAGAAAGAAAGAGAAAAAAATGGGGCAGTCCACGGTGTTGCGCATATTATTTGTGGAATCTCACGCTCATCATAGATTAAATTCCCTGTGAAAAAAAAAAAAGTGTGCGTCTCGGAGTATTTTCCCACTAACCGCGCGCTTGCGGGTTCCGCATCCAGTCTTGCGGAGATGTGTGGGTCAGATGCCGTGAGTGCGCTCGCTTTGGTGCTCCACCGCTGCTCAAAGCTGGTGATACGGAACAAACTGTTACAGCCGAATATGAGCCATCTGAAACTGCCCTTTTTTCCCCGGTGCTTGGATTAGCCAACTCCCTAACCGCATCTCCTCCTCTCTCTAAATGCGCTCTCAGAATGTGCAGTGACAAAGGCCATTGCCGGAGATTACCTATAAAAATTTTTTTTTACAGTAAATCTTATAATAATATTGCATCTAATTATTGAGGTTTTTTTAAAAGCTTCTCTTATAAGGATTTAAAGCAATCATCGCCGGCCTTTACAGTCAAAGACTTGGGCGCACAATCAAACGCATAAACAATAAACACTGTGTTGTCTTTATTATTCGAATGCCTGCTGGGCTACTTAAATATTTTTCAAACGAGATAGACATGAATTATGGCCTCCAATCAGATGTTTGATGAACGATGAGCCAGTCAGAGAGGGGGACGAGTCAGGATAAAAACCAGCCCTAACATCTGGCTTGCAGACCTCCCTCGATGCAGTGTAGGGCGCACAATATAATCACAGTTTGAGCCACTTTGCGGCATCTCCATCAAAACCCCAGACTTGTAACAAGCCGGTCCCCAAACTTCTTCATATTGCATCATTGGTGAATGTGACATTTATCTGTTTATTTGCATGTTCCACAGTAGTCTCTGCGTCGATTGCAGGTTGAATAATCTTTTTCCCCTTCCTCTCCACCGCATTCCCTCAGATGACAGTAAAAGGAAGTGGGCTTTTGTCAAAAGCTTTAATGACAGCCAACCCGCGTTTATACCCTAGCCTTATATGAAGGTGCGCAAACGGGTTTCCTGGAGCAGTCATGCGACACCGAGCAGATTAGAGCTTCAATCCGGATAAAGGGGGCCTTTTATATACAAATCAACTTCAAATCACTTTTTAAGCCACTTAGATATACACACCAAGGCAGAATGCTAATGCACTTTTCATTGCTGCAGCTTAGGGAATGGAAGGAGATTAGATGAATTGGTGTCACTAAGCGAACCGTGTTCGAGGGGGGTTTTAACTTAATTTTATGAAAGTAGCACATGGACCTTTCCTTTCCAGCAGTAATATTCGTGCCTTGCGTTACACTATATTTGGATAAGCAAGATCAATAGGCTGATTGAAAGAATGAGCTCATCTTAGAAGGGCTGGGCAAGATTTCAAGGACCCACAATATTTGGTTAGAGGAGACAGTTTTCGGTTTGAATTAAGAAAAAAAAAATAAACATGTATATTCATTCTTTCTTCACACCACACATCCATTTACGTGAATAATTATCAGAAGGTTGTTTTCCACATGATCCCATGATGTGATGCATGGGCCTAATCACAGAACAGCGACGTGTCCTTTAAGCGACGCGTGATAACGAGTTGGGATTGACGAAGTGAAGTTGTTTTAAACACAACAATAAGGAACAGCCGCTCTGATGGAGGTGGGAGGAAGGGGAGGGGGGCACATGACTAAAATCAGTATTGTTGGAGGGTCTCTGAGCGGAGCCGCTTGCCTGCTGCTGCCTCCCTGTCGTACAGTGAAAGCTCCAGCTCCCCCTCCCCCAGTCATTATTTAAAATTACTCACCCCTTTATGAAAATCGTCTTTGACTTTTAAGTTGCCTTTTTTTTCTTTTTTTAAATAATTTTCCCAGCTCGAGAAACGGAGACATGCTATTATGTTAGACCCATTCTAAAAAAAAACCACCATAAATAACTGCATTTATGACGCTACTAAGTATGCTGTTATAGCGTCGTTGATTTTACGCACTTGAGATCCCTACGTATTCTTGGTGACTAATGCTCAAAAAGTTTGGAGGCGTCATTTTGCGCTCGGACGAATGACCGCCTACTCAAATAATCCAACGATCAACTGGTGATCCAATTTCATATTGGCCAATATTTTGCAAACGGGCGCCTGTGGAGGCATCTGCTCCCCTCCCCTCCCCTCCACCCGCCACCCCATCACCACCACCTCTCTCTCTCCCCCTCCCCTCCAGTTTGCTCTCGCCCCCGAGCTCCTCTGTTCTCCGTCTCACTCCTCGGTCGTTTGGTGGTGCATCGATAATACTCAACTTGTCTTCATTTTGATATTCTCATTCATTAGAGGACCTTGTCACCAGTGTTTTAATGTCACGTCGCGTTAGAAGCTTAACAAAATGGAGCTTTCAAACAAACTCCGTTGGGACCAATTCCTGATTTTGGCAGCAGCGCTTATGTCACCTGCATTAACGTAAGTGTACTTGAGAGCGCCAGGAGAGGGGATGTTGTGGTCGCACCGGTTTCGTTTAGAGCTGAGAGAAGTTATTGTGTATGCAGTTTGTCATTTAAACTGAGGTTTTACACATTTAGTTTTTTGTTTTGTTTTGTTTTTTGTTGTTTTTTTTTTTTTTTTAAGTGAGACATCTGTCTCTGATTTCACAGACTGATAAAGCCCATTATTAAAACAGCAGGAATCAATGTTTGGTCATTCCCTGGGCTTAACAAGTACAAACTATGTCATTATAAAGTCATGATCACGTCACTGTTACTTTTTAATAGTTGAATCTGTTTTTGATACTTTTTAGATGAATAGACTGATTAGATTTCCCCTGCAACCAGCACTTGTTAACAATCTGTAGAAGCATTGCTGAAAATATTTTAAATATATTTTGAGTTTGTTTAGCACATCCCACAAAAAGGCATTGATTCTGTATCATATCCCTTTAAATCTTTAGTGGTTTTTTTGTAGAATTTCTTGAGTATTCTGAACTCCCTCCTACAGTCACATTCTCTGAATTTGACTGATGAACTTCTGACCAGCTCTGATGACACCCCCCCTCCCCCCCACCAACCCTGTCTTTCCCTGCAGGGTGCTGTGCAATGACATCCTCAGCCTGAAGGTGGCAGGAGAACCAGTTTTAACCCCTCACTCTGTGTGTCTGAGGCTGGCAGGCCTCAGTAAGCGTCAGATGCGGATGTGTGTGCGGAACCCCGATGTGACAGCGTCTGCTCTGCAGGGCATCCAGGTGGCCATCCATGAATGCCAGCACCAACTCCGGGACCAGCGCTGGAACTGTTCCTCACTGGAGGGTTTTGGCAAGCTGCCCCACCACAACACCATTCTCAACAGGGGTGAGACTCTTAGGCAGGCGGTTATGCTCATTTTATGACCTAGGACTATTAGAAATCGTGTTGTGCAATTTATCATCCGCAGCACTCTGAGTGCACTTGTCCTGTCCCCAGGTTTTCGCGAGAGTGCCTTCTCCTTGGCCTTGTTGGCAGCGGGTGTGGCCCACTCTGTGGCCTCAGCCTGCAGCATGGGCAAGTTGCGGGGATGTGGTTGTGAGGCCAAGCGTCGCCAGGACGATGACAAGATCCGGCTGAAACTCACACAGCTGCAGCTGCAGACTCTGCAGAAGGGTGGGGTTGGCATCGACATGACGAGATCATTACCCTCGGAGCTAAATGGGCACCATGGCAGCCTGCCCGGCAACCTGCCCACCAACCTGCGGTCTGCCCACCCTTCTGCCTTACTCAAGCCTATATCGGATGAGTTAAGCTCTATGCAGGACACCTGGGAGTGGGGAGGTTGCAGTCACGACCTTCGTTTTGGAGACCGTTTCTCAAGAGACTGGCTTGACTCCAGGGGGTCTCCGAGAGATATCCACGCTCGCATGAAGATACACAACAACCGTGTGGGACGGCAGGTGAATAATGCGATTAACTGTGCGCCTTGTGCGCCGCAGATTGCAGCCACTGCTGTACTCCAACATTGTGTTTCTTTGCTTACACAGATTGTGACCGACAACATGACGAGGAAGTGCAAGTGCCACGGCACGTCAGGAAGCTGTCAGTTCAAGACCTGTTGGCATGTGTCCCCAGAGTTCCGGCTCGTGGGATCTTTGCTGAAGGAAAAGTTCTTGTCAGCCATCTTCGTCAACTCCCAGAACAAGAACAATGGCGTTTTCAACCCCCGATCAGAAAATAGTGCCAGTGGAAACTCCGGGGGGTTCAGCGGAGGGCGTCGCCGAAGCGTGTCCAGAGAGCTTGTGTACTTCGAGAAGTCCCCCGACTTCTGCGAGCACGATCCGCTACTCGACTCTCCAGGTACACAGGGGCGCATCTGCAACAAGACTAGCTACAGCACAGACAGCTGCAGCTCACTCTGCTGCGGCCGTGGACACAACATCCTGAAACAGACGCGCAGCGAGCGCTGCAACTGCAGATTTCACTGGTGCTGCTACGTGCTGTGTGAGGAGTGCCGTCTCACAGAGTGGGTCAACGTGTGCAAGTAGAGTTTAGTTGTTTCGTTCCTAGATGCTTTTACTCGTCCAGGACTCAAGATGGCGAGCCTGTCCCTTCGCCCCCCTCATGTTGTCCAGAACCTTTGTTTTTCTCCTTGTGCAACTCAACCAGAGAATCTGTTTATCCACCTTTTTTTTTGTTCCATCATCTGGGATCTATTTTCCTTCTGTAGCCGCTGTTATTCTCAAAATGCCAAGTCAGAGATTGAAGCAGTGACTCATGTCATTTGTCTGGCCATGGTCTGTTTAGACGCTGGCCTTTAAACCCTTAAAACAGCCTGTACCCCATCTTTTCTGTCCAACAGAACAGAGGAATAACAATAATACAACAATTCACTATCTACATTCATACTTATCTTGTACAGCCGCTGTGTATTTTATTGTTTACATGTATATTTGTAAATGTGTTATTATTAATTTTATTGTTCTACCAGAGCCTGTCTGTTTGGTTTTAGTCAATGACAGACTGGCCATATGGGTCAGGAGTCAGTGCTCTTAGACGACAAGGTTTCCCTCTAATGTTTTTTACAATAATCTCCTGAACGTTTAGTCGTTTCCTGTGTTTTTCAACTGTCGCTCTGATGCAGCAACAGTTCATATTGGGATGTCTCGCTCAGCATTTTTTCCAGACAAATTGTTATTTTAACAGAAAATACAAGACAGATAAATATGTTTTTTTAATGCTCATGCAGTTAACAGATTGCCTTCTCTCATCAAATTCATCATCCAGGAGCTGCAACTTTTGGAAACTATTTCAGTCCTTCTATTGATGCCCAACTAATCATTCAGTATTATTCTTATAATTTTAACAATAATGATAACTTCATGAGTGTCGTTAAAATTATAACTGAAATTTGCACCCTTTTGATGTCAAAATATTTTTTCTTTCTTAAATAATTCTGACTCAGCTCTCAATCTTATGTACTAGTTTTTGTCTATTTCATCCCTCTGAGCACCCCTTAGATTCTTCCCACATGTAGTGCACTTCAAAGCCAGAAATGGACTTACTTTAACCCTGAAATAATGCTGAAAGACGTGTGTGAGTTTGAGGGTGTAAGTGTGTGTCTATTTTTGTGTAAATGGTAGAGCATTCTCAACGCACGACAGGAGGTGAGAGTCTTTTTTTTTATTTTTTTTTATAGCTACTTCATGCTGAGGGAAGGGCATTTTATAGCTGCAGGATATTGTTTCCTTAAAGTATGACTTTTATTACTGGAGAGCTGCATCAAGAGAGCGGAGAGTGGAGGTGATTATACCAGTCGTTGCTGTGTGAGCATCTGAGGGGATCATCTGTCCAGAGTTCATAGCCAAGGACGAGACTCGCCGAACCACGTGCCGCTGGGACCTTTCATGCATGTTACCTTGGAGACAGACGACACAAATACAAACACATGCGCATAAATACGTGCATGTGCTTACACACATTGACAGTTGCATGCTGAAATACTGGCACAAACACACAATCAAAAACACGCGTGTGGTTGCGCTTACATGAGCTGTAGACTTAGGAAAATGCTAATGTCACCGAAGGAACTGATTTATGATCGCAACATTCCTAGATAACTTAGATAATCAAAACTGTCTCTGTGCTAAGCTGTCTGGGAAAAGCTCTTCTGCCACATAGGATTTAATGTTAATTAAGTCTTGTTTGTGTGGACTTTTGTAAATATCCCTTGACTCCTGAGGAATGACAGTACCAATGGCTGAGTTGACTGTTCTGTCTCTTTTCTTTTTTCCTCAAATTTAATGGAAGAGTAAAAAGGAGATTGTGAGTGGTATGAAATGATAAGGGTCTGGATTTCTGGTTTGCATTTCTTCATTCCTTTATCATTTCACCCTGGAGCTGCTGAATAAGGGAATTTCCTGTCACCGTTTCTTCCATGTGTGAGACAGAGGTTGGTGGACAGCCTGGGACTGCTTTCGCTCCTTTTCTTTCTTTCCCATTCTCCCCCTCATGGCTGCAGAGAGACACATGCATAGCAACACATAGACTGCCCCGTGAGTAATGACATCCAGACTGGGCTGAAATTAAAGAGAGCCAGGCAGAGAGAGGAAGTTAGGAGAGATAAAAGTTACCCGCTTTGACTGACAGGATGATTACATGTTTAAAGTAAGGCGATTTAGCGTGTTTAGTTGGATATAAAGATAGGAGAATAGGTCACTGCTCTTCATACAGCAGAGATGCAGAGGCAATTGACAAATAGAATATGAAGAAGGGGTGAATAAAGTGTACTCTGTATAAATACATGCCTCAAAACATCTGCTTCTCAACTCCCCTTTCATTTTTGATGTGGGACAGGCAGAGGAGGAGAGCGAGAGAGAAAACACAAGGAACCAGCTACCCAGAACATCAAAGCCCCTGCCCTCAACGTGCAGGCCCTCATTAGTTCAGCTAGCAGAACCAACGAGACTTGTGATTGTGTTTGCTGGGGTGCACGCTGGCAGACACTTCAGAGGAAAGGCTCCTTTAAGTCATAACTCCCCACCCTACCTCTCCTGCCCGCCGTAACCCCCCTGTAACCCTCTGCGAGCTCCAAACTCGGCCTGCTCCCCCACCATCCACTCCACCCCGTAATCTGGTCTGCAGCTGCAAACATCTGTTCCCCTTTTTATTCCTCTGCCTTCACCGCTGAATTGATAAACACATCTATTACCGGACCGGTGACTGACACGCAACAGAGCGGAAGAAAGAGGCAAATGTTGGATTCACCTACAGTTGCAGATCTGGTTTCAGGGTGTGTCATTTAGATACAATGGGTTGTTTTTTAGACTGTGATGAGGGGGAAAACATTTTGATATCTTAATTTATTGTTACCTGTAAATCCCATTTGGACAGCATATGAAAAGTATATATATATATATATATATATATATATATATATATATATATATATATATATATATATATATATATATATATATATATATATATATATATATATATATATATATATATATATATATATATATATATATATATATATATATATATATATATATATATATGCAGATATATAGGTGTGTGCGCGCGCATGTGTGTGGACGAAGCTGTCAAAACAGAATCAGTCAATGTTTTGTTTCCTCCCATCTTCTGATTATCTGTGAGGTAATAACTACTGCCAGGACGTATCACTTGGTATCCTATTACAGTCAACAATTTACTTATTCATTAGGATGATTCCTGTGTTAATTATTTAAACATGTTTGCCTGCGGACTCTCTGCTCCAGTTTATGTTGGTTTAGTTATTTGGGCTGCTGTAATGGCAAAAAATAGTCTGATTTTCAGTTAGGATTATATGCAGGCGCAAACCCTAGAGTCAAAACAGATTTTAATAAGCACTGGTCAATATTGAGGTTTGGGACTTTTTGACTTACATCTGATGTCTTTCTTCAGTCAAGTTAAAATATCCAAAACGCACTCACATTAGTGTTTACTTTTTGCATGCAAGACATTTTTGAAGATCGGCCCATATTAAATATAGAATTTTAGTAATAAACATGGGTCATTTCACATATTGTCAACAATATAGTGAAAAACAGATATATATATCTGTATATATATCTATATCTATATCTATATCTATCTATCTATCTATCTATATATATATATATATATATATATATATATATATATATATATATATATATATATATATATATATATATATATATATATATATATATATATATATATATATATATATATATATATATATATATATATATATATATATACGGAGTTTTTCCAGCTCTGTCTAATGTTTAGGTTCTGAAAATTAATTCAAACTCATATCCATTTATTTGCATATTTAAAAGTGAAGAGGCATAAGTTTGAGAAACCAACAAAAAAAGATAACGTTAATGTAGTCAGTTGTGGGAGCGTGGTATCAGTTTTTAAAATAACACATTCAAGGATATCGTCTGCCTTGAGAAGATTACAATTTGGTTGCTTTAGATCCAGTTTTGTGCGTAATAATACATACATAATTATGTATAAGCAGTTAATGTGTAGCAGTCTGCACGCCTATGAAAAGTAATAGGGGATGAAAAAAACCTGAGAGGCGTTTCAAGTCCCGCGAGAACACACAGTGTCAAAGCCTTCAGTCATCGCGAGACTCGCATCCAGTCCTTTGCCTGCTGAATCCAGCTGGTATCCTGTCTGCCGTTGACGGGTAAGTGTGAATGAGACGCAAATGGTGACATTTATCAACAATACATACAAGCATTAATGATGACCGCGGCGTATTTGTCCCAAATTCAACGCTGCCACGGCAGGACGGTTCTCGAAGACATCTGGTTGACTGGCGCGTTAGTCGTGACTGGACTCGGTGTGGTGGTGGTGGTCGGGGGGGGGGCTGCCAGCACACACGCTGACCCCGGGGTATCACTTTTAAATCATAGGATGTCAAAGCCGACAACATGATTTTTCTGCCTCGTACAAACGTGGGACTGCGGCGTCACTCGCCTTCGTGCCCCCTCGCGTCATCACAGATGTACGCGCGGCCACTGCAGCTGTAACGGGCTATGCTAGCGGCTGCCGCTGGGACGTTTGATGGGAATAAAAATCACATTAAAATAAAGCTTTCTAGAGATAAGCGCGAGTATGCCTCTCCCCCAGTTTGCATAGCTCTGTTAACCACATCCACTTAAGGTGGGATGCGCTTGCATAAGTTAACGGAGGTGGCCTGTCAAAGGGCCCAGACCCCTAATGGCCCCTGAAAGTAACCTCCTGCTGCTCTGCTGTGTCTAATATCTGTCCTGTGTTTCACTTGGGAGTTATGATGGTTTTTCTTTATCAGAAGAAGGTAGTCACCCTGGATCACATGAAATCTGATCTGTATGGGTGTACATTTTCCCAACGATCTGTCACAGGGTGCAAAAGCAGAGTGATGTTAGATCAGCTGCCTGATGAGCCATGAACTGTTATAGTCATAATGGGGTGAGCTGCTGTCCCACCACACGAGTTTGTGACTCTTGAAATGTTTTTCCTGCATGGAAGGTCTGTTGCAGTAGAAGTGAGAGCCATCGGTCATCATGGGAAACATCTTTGGGAACCTGCTGAAGAGCCTGATAGGCAAAAAGGAGATGAGGATTCTCATGGTGGGACTGGATGCTGCAGGGAAAACCACAATCCTCTACAAGCTGAAGCTGGGGGAGATAGTCACCACCATTCCCACAATCGGTCTGTGAGAGAAGAATTGGTGTCGTTTGTCGATACGTCAGTCTCTGAGGTTCATCGTCGTGTAGCTCACTTTGGACTGCTCTTTTTTTGTTCAGGTTTTAACGTAGAAACAGTGGAGTACAAAAACATCAGCTTCACCGTGTGGGACGTGGGTGGCCAGGACAAGATCCGTCCCCTTTGGAGACACTACTTCCAGAACACGCAGGGTGAGGAAGACCACCAGTTTAACACGATAGCGTCAGCCACGTTGGGGTTAACAATGTTTCTCCAGTCCTGGTGCACATCCTGCAGCACATGCTCATCCCCCACACCTTAGGGCATATCTGACTAATGCTTTAGATGAGGTCATTTTTATACAGGCTGTTTCACATTATCATCATCAACATGTTGAAAGCCTGAACAATAATAGTCCGAATTTGCATAATATTTTTCTCATCTCGTTCACCACTCAAAGCTATTTACTCAAGTAATATTCTTCCATTCAAACTTATATTCCTAAAACACTTCTTAGTTGATTTTTTTTTTTTTTAAGTTAATAGACAGCTTCTTCTCCAACATACACACACTCACATGCCAGTGCATGCATCAGGTCACTGAGGGATTCAACATATGGACAAGGAAAGCCTGAAATTCCAACCATGACCCTCTGATTGGAAGACGTTGCAGTCTTAAGCATGTTTTAACAATGTAGGATTTTTATTAATATGTAGTTGACATATTGCTGGAATTTGGGCCGAGACCCGTTTCGGTCCAGCAGAGATGATGTTTAACCTTTAAAAATGTCCGAGCTCTTTTTTCCCCCTGCAGGTTTGATCTTTGTGGTAGATAGCAACGACCGCGAGCGGGTCAACGAAGCTCGTGAGGAGCTGATGAGGATGCTGGCTGAGGACGAGCTGCGGGATGCCGTTCTTCTCGTCTTTGCCAACAAACAGGTAAAGTACAGCTCACTCGTACCTCTCGCCACATGTCCCCGTCTTTCTGCACCCGACTGACACTTTGGATCTCGTGACTTTCCTCAGGACCTGCCCAATGCCATGAATGCTGCAGAGATCACAGACAAGCTGGGCCTGCACTCCCTACGTCACCGCAACTGGTACATTCAGGCCACCTGCGCCACCAGCGGCGACGGTCTCTACGAGGGTCTGGACTGGCTGGCCAATCAGCTGAAGAACAAAAAGTGAAGAGCCCAGTCAGGAGAGTGAGGAAGAGCCTGGGTGCCAGCTCCAGGTAGCGGTTATTGTGGATCTGTTGTGTTTACATAGAACGGAAATGCTGAAACGCTCCCAGGGGGTGAATCTCAAAGCCTTTCTCCCTCCAAATTCTTCTTTTTCTTATTTATTTATTTTTTTAAATTCCTTCTTTGTTTGATATGAATTGTTTGTGGTGAACATTTTTAATAATTTATGAACCAGTGGTGTCAAAGTTGACCTAAATGATTCACACTTTACAAGCTGAATGCATAAATATCAGGATATAATGGTGTAATGTTACTGTAAAAGTATATGAACTACCCCTCCTCTTTGCAGTCTCTGATCTCCATTGAACATTTAATGTGTTCGAAATATGTGATGAATCTAGACTCGTGATGGCAGAGCAGCATTTCATAAGATACAATAAATAGGTGTAAATTATACAGAATGTCATAACAGTATAGTTGGAGTACTACTATTACATAAGAGTAGTGTATTTATTGTTTCAAAGCATTGTTATCATATGGGCAAAGATAAATGTAATGTTGTAATTTACTGTCCAAGCAAAGGTTTGTACTGCCACCAAGGTCAGTTTTATGACAAACTTTAATTAGCTTGCATTTCATTACATTTTTTTATTTTTTTATTTTGAGGAGCCGATGCACTGGATAATCCTTGTCAAAATGTATTTAGACCATCATAGGATTTTTACTCCCTTTATGGCAATGTGCATTCAATGTTAAGGCAGCTGTTGGAAAAAAAAAGAGAAACCCGAGTGCAGCTGCAAATGTTACTAACGTCCCAATCTGCATGGAGATGTCCCAGTACTGGCTCACGGGCTTGTAAGAGCTGCAAGCTACGACAGGCTACTTTTGTAAATAAAAGTTTGTTCGTAGTCCAATTGCTTGTCTAGTAAGGTTTAAAAACAATTTGTCTGGCATGAGTGTGGCGTGGTGTCTAAACTAATGCAGATGACAGTACAAGGCCCATTGTAACGGCTCTGCGGCTTAGAGGGGATTCTGCTGTCGGCCTTTCCCCGTGGGACGTGATGCAGCACAGCATGCGACTGGTATTATTAGAGTCTAAATAGTTTTTGATTTTTTTTTTTTTTTTCCCAAAATCAGTCTTGTGCTGCGCTGCATCAGTCAAAGAGCTCAAATGTAGATTATCATCCTGTTTTACTCATCCCTAACTGGCCTGACAACACATATGCTTGTGTTAACCAAATCTGTGTGTAATGTTACACAAAATAACTTACGGTCGAACAAAATATAATGTCTCCCTTTTGTCCTTGAAGGGTTTCTTCACTTTTTTCGTTTTTTTCATTTAGCGACTAGATCTGGAAGTTCTCGACTTTTTCGCAGATAATTTGAAAAAGAGGCGAGAGGAAGATGGTGATGCTGCATCATAAGGCATGTTAATAGTGTACAAGACCTGTAATAATAGTGATGATTACTGTAACAGCCTGTTTCCACAGACTATAATTGTTAGTCTAAATCACTGCTGCTGGTTGGATCCATGCTGTACTAATAAATATCATGGTCTTTGTGTGAAGTTTACAGAACAACCTTCTAATATGCAAAAGCATGCTTTTCTCTGTCAGCACAACTGTGTATAACATGTTCATGTAACAGGAGAAGTGCATCTCGGTTAAACTGACAGCGCTGCTGATGCACTTGTAGATAGTGAGGTCAGTGTGCTGGCAGATGTGTTTAACTGACAGCAGCTTGTGTGTGAGTGTGATGTATTACCTATCATGTTCAGTTTGGTCTGAAAATTGTTTTTTTTTGTGGCCTTATTTTGCCAGTGGTTATTTTTCCCTTTGATAACAGGTTTGTATCTAGGAATGTCCGGCATTCAAGCATCTCACCTATGATCTGTGGCAACTATGTGGCTAAACATCCCTCTTTCGGTGATTATTGGCAGATGTTGACTCGCAAGCGAAGGGAAAAAACAAGGCTGCACAATATTCCAGTTGATGACATGTTTCCAGAAACTGTAGAAGAATTGATTTATCTTTTGTGAAAAGTAAAATATTATGATGCGTAGGAAAGACAACCAACTCAAACTGGGTCAAAGGTTTTGAATGACTTGATGATTTCTGGCACTTCAAATAATGAATAAAACACCAAAAACACACATTTGTTTTCACTTTTGTTGCTTATTTATATGATGGTTTGGTTCGATCTCAGCCGTTCTCCACACCTTGATCAAACACACATTAAAGATTCCTGCTAAATTCTCTGTAGAAGACGTCTGATTGATAAACCATGTCTTTACGGGGGGAAAAAAAGTTTTTATTTTTCGTCAGAACGGAAGAATTAGTTCTTTTTGTCTGTTTGGGTCAGATATCTTTCTTACTCTGTTACTGAAAACAAAATAAATGGCAAACTGTTGTGATTAATATGCTATTTAAATACATTTGGATTAGTTCAACGTGTAAGCTTGAAAACATTGCAGCACACACCAGGAAATATATACTTATTTTCTCCACGAACATCTCCAAACATTTTCAAAGCAAATATAAATGATTGTACACACTGGTTTTATTTTAATGACCCTTTCAAAAGTCGCGAGGACACTTGCAGCAGGACCGGAATACTGAGCTCAGGAGGAAGAACAGTCGTCCTTCAGAGGGACAGTAACTGGGTCAGAGCCAGACTTTCTCATTTTACATGCTTTAGTGTCTTTGGGTACAATACTGAAATGTAAGTCCCCTTGGATGAAAGTAGATAGAATAATGTATTCATCAGCAAGTAGGATGCGATTTAAGAATTTGTTTCTGCTCTCTTTAATGGGATGAGCACTACCTCAAAATCTCAAAAAAGGTATCAACAAATTTTAGCCTCACTCTGTAATTGATATCACACTTTTAAGGCGTAATCAACATGTTATGGAATAATCCTTAATTATAACATCACTGCAGATTCATGGTGAATTATCCCGTTATTATTCTGCAGAACTTAAAGCTTGAGCAAGATTCTGATATCAGAAATAATTTGTAGTCCGGTAACAGTTACAATAGTTAGCAGTTAGGACTAGAACGGTGGTGGCGAGGGAAAGAATGGTTCAGACAGGTGATGCAGTGATGTCCTCTCCTAATTCCTGGCATCGAGAGGAGTTTGGCACAGACATGCAGTTTCTCTGTGGACTCGCTGCTCTCCAAAAAAGTCATTTTGTCTTGAGTCGATTAGAGGGGCACGTAAGGGAGAATGCTGCTGTGTCTCCAAGGGTGTGACAGCAGTATGTGAGTCGGAGTCGCTCCCAGCGCCACCAGCCCCCAGGGCCCCCTGCAGGATGGCTACAATAGCAACCCCAGAGCGGATGCCATAGCTGGGATTCCCACCCGTAACCGGGACACCTTCGCTGAAGGCACAGACACACTGGCAGCGGCCACACAATCAATTCATCAATCTCTGATTGGAGTGGCAACTCCAAAAGGCCACAGCAGGCACCTCTCACAGCTTGCCATGGACAGGACAGGGCCACCAAGGCCGACACAGAGGCTGACACCAGTAAAACTGCCAAACTGAAAAAGAAACAAAAACATGCAAACGTCACACATATTAAACTGCTTTCCTTAGCAAAACTGAATGGAAACACTCATGAGAATGTGAAAAGTGATTGCCAACGTTCTTTGTTAGTTTTTTTTTAACATCTTATACAGTTTAACTGAGTAAAACAGATAACCCCACGTTGACCGGCTGCTGTTTGTGTCACATCACAGCTGGCTACAACCGCTTTCGTGGTGATGTTGCGCAGTGTTTTCCTTGAGTCTGTGCACAGTGGTCGTACCTTATCGTTTTATTAAAGACTGTTTTGGGACGGGACTAAAGCCACCAATAAATAATCCTAAAACGGTTGTGCAGCCTATCTGCACACTGAGCCCACCTACCACAGAGGGGCCCTGCAACCGCTCTGAGATCACATGTGGTGAATTTTCCAGACTTTGTCTCCTCCTGCTGGACAGATAACTGGATGCGAGACAGCAATGCAGTAAAAGAGGCTTTACAGTTCCCATGTACTTTATACCTGGTTTTGGGGTCTCTTTCAGAATCACACAACCCTCTTTAAGGGCTCTTTCAGCTACTTCTGCCTCTCTCTCTTTCTCTAGAAAATAAGATTAACAGCGGTTCTGTCAGAAGCACTTACTGATATCCATCTATCAGTGGCTACCAGTCCCGCTTTTTCGCTCATGGCTCCCCAGCCTTCCCCAAGACCATTTTCCTAAATTAAGCATGTTCTTGTTTTGGGTTCAGAAGTCACTTGACTGTCTGACAATGTGGCCATTGTGACAGGCTGCTCCATACGCATCAAAGAAGTGATTAAACAGTTGACAGGGCTGTGGAGACAATACTGCTCTTTACAGGGGAAACAGTGCAGCCAGTCAGACCGGGCACACACTCGGAGACCACAACACTCCGTCCACATGCAGCAGCTGACAGCACTGAAAAAGAAATAACTGCACATGAACAGACATGAAACATGTACCGTGTTTACGAGGCAGTTCGGCTGAAAGATGATGTTTGATGATTCACTGATTAAGATATGATTCACCTTTGTGTTTTGCATGTAATTTGCTTTTCTTTGTTTTTTTATTTTGAATATATTGTTCGTCTTCCGTAGTTTAGCCTTTTTAGCATATATATACATATATATATTATTTGTTTTTCTTTTTTCTTTTTCTTTTTAGCGTGCTTGACAGGGAACTATTGAGGCTGTAGCTTGAGGGGGAAAAAAACGCGGACCAGCCTCTGATTGGTGAATAACTTTGGCTCCGGGCCAATCAGACGCCCTGCTCTGGGAGGGAAATCCCGGCATCATAATAAGCTGCAACTTCATCACCCTTTTCAGTCTTGTTATTGATTCGATCATTTATCTGGTTTTACTATTAATGCTGTGATTAAGGAGCCTTTCTCTTCACCGTTCATATTTACTACATTTAATTTTTTTTTCTGTCATCCTAGAAAGAGCGGCAAATTGAATTTGATTGATTAACCAACTGTATTTCTTTCATTTATTTTCTTACGCATTTATAATGAGTCTAAGTCTGTTATTGACTCCTGAAACCCACGTAATATGCTGATATCTCGGTGAACAACATGGACCAGCTGCGGCTCATGTTATTGTGTGTGACTTTGTCCTGCAGGCTACGGACATCATCGCTCCAAACACATGAAGGTAGGTACACTTACAGTTCTGTATCAGTAACCTCGTCCTGCTGCATTTAGAGTCACCGGGACTATAAACTGATAACGTTCACCCTTGTTTCTTTGACTCAGGTAACATTGCGCTTTCTTTTTTCTGTTCCTTAAGTGCTTTTTTATTACCATGCCCTCTGTCCTAGCAGGCAATATATGGCCATTTGATACACAACAAGAGATAAAGATAACTGATGTTGAAAGAAGACTTGCTTACCAGCTGTAAAAAGCTACATAAGTGCCCTTATTTGCTTTTAGAGTACAAGTATCTAATAAATGGTTTACAACACACTGTAACATGGTTGTAGGCAGTTATAATGGCACTAACGTGCAGTAACTGATCAATATTTATAATCACTGAAAAGTACACTTCTGTAGTGTTACAACTTTATCATCATTAGGATTTTGTTTATTCATAAATTTGCACTGGTTGACCACTTATAAAGGCTAATAATACTAAATTCAGGCATTAAAATGTAAAATGACCACCATTCATGAACGTGTATTTTAATAGTTTTCATACTTGGAAACAGTGTGCAGCTCTTCCAGTCAAAGTTCCCCCTTTTTTCAACGTCATTGTTGAAATAAAGATGTTCCAATCATAAATCATTGCGCATCTCCCCATCACCAAAGAGAAAAACACAAGCCTCTGGGAATATTTATCAGCTCGGCTGTAGCTGTGCAGCTGCAAGAGCCTTGTTCATACACCCCGGCTCAAAGTGATAGCGAAGAAATGTGGCTTGTGTTCACTGGTGCAGGTTCCTGAGCTCCGCACAGAACGATTCCAGCGCCACAATTTTCGTAGCTCGTTAGAAGATGGTGTGTGTGTCTCCTTCCGTTCACGATATTTCCCTTCCCTCTGCCAGAACGTCCTACTCACACACGGTCCATTGTCTTTTGGTATGATCTCAGCAACACTCACCCTACAGACACACACACACACACACACACACACACACACACACACACACACACACACACACACACACAGAAGCCCTGTCTGTCACTGCTACACTCTTCACACACTGAGACACACTGTCCACATTTATAACTTTTTCACAATGAGGCGCGTTGTCTGAGAGAAGCCCTTCTCCCTCGACCCTCGCCCTCCACTCCATCACCTCAGGCCTGGACTGCTCCATGTCCCTGGGTCACAGTCTGCCTGTTTGCCTCACATCAAACCCTGCAGCACAGAGACTCACCAATCTCATAAACACCCCCCCAAACTATACAACCCGCAAGGACTCACTTTCCCCATTTGTACAGATTCAGAGCGCCTTATTAGTTTTTGTCTTCATTTTTTACACATTCCTTTGGTTTCTATACATTTTCTGAAAGAAATGAGCATGCACTCAAAACTGAGTTCAACTAGAGAAGGTTTTTGATTGCATCCCGGTTTGTATTAACTTCAGCTTGTCGTTTTTACAAAGAACAAAAGTCGTGGATACGAGTGTGAGTTCAGTCCTGTAAAAGTGAAAATGTTTACTTCTTCTCTGCATGCATCAGAGGTGTGTCCTGGTACCCAGAATGGTTTGAGCTCCACCGGCTCACAGGAGAATCAGTACAACCTAATTAAGGACCGGTATGACGGTTGTGAGATCGTCATGGGAAACCTGGAGATCACTCAGATCGAGAGCAACTGGGACTTCTCCTTCCTCAAGGTTAACATCTTTCCTCTCCACATGCACAGACTTTGAACTGGTTTGTTTGTAAAAGGTGATGTACTAAACCCTGTGGGCTCACACGTGGATCGTCTTCTTCTTCCAGACAATCCGGGAGGTGACTGGCTACGTCCTCATTGCTATGAACCACTTTCAGGAGATCCCTTTGGGTCAACTAAGGGTCATTAGAGGAAACAGCCTGTATGAAAGACGCTTTGCCCTCTCCGTTTTATTCAATTACCCCAAGGACGGCTCCAATGGCTTGAGGCAGCTGGGGCTTGCAAACCTGACAGGTTAATGAGGGGCGAGATGAACAGTGACATTAAAGCATGAGACAATACAATAAAAATGGGTTAACAGATTTTTTTTTTCGATTTGATGAAAAGCTGAGAAACACAGCAGCATATAAAGTAGTTCACATTAAACAATGGTGATGTAGGTTCTGTTTTTTACTTGCGTTGTCTCCTTTCATTCATCACAGAGATTCTGGAGGGAGGAGTTCAGATTATTAATAACAAATACCTGAGTTACGGTCCCTGGATCTTCTGGCAAGATATTGTACGGGACAACAGTGCTCCCATTGACATCCACTACAACGGAGAGAGAGGTCTCTATTTGGCAAACCCTAATTTCACATATTTTTAATGATCTCTGCGTTTTCTTCTTTCAATTTTAATGACCTGTCTTTTTGTCTCTTCTCATTCTTTAAGGCTTCTGCCACAAATCTTGTGGCGATTACTGCTGGGGGCCAAATGAGAACCAGTGTCAGATCTGTGAGTGCCCACTTGCTCTCTTTTAATTGTCCTTTGACCTCTGCATCTTTCTAGTAAGTGACTCTGTGTTTGCATGAAGAGGGAGAGACAAGGAGAGACGCACACACAAAGACACGCATGTAACTGCGACCTCTGTTCAACCTGTCTCCTCTGTGTGTCCCAGTGACTAAGATGGTGTGCGCTCCGCAGTGTAACGGCCGCTGCTTTGGGACGAGCCCCAGGGACTGCTGTCACATTGAGTGTGCAGCAGGATGCAAAGGCCCTCTAGATGTGGACTGTTTTGTAAGTGCTCTATCTTTGCTTCTCTGCAAGAACTCATCAATAGTAACACATTTCAAGCTAAAACCCTACACCATGACAGTAAATATATAACCTAGTTTCATAAGACAATGAATTAATAACACATCAAAACACGTCGCGTGACGTTTATACACTTTTTGTGCTTTCAGGCGTCTCTTCGTATGTGTATTATGTGAAAGGATGTCACACTGACATGTATTTTTACCCTAACCGTAATAATTTAGTGTGTTATTTAAACAACATTAAATTGCATAATTTAAAAATGAAATATGTATCTAAAATAGAATACAATGCCATAAGGGTTTTGAGGGTTATATGTTAAAATGCAGCAATGAAACAACAGATTTGATTTTATTTTGTGAGACAGCTTCTGAATATAACAACTTACAACAATGGGTTGTAAATTAGATTTTTTTTTGTTTTTTAAGTTTTGAGCCTGTGCCTTTGTTTGTGTGAGGTCTAACAGGGACATCAGGGCTTTGAGCTAAATACCAACCTTTAGTGTATTAATACGTACACACACATGACATTTAGCTGTTATTTGTTCATAGCTGAGCATGGTAGCCTGTTTTATGGGCACTAAACACAAAGAACAGCAAAGATTATTCACGCTTATCACGGCAAGTCTTTGACGGTTCTTTGTACGTGGATCATAACTGTTTGCCACATAAGTGTAGCTCCATCCATCCATCCATCCATCCATCCATCCATCCATCCATCCATCCATCCATCCATCCATCCATCCATCCATCCTCTTTATGGTCATGGACGCTGCTGGAGCCTATCCCAGCCCTCTTTGGGTGAAAGGCAGGGGGACACCCTCGATGGGTCACCAGTGAAAGTGTACGCAGGCTTTAAAGGAATAATTGCCCCTTTTCAGAGAACAAATTCACTTTCCCATTCTTTGAATTGTTTCCTTTGTTCAGTTTTTGAAGCCCATCCAGCTACAACAACTGCATGTTGTTGCAAGTGAATCCATTGGTAACATTGGAGCCAATATGACGCTATTTTTGGTGGGTTGTGCCATCTTTGTTTTTGTTGTTTTTACTTTTTCACTGTACCATATTACTTTCTGTGCAGTAAAATACTTTTAAAAAGCTGGTAAGCTTAGATCAGGTGTTTTAAAACTCCCTGAAATCCTGTTAAAGAGGGATTATTTATTAAGGAATTTCATTTTCCCTTTTGACGTGAATGTTTTACGCAAGTGGCTTCAACTACGAAATATTTGACTCATGTGATATCAGTGGATAACTGTGTGTGTGTGTGTGTGTGTGTGTGTGTGTGTGTGTGTGTGTGTGTGTGTGTGTGTGTGTGTGTGTGTGTGTGTGTGTGTGTGTGTGTGTGTGTGTCCGTCAAGGCTTGCCAGCATTTTAATGACTCCGGAGCCTGTGTCCCTCAGTGCCCCCAGACTCTCATGTATAACAAGCAGAAATTTCAGATGGAAACCAACCCAAATGCCAAATACCAGTATGGATCAATCTGTGTTTCACAGTGTCCCAGTAAGTTGTCAGTGTGCATACTGTGTGTACTATACTTATTCTGTCGGCGCTCCACAACCTTTCAACGCTGCATTAAGCTTGAACAAAAACTCTTCGGCAACCCAACTCCACCAGCTCATATCTTTCTTTTCTTTGTATCCGTAGCTAATTTTGTGGTGGATGGCAGCTCCTGCGTGAGCGTCTGTCCTCCAGACAAGATGGAGGTGGAGAAGGAAGGCCAGAGGCAGTGTGAGCTCTGCAGCGGGTTCTGCCCAAAAGGTTCACACCAAATGACACCCATAAGCTCTTACACATGAGTTATCTGTCGGTCATCAAATGTGAAGGTGAACTTTGACCTCCGTTCCAGTGTGTGAGGGTACTGGTGCGGAGCACAGACAGACGGTGGACTCCAGCAATATCGATAGCTTCATCAACTGCACCAAGATCCAGGGTAGCCTTCATTTCCTGGTCACAGGGATTCTTGGGTAATAGTGTGCATGAGCAGCAAACATCTCTGCGCAGTGTTTTAAAAGTCGACATGTTCATATATTCTTATTTTTCATAGAGATGCCTTTAAAAACATCCCGCCACTCGATGCCAAAAAACTGGAAATTTTCCGCACTGTGAGGGAAATAACAGGTTTGTATGTTCAGTCATTCTGATCAGCAATTATAAAAAAACAATACAGGTGATCATGATTAAAATACTCAACAAGCATCAGGACAACACTTAAAACGGAGGGCCCAGTTGGGTTCTGGCTTATCGTGATCACTTTGGTTCATCCTCAGATATTCTAAACATCCAGTCGTGGCCCAAGGAGCTGAATGACCTGTCGGTTTTTTCGAGTCTCGCGACAATTCAAGGAAGGTCACTCTACAAGTAAGGCTGATTACACGCAATAAACAGGAAATGAATCTGGTGAAACATGCAGTTTATAAACAAGCATATCTTGCATGTGAAAATGGCTCATATTTATGTATAATAAAATATTCCTGAGGCAAATAAATAAGGAAAGAATGCTGTTCTAAGCCTGTTTATTTGGAAAATAAAGTGTGTTGCATTACCAAGAATTATTCACTTTTTAACTTCCTGTCATTTCAACATTTCATTTTCAACCTCCTGTCTATTGATCACATTGATTGAACACATTTCTCGAGCTAATACCACTGTGTTTGTATCCCACAACCTTTCAAACAAAAGGCGCTTCTCTCTGATGGTGATGCGCATCCCCACTCTTACCTCACTGGGTTTGCGCTCTCTCCGGGAAATCAGTGACGGCAGCGTGTACATCAGTCAGAATACCAACCTCTGTTATCACCACACTGTGAACTGGACTCAGCTGTTCAGAGGGCGCAGAGTTCGCGTCAACAGCCTCAGCAACAACAAGCCACTGGCTGATTGCGGTGAGGCAACGCTCTGCTGTAGTAAAACGAAATGTTAAAACTTTGTATTCCATGAAATAAACTCATACACAACAGCTGAAGGAGCAGTAAGCTATTGACTTTTATAGGTATCTGAAGCTTATTTTTGCTTTTATGTGCAGTTGCAGAAGGCCATGTGTGTGACCCACTATGTTCGGACTCAGGTTGCTGGGGCCCCGGTCCCCATCAGTGTCTTTCCTGCAGGAACTACAGTCGGGGTGGTACATGTGTGGGCAGCTGTAACTTTTACTCTGGGTGAGTGGCTGTGAGCTGACGTCCTTGTAGATTATGTTGTTTGTGTGTTCCCTCTTTGTAGTTATGTGTTTTGTGAATATGCAGAGCTCCGAGGGAATTTGCAGGGTCTGATGGTGAGTGTGTTGCCTGTCATCTGGAGTGCAAACCTCAGAGGGGGAAGATCAGCTGCACGGGACCGGTAATAGCTGCCTTTGATGATGCAGGAATGTTGTGGTTGAGTGCCATCGAATGAACTCCTGCTTATATTTAGCTATTTACCTGCTTATTGCATTACTTAACAAATACTTGAACACATTGTGTTAGCTGCATTGCATTTTTTCCCCTCATTCCTTGTTAAATGTTACTACTTACAGTCTCTCCAAACAGTATGATTCTTAAAATTAAAGAAGTCTGACTTCATTTAAAAGAGCACTGTGGTGAAATGAACAATAATCATTAAAATAATAACAAAAAAAGCATCACAATCTTTTGAATAAATGTCAATTCTATTCCTCAAACAGCTTTTAAACTTGAATATTTTATGACACAGAGCTTTTTCTGCAAAGTTTACAACAAATTATATTCAGTAGGTTCATGGAATCTGTAAAATGTTTCAAATTTCTTCAGTCTAGATGTTTTGCAGTGACTTTCCACCGTTTCTTGCCAATTAGATCACATCTTAAATCACTGATGTCTACAACATTGTGTTGTTTTACTCCTCTCTTGTTATTTTGCTGTACGTTTTCCCCTGTAGGGTGCAAATGACTGTGTGGCTTGTACCAATCTTCGAGATGGTCCCTACTGCATGTCCTCTTGTCCTACTGGAGTACATGACGGACAGAGAGGACTGATTTTCAAATATCCCAACAAGGAAGGTCACTGTGAGCCATGCCATCACAACTGCACACAGGGGTGAGACTGCTCTGTATGGTGTAGTGAAGTAAATGTATCTTCAAATGGTTTTATGTGTCAAAAGTATCACAATCACTAAACCCATGCTTCAGTTAATTTTGTATTTATGTGTTTAAGCTGCTTTGGCCCAGGATTAAATGACTGTTTAGAGACGGCAAGATTGGCTGTAAGTAGGTAAGTGTTTCCTCCTGCTCTCCCCTTTTTAACCCGCATCCGTCTGCAGCTGCCTTTTTAAGAACTTTAGTTTTACCCAGTGAGGTGTCCAGAAGGCATCCTAGACCGACGCTCAAACCTCCTTAACTTGCCCCTCCTGTGGAGGAGCAGCAACTCTACTTCAAGTCCCTCCCAAATGGAGAGAGCTTCTCATCCTATTTCTAAGGGAGAGTCTAGGCACCTTACGGAGGAAACTCATTTCACACACTCTTGTCTGTGATCTCATTCTTTCAGTCACTATCCACAATTTCTGACCATAAACTGGTAAACACAGAACCTGCATGAGTGTTGCATCCATTATGGCTGGATAAAATATTTCACTATTCAACACTCTTGGGTTGCTGTCATTGAATTATGGTCCACATGCTCCATCATGCACTTTCAAAAGGAGACAGATCTTGGCTGCAAGCATGCCGGTTCAAGCACTCGAACTCTGCATCTAACAAGCCTTTTTCTGTAAGTCGTGCAGAATGAAGTCTAGCGTTGTTCCTTTGAAATAACAGGAGACATCCTGAGAAAGATATTTAGATGGTAGCATTGAGAAGAGAATAAAAGCCTGACTTTGTGGAAAAAGAGCAGGTGGGTTTAACAACAGACCTAGACAAAATAGAAATTTTGTGTTGTTTTTTCTTTTTGTCTTTTCAGTAATTCTCTGATGAAATTTGACATAAAGTGGTACCCCAATATCTGTCCTTTGTACTTGTGTATGTTAAATAAGGATTTACATTTTTGCTGCATTTTAAATAACAACCAAGTTCTTCTGGAGAAAGGATTTGTAAGCAAGAACAAAGCAAAAAAAAGGGTCAAACTTGTGGCGGTTCATTTTAATTTTCGTTTCATCTCAGTCATCTCGTTTTCAGCTTAACTCTCTGCTTCACTCTGCAGCGGTCAGATCACAGGTATAGCTTTGGGGGTCCCAGCAGGCTTGATTTTCTGCCTGGTGTTGTTTTTTCTGGGAGTGCTGTACCATCGAGGCCTTGCCATCCGCCGCAAGAGAGCCATGAGGAGATACCTGGAGAGCGGGGAGGTGAGACTTCTCTGTCAGCCACAAAAACGCAGCCTTGGATTTGACTGCAGTTGTTTTTAGTGAGGCACGAGTCTGAGATTGGGGTTGATTTATTGGCAGAGCTTTGAGCCACTGGGTCCTGGAGAAAAAGGCACTAAAGTTCATGCCCGTATCCTGAGACCTTCAGAACTGAAAAAAATCAAAGTCCTCGGCTTTGGTGTTTTTGGCACAGTGCACAAGGTACTGATTTTTTTCCCCTCTCTACACTTTCATCAGCTATCCACTAACTTATGTGCTATGACATTTCCTAATCCAGACTTGTGTTTAAGGGCTTTTGGACTCCAGAGGGAGAAACAGTGAAGATCCCTGTGGCCATCAAGACCATCCACGATAACTCAGGCCGACAGACATTCACAGAGATCACTGATGTGAGTCTCTTGAAAAAGAAAGAAACTGACATAATACCATGCAAATTTACTTAATGTACTACATAGTACTTAATGTTACAAAACGGTTTCATCAATTTGCAGCATATGCTTTCCATGGGCAGCCTGGATCACCCCTACATCGTCAGGCTGTTGGGCATCTGTCCAGGTGCCAGTCTGCAGCTGGTGACCCAGCTCAGTTCTCAGGGCTCCTTACTGGAGCACATCAGGCAGCACAAGAACATCCTGGACCCCCAGCGTCTCCTCAACTGGTGTGTGCAGATTGCTAAGGTGAGTGCTTCTTGAACCCGCCTGGGCCACCAACTGTTACAAATAAATGTTCAGAGTGTATGCAGAGTTCACATGTTCATGTTTCAGGGTATGTTCTACCTGGAGGAGCATTGCATGGTCCACAGGAATCTTGCCGCCCGCAACGTCTTGCTCAAGAACGATTATCAGGTCCAGATATCGGACTACGGTGTTGCAGACCTCCTTTATTCCGATGACAAGAAATATTTCTACACAGACACAAAGGTTCCTGTTTGAGATCATTGTTTGACAGTTTTCACCATCTCATCCAGTTAAATAAATAAACAAGTTTAAACACACCAGCTTGTCTGCAAATGTTCCTCTTCCTTCAGACACCCATAAAATGGATGGCACTTGAAAGCATCTTGTTTCGCCGATACACTCACCAAAGTGATGTTTGGAGTTACGGTAGGAAGCTTTGTGAGCATGTGTGTTTCTTCTAAACATTTACCTTTTTCTAAGGAGCATTTAGATGTTGTGTCTCTTTCCCTGGGCAGGGGTGACAGTGTGGGAGATGATGTCATTTGGGGCGGAGCCGTATGCGTCTGTGCAGCCTCAGGAAGTACAGAGTGTGCTGGAGAAGGGCGAACGTCTGTCCCAGCCCCACATCTGCACTATAGATGTCTACATGGTCATGGTTAAATGTGAGTCAAAACATTGCGACCATGCGCACACGATCACATTCAAGTGTCATCCATTAAGCAGAAAAACATACTGCATGCATGATGTGATCACAGGTCTTTTAACGATGTCTAATTTCTGTATAGGCTGGATGATTGATGAAAATGTAAGGCCAACTTTCAAAGAACTGGCAAGTGATTTTACTCGGATGGCAAGAGATCCACATAGATACCTTGTTATAAAGGTGGGACCATCGCACTCGCTTGTTTTACAACTTTGCATTTCAGCTCTGAATTGATATAACAAACCCTGCTCGTCTATGTTGTTCTTTAGTTGGAAGGAGAAGACGCTGGTCCAGGTGAAATCCATCGAAGAGAGTCCGAACGTGGACTTCTGGACGTAGATTTAGAAGACCCAGATGAGGGGGGACTAGAGGACGGTTTGGCTACACCTCCTCTTCAGCACTCTCCATCTTGGAGTCTGCCTAGATCACGGATTAATTCATACAGGGTAATACAAACATGCTTTAGATTTGTTTGATTCACTGGTTTTGGACCATTGTTGCTGAATAACACATAAATCCATCAGTAGATGACATGTTTTCCTTCCTTTATCTGCAGAGTGGCACATCTCAGGCCACGCCAACTGGATACCTGCCAATGACCCCAAGTCCTCCAGACAGCATCCGCCAGGTGTGATGAACACTCACATCCATAAAAAATTTAGATTTTTGCATTGCACATTTGATAAAAATAACTATATTTAGCTAGTACTATGAGGTTCACGTGGAAAAGCATTGCCAGTGCGTTATTAACTCACCAAGCAAGGCGCATTAAGATAAGCAATAGTAATACTAATAGTTACTGCATCAATCTTTGCTTTTTTTTTTTTGCCTCAGTTGTGGTTTCACAGGTCCCGTCTGAGCTCGGTGCAGACACTGCCTGAGAGGTCAGACGTCAGGGGGAATTGCAGGGAGGCAGAGCTGCGTGTGGAAGGTTTACAGGCTGAGAGCCTTCACAGGTTCAAGTTTTACTCAGAGAAGAGCAACCATCGTGCCCCCATCAGCAGACTCAGGAAGCTCTCTACAGCATCAAGTCCATCCTCTTACAAGGTGTGGACAGCAGGGGAAGAGGAGGAGGTGGACCACTATGGCTATGTCCTGCCTGGGTCACCCGATACACCAGAAAAAGGTCAATTACATGGAGAAGAACAGGATTATGCAGATTTCCCCTACTTTGTTTGGTGGTTGTTTTCTAGCCTTGTGAATGCAACTATAACATAATGACATTTGCGTTGTTTAATCAAGATTTCTTCCCCAATCCTTTTCTTTTTTTCATTATGACTTATAGGCTCAAGAATATCTCATTCCGGGCAAAAGAACTCAAAACTGAAGACCAATCCGGTAAATCTATCCAAGGAATACGAGACCATGAACACGGAGGACGGTGCTCCTTCCTGCTCAACCAGCAGCGTCTTAACACAGGGAGATGACACCATGGACACACTTTGTTGTAAGGTTTCACCTTCTCCCTCTCCAGCCGTCATGCCAACTACAGAGGACAGACCAAGTGAAGAGACTTCAGTCTCAGCTCCAAAGAATAATGAAGTACAAGAGGCTTGTGAAGGAGCTTTAGTGGAGCAAAGAGAGTCAATAGACACACATCAGCTCACCAGTGACTTAACTCATGAGATCCAAACTGTGGATGATCACGCAGAGACTGTCCAAAGTTTTGGAAGGTATGAATACATGGATATCAGACACTGTGACTCTTCAGAGGGGGGTGATCCCAAATGGGAGAGAAGAGGGAGTCAAACATCTGCAATGAGTGCAGAGGAGAAAGAGGAAGTACACCCAATAATTGGGGTGCTGAAAAATGAGCACAAGGAGGAAGATGAAACTGAGAAGTGCCACAACACAAATAAACAAGCCACTCTTCAGGCGGATCTGAGCAGTGCCGTCACATTCAGGCCAGATGTTCTGGCACCTGGGGGAGAAAAGGTGGAGGAATATGAAGAGATGACTGCATTTGGAGTGGTGCCTGGTGGATGGGGCCACGCAGAATACGAGAACCTCCCGGTGAAGGGGAGGGCTGCTCCTGAGGAGCTGGACGGTGGCAGGTGTGCGGGGATCGGGGAGTACATCAAGGTGTGTGCTGGCATGGGGGAACCTGGCACGAACGCATCATTTGACAACCCAGACTACTGGCACAGCAGGCTCTTCCTCAAGCCAGATGCTCTACGCACCTAATAATGCTGACAGGGATAGAGACACAGTAATTAGTGCAACTTGCTGCCATGAATTTGTATTTTTTAGGATTCGCTGGGTTCACTGAATCAGTTTTATAGATAAAAAAGAGAAATAAACGTTTGTTTTCTAAAAAAAAAATTTATGAATTCATTACAAAACAATTATGGACTGATACATATCCATAAATTAAGCACTAGAGCAGGATCATCAAATGGAGCTTTCACTTTATGGCATGTAAAGTTTCTCTGAGGAAACCCATCAGGCTGAGACCAGTGAACCATTTCCTGAAATGTGTACATGTACTATCTGTTTACATTTGGACATTATATGTGGCATTTAAATTTAAGTTGGCTTATCTTTATTTAAAGCTTCATTGTTAAAAGTGTGTTATTTGTTTAAATAGAATGAGATTACTGTTTTCAGAACTCTTACTGTACTTTTTATATTAACGTCATCCTTATGAAACATGATGAAACTTTGCAAATATCCAATCAATTGTATCACTGATTTGTGTTTCTATGCGGTTTTAAACTTTATTAAAAGTTTAAAGAATTGATTTACATTAAAATGCTCATTCGCTGTTTAAAGTTGTTTGTTTTTTTTTAATATCTGTAAATTTTAACAAAACGCACATCATCTTCTTGTTTTTGGTGACACGGGGATTACGAACAACGGAACAAGACACGAGGAAGGTATAAATATATTTGTACACAGATTATGAACACACGATAATTGTGACCCATGCGGTCGATTATGTGGATGTCAAAGATGATCCGCAAATGAAAGCTTTGGTAGTATCATGTAGTTCCGTTTTCGTTCTGAGCACGTTTGGGTCTAGACGCAAATGTCATATTGCCTATTTTCTTTCACTTCCGCTAGTACCTTTGGCAGTTTCTAAAATAAGCGCTATTAACAATGTAAACTATTTGTTGTGTCGGTGTAATGGTGAGCACTTTTTTATTTGTATCCCCCTGCTCTCTACACTTTGAGCGTCACAACTACTGTATAGTCGGACGTGACGCACGGGGCTAGCTTGTACCTATCTTGACTTAAGAGTGCGTCTTTGGCAGCAGGCGGGCTCTGCTGATCGTAGGCGGTCGGCTGGAGTCGGGCGGGTCGGTGTGCGGCGCGGACGAGCAGCGTGGTTCACTCTGTGACTGACTGACACCCGCCGGAGAAAGAAAATACAAAAGTTATTCCGAGTTCGTCGTCAGCATATTGCCAATATGTCCGGAGACGAAGAGGCGCAGGAGCAGACCATCGCCGACGACTTGGTGGTCACAAAGTACAAGATGGGAGCCGAGATCGCAAATCGTAAGTAAAGGAGCAGAACCCGCCTGGCGTTAGCTAGCAGTGCTCGCCGCGGTGCCATGTGCCTCCGCAGCGGCAGCGTTGTGTCGTTGCACAGAGAGGGCCCCGGCGGCTACAAAAGAAAAGACGGCTCCTATAACCCCCCTGGCAGATACACGTGCTGCATTAACAGTTTAATATAACGAGCGGAGGCTCCGTGAGCTCGGGAGCTAAGTAGTGCGGCTGCCCGGTTAGCACGCGGTAGCTAGCAGGAGCCGCTAAAGTTTCAGTTAACGATGACAAGTGAGAAAAAACCGACTTATTAAGATCTGAAACCGCGACAAATCCAGATTATACACGGTTGGTTTTCATCTTTCATGCATTTTACTTAAGGCTTGTTTATAACATACTCTCGAGTTAATAACACGGTAATAAATATAACGCGTTTCTGTCGTTTTGACCAGTAAAAACAAAGTTAATGAAAAGTTAGTATTATAATTCGGAAACTAAACGTTTTGTTTTTTTATGGACGAGGTGATTACATAGTCAGTATCCTGCGCCAAGCCAGATTTAATTAAAAGTCCTTTAGTATAGTTCCTTCGTTTAAATGTGTATTAAATGACGCACATGTTGATGTGAAGATGACTCTGCGTGCACGTTGGGGCCGTTTCTGGCCCTCACCTGCACTTCATCTGGGAGATGGGAAGAACCGGCTTACATGGAGATCCACATCACTGACACTGTCTCCTTGGCATAATTTCTGTATTGCAAGCCACAGCAGCCGATCTGTTTGTCTTCAGATAAGCCACCTAATTTTCCATTAATTTTACTGTGCTTTTTAGGGCCCCCGTGCAGCTGTCGTACAGTCTGTCAAACTTGTCTTTGTGGCGGTCGTATCAGCATTTGGAGAACCAGACGTTCGGTATCACTTGCTGTCAGAGGCCACGAATAATTGATCTGTCCTTTTAAGGATGATTCTTGAAGTTAATATTAACTAAATTATCTATTCTGTTATGTCTTTCTTAGTCGTGGCAGCCTGACGTCTGTCAGTTTAATCAGAGTATCTGCTTGTTAATTCTGAAATGGTGAGACTACCCATTAGTTAACTGGAATTTGGTTAACCTTCCTGAATTTTACCAAATTCTGTGCTATAAATAATTAGCCATTACTGTGAACTCAATGCTTACTTTGTCAGTAGTGCATCAATTTATTGCATTATTTTGGCATTTGTCCTGCAGAGGCTCTGAAGACGGTAGTTGCAGCAGCCGCAGCCGGCATCTCCGCGCTCAGCCTGTGCGAAAAGGGAGATGCCTTCATTGTGGCAGAGACTGGTAAAATCTTCAAAAGGGAAAAAGACATGAAGAAAGGTGAGGCTTTTTGTTGTTGTTGTTGTTGTTGATTGTTGTTGTTTTTCACAAGTCACTGCCAGTTTATCAGATTCTGCAACATGAATTTACTCAGGTGCATCACCTGCTCCTCCTCCCCCCCAGGCATCGCTTTCCCTACCTGTGTGTCGGTTAACAACTATGTATGCCATTTCTCCCCCCTGAAGAGTGACCCAGATGTTATTCTGAAGGATGGGGACCTTGTCAAGATGTAAGTTGGCGATTTTGTGACTAACCCTCCTGATCAGTTCTGTTGTTTTATTAACAGATGATATTCCCCTGTTGTCTTTGTGTGCAGTGATCTCGGTGTGCATGTTGACGGATTCATCTCAAATGTGGCTCACAGCTTTGTTGTTGGAGCGACCAAGGTATGGTGTCTCTTCTGGAAGAAATAACACCTGTACTGTTGCACTATAGAATGATATTTCCGCTGTAAACGGCTTGAAACAGTTTGTTGGTATTTAACATTGCTCATGCGGCACCTCAGGACAACCCTGTGACCGGGCGGAAAGCTGACGTCATCAAAGCGGCTCATCTCTGTGCAGAAGCTGCCCTCCGTCTTGTCAAGCCGGGAAATCAGGTGAAGGTCTCCCACCAGTTTGACCTGTGATGTGATCAACAGTTTAAGTGTTCAGCTCATCTAATCGCCCTCATTGTGTTTTTTCTATCAGAACACACAGGTCACGGAAGCCTGGAACAAGATCGCCAAGTCATTCAAGTGCTCCCCAATTGAGGGTGAGTGTTTTTGATTGTGATGCCAGTATATTTGGTTATTGGACTCAAAGCTTAGTTGAGCTTTTTTTAATCCTGCAATGTTTTTAGGCATGCTGTCCCATCAGCTCAAACAACATGTGATTGATGGAGAGAAAACCATTATCCAGAACCCAACGGACCAGCAAAAGTGAGTTCTCTCATTGGTCATCTGTTGTCTTTGGTGTGTTCTCTGTAACCAGTAGATGACTGTCTCCTTTCATATCTAGAAAGGACCATGAGAAGGCTGAGTTTGAGGTGCATGAGGTATATGCGGTGGATGTCCTTATCAGTACTGGGGAGGGGAAGGTAAGAGAGTTTGGGGCTTTTTTCCCCCTCTATGCTTAATCTTGTCCAGGATTGTGAAGAACCTGATTTAGGTCTCAAGTAAAGATTTTTATATATTTTTTTAAAATCAGGCTAAGGATGGAGGTCAGAGGACGACCGTTTACAAACGAGATCCCAACAAGGTGTACGGCTTGAAGATGAAGACATCTCGTACATTTTTCAGTGAGATGGAGAGACGCTTTGATACAATGCCTTTCACTCTGAGGTAACGTGTTTGAACTTTCAAATGTTTACCTGTTTCAACAGTTTTTTGATCATCATGAAAATGGCTTCTACCTGCACCCAGTCACTTCTCTTCGTCTTTGTATTCAGAGCGTTTGAGGATGAGGGCAAGGCCAGGCTGGGTGTGGTGGAGTGTGCCAAACATGAGCTCCTGCAGCCGTTCACTGTGCTGAATGAAAAGGAGGGTGAGTGGAACAGTTAAAAAAGCCAGGACAAGTTTCTTCCCCTCTTTTTTATCCATTTAAATTTCATCACAAAGGTGGCACCAGATGAGATTTCATAGTTTGTTGTTTTTAGTAATCTGCAGACAATTACTTGTAAATCAGATAGATAAAGGAATTTAATTTTCATGAAATAGAAATTGATGTTTGCATGCACTTTGTGCAATCGTAGCTTCTTTTTTTTTTACGCAGAAGTTAAAAATGAAGAAAAGCTTTTCCTCCGTTTGATATTTGTTTGAAGTCCATCAAAACATTACAGATAGTGAACTAATCCTGAAAACTACATGTTGTGATTAGTACGTTATTAGTTATTAGTACGTCATATAAGAAACGATGGCATTTTGAATAACCATCAAAGCAATAACAAGGTATTGTTATATACACACATAATTAAAATTATGTCTGGAAAAGATAATCAGGATCCGTGTAGGCAGTTTACAGTTAAGATGACATCATACATTATCATTAATTCATCTTCTTGCTTCAAGATGCCTCTGAGTTGTTATGTTGAGTCATCATCTGGCCACTATTTTAGTTTGCTCAGCTCTAAATGTTGCTTGTGTTCAGGTGAGTTTGTGGCCCAGTTCAAGTTCACCGTGCTGCTCATGGCGAACGGACCTCTGAGAATCACAAACAGCCTCTTTGAGCCAGAGCTCTACAAGTCCGAGCACGAGGTGGAGGACCCAGAACTGAAGGTAAGACGTGCGTCCTCATGATGGATCCTCCTTCCAAAGTAGTGGTACACGTGAGACGTGCCGTCAGTTCTCGTTGTGTGTATGCCTCATGAGATTGTGCTTCATCTGTTTTGTCCCTCTAAAGGCTTTGCTCCAGAGCTCGGCCAGCCGTAAGACTCAGAAGAAGAAGAAAAAGAAGGTGAATTACAAAACATTGATACAGTGATTAATGAACATGAAGGCCTGTTTTACACTTTTTGCTCAATTGTATTTCCTTTTTTTGTTTGTTTCTTTGTTTGATTGATAGGCATCAAAGACTGTTGAGAGTGCTACAGGACAAGCGATGGAGACTGAGGCTGCAGAATAGAGTCCAATAGTTTGTGACGGACATCTGATGACCCAAAGAACAGACGTCACAAATCCTCCTGTCCCAGCTGTCTGAGGCATTTCTGGGCATCTCTGCTGTGAATACCTCTGAATCTAACTGATGTCAGTCTGGGATGACGCTGCTTTTAAATTCTGTCCCTCCACCTAAAACACATACATAATCCAAGTAAATTTTCCTGTTTTTGAGGCGACCTTATTCTCTTAACAGTGGTGCAATTCGACCATGAAGGAGGATTTTTTTGGAAAAGGGCCAGTTCTGACAGGAACGTTTCACCAATTGAGTGGCCTTGAGCTTTCCGTTCAGACTCCACAATAACTGTAGCAAAAGATGTGGAAAATTAACGAGTTGGACAGAGCGGCCAAGGACGATGAATGCACAGTACTGTGTCAGTGTAATCATGTGGCATTTAGAGGTTCCTTTAGATCTTGCGCCTGAAGCCATACCTTTTTAAAGGGAGTGTTGACCTGTTATGGGCATAAACATGTCTTATACCATTCACTCAGTTAATCGTATGACATCATTTATCATCATTGCTGTTAAATAAAGCTTAATTACCACATTTCTACTACTATGGCTTAGATCTTTGCTCTAGTTCACTGTATATGCTTCTAGGAGTCTACTATAGGATACTTATCTGACAATTCCTAAAGTTGAAATATTCGGACCTGTGACTTATTTAACTGGTGAAAAAGTTCACTTCTTTTCCTCGGTGGTGGATGGTCTTAACTCCTGCCAAGGTTTCAGCTTTCAGTCCTCTGGTGCCACAGCTGAGTCCAACAGTCTGTGTTTACATGACAATTCCATACCTGTTAGATATATATATATGGAGCCTTTTGTAAAACAAATCCCAGTTTCAGAGAATATTTTTGGAAACATTAAATGATCATCTGGCGTCATTTGTCAGCCTCTGTTGTCTTTTTTTTTTTTTTTCTGGAGCACTGCATCAAATGTTTGATATAATTTGAAAAATCTCCCAAATTTTCTAAAAGAACAAAAGTGGGCTGTATCCAGGGTTTTAGGAACAGGCGATTATGGGATTCCCCAGCGATGGCAGCCATGGGCTCATAAAAGCAGTCCTTTTTAAAAACCACAAAGGAGGAAGCAATTCTTTGAATTCTTTTGATAGGTGTTTCATCAATTTATAATGTAATCATTTTTTTTAACTGGTACTTAACAGGGCTACTTGTGGTAGGACTATGAACGGTACTCCTAAAAAAGAAAATAAATTTTTAATTGAAGTATAAAACAAGATTTTTTAATAGACGAGTGTTTATTGTTCTACTGTGCAACTGCACCTACACAACCATGACTTTTATTAGGACATAAAAGAAAACGTTTGTGTGCCACTTTAAGATTTAGTGTCAGAAGTTACAAATTAACTGACTTTTTTTTAAAGGCACAATAATTTGAACCCTTGGAAAACAACTTTTATTCAATGTCTTTTGTGGGGCCTTACTACTACTACCCCCCTAATTTTTTGAACATCTTGGAGCAGGGGGCCTAATGAGGCTGCAGTTATTTTTCCAAGAACTGCCAAGTAGCAAAAGAATGTGATTTAGAGCTGTCTGAGGCAGAAGAGGAAGTTGAAAGCACAGAGGAGGAAACTACAGCTGTGATGGCACCCAGTCAGTATTAGGAATTAGAAGCAATGTGAAAGGGTTTAAAAATGCCTAGAAAGGGAAATGAGAGCAGATTTAGTCAACAATGTTGATCACACACATGCTCAAAGTCACACTAGTGCTCAAAGACACAATTATAAATTGAATTTTGCGAACTATTTACCTATTGATTTAATACTGGATGACATATCTGCTAAAAGTGCATAAAACTTATACATCTTTTTTTTTTACAACTGTTTCCTACCTATTGTTGAACATCAGTGACAGTTTAAATAAAATGGGGCAGTGAAGGTATGAAAGTGCAGAATCGTCAAGTGCAATATGTCTGTGTGTTTTCAAGAGCCACAAACGGTTTCCTGTTGTACCATCCACCAGCTCATGTGATTTTACTTTTTTTTTAAGTTGTACATAGTACTAAAAGTTTATAACTGTAAAACATTATTCATTGTTCTGCTAAATTCACTACCAAACAAGACCAGCTATATTAACTACAAGGTCAGTAAAAACGAAATGTTTTTATATTATATTTCATTTTAAAAATATGCAAACTATTTCCACAATAATTTAACAATCATCGAAAAGCGCAACATATGACATAGATAAGACATAGAAGCAGAAAACGTCGTACAACTACAACGTGTCTGCGGAGACTAAAGAAAACTCAAATTCCCATGTTAGAGTCTACGTCCATTGTAAATGACGTGTAGCCATTATGCTATAAAACCAATGTCGCCGGCGTGTGACGTTACATGTTGCTGGGATTCGTTCGTTTTCGGTGAGTTCAGTTGGTACATGAATCCAAATCCATCACCTTGTATTTTGAAATCATCCTGAACCGTCTTTGAGTTTTATTTTCTCCTTTCAGGTTCTCCTGCTCGACATGAGGGCTAAGGTTGGTGTTTCGATTTTCTAAATTGGAAAATGTCCCTCTGCGGCCTTAGCGTCTGCTCTCCTAGCAGCAGGCATGGGAACGTTGTCGGATTAGTGTGACACGTTCAGGTTGCGGCCAGGTGTAAATATCACGGCTTTCCGTTTGTAATCCAGATCAGTTGTGTGTATTGTAAGTGAGTTTTCATGAATGTCTGAAGCGAATCTGCTGACTATTAAAACACTTTTGGTTCCTTCGCAGTGGAGAAAGAAGCGCATGCGCAGGTAAGATTCTGTCAAACGCACGTTTCTCGGCCTCTTCCTCCAGTTTGGTCATTTGAACTCGAGGTGTAGGTCAGACGTTTCGCCTAACATGTTTTTGTGACTGCATCAACAGGCTGAAGCGCAAAAGAAGAAAGATGAGGCAGAGGTCCAAGTGAGCTGTCCTCTCCGTAACGGCATGTGACGTCACATGCCGTCAGCAACTACAGCAGAGAGCACAGCCGCAGATCCAGGACCCTCAAGATCCTCCCCGTCAACTCTGAGGCCAGAAGTGTCCGCATCAGCCAGAAGTTGGAGAATCTGAGTGGTGCGAGAGAAGTCGCCCAACACCGGCTGGCTGTCGGGCATTTTTTCTAGGACGCTGCGCTTTTGTTTTGTTTGCTGAACTCTTAATTTTCTGTTTTTTGTTTTATATTGTGATTAAAGCTTTCGGTTTTTAAAAGACACTGGATATCGGTCCCTATTTTTAGTAAACTGCTTTTACATTTTTAATGTAGAAAAGAAATAAAGGGGAATTAAATTGAAACTCTGTGGTAGGAAATGAGAGAATCCTTTACGTGCATATATTAGTAAATGCTTACCCAGAAACATGTCCAGGTGAGAAGGAGATAAAAATAAGATTCACTTGCGTTTTGTAGGTAATTGCTTGTAGTGTACTGTGCATATGATTTTTCATTAACATATTTGACTCGACAAGCATTTATTTTTCCTAAACTGATTAACCTGACCTTTGCCAGTAATATCTTTTTGAAATGGTTAACTATTGGCGGTAAGTGCCCTTTCTGATAAGTGTTCCAGAAAAACATTTCATCGTGGCTTAACTCAGTAAAAGGTTTTTTTTGTTGCGGACGATGCCAAAAAATAAATTTTTTTTTTTTTTTTTTTTTTTTTTTTTTTTTTTTTTGCAAGGCAGGACACTATTGTGCAAACATTTTTTGCAATTTATTAGTGAGGACCAACAAAATATCCTAATATTGATAATTAGTAATGCAAATGACTTGGTCATTGCTCCATAATTTATACATTTAAAAGTTCTACAGACTATAGTTTTTTCTTTCTTGTTTTTTTTTTTTGGGGGGGGGGGGGGGTGACTAGCTTTCCAACACTTGAATATCAGCCGTAAGTGAGAAAATGTTAAACTTTACTCCAGATATCTTATGCTGAGTTTCCAGTTGCAGCAAATTAGGTGATCAGCAGATGGTGCAATGCAAAAAGAGAACAGGAGCTGACATTAAAAGTTCTTTTAATCTCGCTGGAACAAGCTTAGTCTCAAAGAGAAAATACTAATTGAACTGTGCTAATGAGTGATGTAGTATTTCACATGTAAATAGGACATCAATATGAAGACTGTCAAGATTAATGGTGAGTATTCCCCAACAGTGAAATAAACACTAGTGCATCCTAACGAAGTCAGTCATTTACATAATTCAACATGTAAAGAGTCACGTTTGAACTTCATTTGTCTATTTGATTTTCCCGCTGCTAAAAACATATTTTCATTGTTGCCTATGAATCTATGTTAATAATTAATACAAAAGCCAACGTTGCACCTGACAAGCATGGGATCCAGATCTGACTTTGACTTTTGTAATGCCTGGCCTGAAACATTTCAGCATCACAAAACCCATCCTGTGACTGCCTCTTCTGCTTCTGCAGGAGAGCAGAAAGACTTAACTTTCAAAATTATGTTATTGACATGAAATGCTGACTGTTTAATAAAATGTGCTTCTTTGTGTTGTACAGGGAGCCTTTTGGGGAAGAGAATCAGAACCATTCACCAATGAAACCACATTTTTTTATGATTTTGCTACAGAAAATAAAACTAATGACTAACGCCACAATCAATACTGCAGTCACATTTAAGACAAACGACCCAGGCAGCATGTCCAAGTGGACCCCACTAGTTCTGCTGTTGGACTCACCCTACTGGGGGACTCACGTTGTGCACCGAGGATCTTCACCCTCTTATCTCAGTTTAAGATAGTCCTGTCCTCTCGATTTAAAAAAAATGAACATCGTCCTTCTACACCTGCTATCATGGTGACGCTGGTTCCTCCTGTGCTCTCCTGCACTCTTCATGAGGGTCAGCGCAGTAGTGCAGGGGTTACACCGACACTCCACAGCAAGGAGGTTCACTTAGATCTCGGGTCAGGGTCTTTCTGTGTGGAGTTTGCATGTTCTCCCTGTGTCGGTGTGGGTTTTCTCCAGGTACTCCGGCTTCCTCACACCCCATAACATGTTGTCTAGGCCAATTGTTTAGCCTATACTACATCACACCTAGGTTCAATTTACATAAACTATAATGCAAGTTGATTTATTGGACTATACTGGACTTAGTGGACTAGAAAAGCATAATACAAGCATGTTGTTGTTATCGTTGTAGTTGTATTACTGTATAGGGCCAAATTCTCTTCAAAGCAGGGAATTCTAAACTTTCTTTGCTTCATATTGTTTTACTGCTGGTTCAAGTTGCTTCTGTCTTAAATTATCCACTGCTATGTTAAGTACTTTGTACATTTGTTTAGAAAAATTCTATATACATAGAGTTTATTATTATTATTATTATATTCGCAAAAGCAAGTGGGGCCCACATGGACAAAACCGTGACGGACGTGTTTTGCAGCTCATCTGAAGCCCACATAGCCAGCCAGCTTGTAAGGAGAGATGATTATGTGAACTTGGTATTTGACATTTCAAATGTACTGAATTTTAAGAAAGCTTGTCTGATTTTATCCATCCACCCATCTTCTACACCGCTTCATCCTTCGCAGGGCCACGGGGGTCTGTCGGAGCCCATCCCGACTCATTACGGGCGAGAGGCAGGGGTCCACCCTGGACAGTGCCTGATTTGATCTCTTACGAAAATGTTTTTGCTTTTATACCACTTTATGTGATTGCCGCTTCACTAATCGCTTGTTCTTCGTGCTTCCTGGATCATTACAGTCTTCACCCTCTGAGCAAACAGATAACTGGCTGTTACCAGGCAACACAAGAGCTATTTAAAGCCTGTGCCGTTTTGTTGGCATAAATTAAGTTATTTATTGGATCTTAATGAAAAGCGAAAGCCATAACTTATAAGAATGACGAATCTTGGTTTATTTGGTTTTAGCAACTTGGCCTTTCCCCCCGGTTAGGTTAAAAACTGCATCAGTGAGAGCTGACTCACATCCGCGGTGGTGGTGTCTCTGCTGCCTAGAAACCGAGGAAATAATGTTGATCTGCGGGTTAATAAACCGAGAAGGAGACTGGGTTTACTGAGAATCCACCTGGCGTCAGCTGCTGCAGTGTGCATGAGCGCCTGCGCCTGCGCGCACAGAGGATTTATTCCAACCCCTAGAGGCTTTTTTAAAAGATAACGAGCTGCGAGCTTATATATTATTGCAGTATCGTTTAGCCTACACGGTTGTCATGATGCTGAGGTCCACTGATGGCCTCTGATGTTTTCAAACACATTTTCTTCATGCATTTATAGCGCTCTCTCCACTCGAGTCGAGCCCATGCATGACGCTACAAGTTAATTCTGGGGTTTGAGTTTTCTTTCCTCTTGATTTCGTGTGAAGGAGGTCTTGCAGCTGAGCCCGCCCTCTCGGTTCTCAGTCTGTGCTTTGACTCCTCTTGAAGAAAACCTAAATGAAACGCGGAATAGTCCACCAGAGAGCCCTGCGGAACTGACGCGCAGCTCGTTCAGGAATGATCGTAATCTCACCAATCCGCAGCTTTACCGCTGGATTCCGTCGATGATTCCCGTAGTAGAACCGTGTTATAACTGTGCGCTGGCGCTCGTCACTCTGACGCAGAAGCAGAGAAGTTGAAGGCCGGGTCCAGCTGCGGTGAAGTCTCACGGATCTCACCATGCCAACCGCGGATGCAGCTCCGTCCTCGACGAGTCATCTCCCTGGTGAACGCGCAGTCGGCGTGCTGTGGTCGTTTGGAAAATGCCTGGGCGCTCTCCTGCCGGTCTACCTGGCCGGGTATTACGGCTTCAGCATCGCTGTTCTGCTGCTCGGACTGATGATCTACATGGGATGGAAACACAGTCGGCTGGAGAAAGTGATGAGGCTCAAGTCTGCCATGTACCTCCTGGACAACGAGAGGGAATTCACCACGGAGAAGGTTTTCAGAGCCAAGAGGGATTTGCCCCCCTGGGTAAGAAACACGCCATCCCATATGATCAGTCTGTGCAGGTTCAAGGCCTTCTACCTGGTTTATCTGCCGCATTTGTGGGGTTGATCAGGTGTTCAGCTCACCTATACTCACTGGTATGCGCCTGTGATTTCTTAAATTCTCCTAATTAAAAAAAAACAAACTCTGAACACAGAACCCATACAAGTAAAACCATACAAAGTGCATGACTTTCCTTTTTGTTCACTGTATTTATCTATATTTAGACATTCCCAGTGTCCTGGGGAATTAGTCTGAAGTGCAGCCGCCCTGAGGAATGAGAATCAACATGACAGATGAGGTCTTTGTAGCAGAAACTGGACAGATTTTCTTGCGTTTTCCCTCTTTCTGCTTTGCTTCCGTGGACCTGCTTTTGACCTTATCTGGATTTAAAAACCTGATGACTCATAAACATCTTTCAGAGCAGAGCAGAGCAGCAGCAGTGTGACCAGGACAGACCATATCTGGCTAGAGAGCAAGACACTAATAAGTGTGTATCTGAATATGAGAGTGTCTTTGTTTGCAAAAAGGCCTCTGATTGAGATCTTGTATCTGATGTGCAGGATGTAGCTGATAGTTTCCTGAAGTTTCGTAAGTTACCAGATTAGTCTAACATGTGCTGCTAATTGTGTTGAGGCATACTTTTTGTCTAGGTTTAACTGCCAAAATGAAAAAAAGAGAGTAGTTTAATTCTTTTAATGTAAAACTATGAGGGCACTCTCTCTGAAAATCTTGTAAAAATAGGCCTTGAGGTCATTTAACACACTCACTCTTGATGCATAATTCATCCACAGGTCAACTTTCCAGATGTGGAAAAAGTGGAGTGGCTCAATAAGGTATGTTCCCTGGTTGGACTTTTTTTTATTTTCCATCAGCTCCCTGAATGACCACGGACGGTTGTGTTAAATGCAGTCCAGCACTCAATTATTTAAAAATAACACGCTCATAATTCACGAGTCTGATACCAACAACAGCAGCATCAATTCCTAACATTTACTATGAAGATGAAGAATGCAGGTGCGGACGTTAAGTGACCCGGCTCCCGTTGCATCCTCTCCATTAGAGCAGATAACTGCTGGTGTAATTAAGAGGCAGCGAGAGTGCCTCAGATCATATCACAACTTCTTTGTCTCTGACTGCGCACTAACCTCAACTCAGTGCAGGGCGAGTGTGGGTACGAATACCAATGATAAGAGAAGCCTTCGTGGAGGGGGAAAAAAAATGCAATGTTAGTGCAAGTTAGTGACAAAAGCTCAGATTGTGCAATGACAATTTGATGGACTCTGCTTTTTCAGCCGACCCACTTCACTCTTGCAAACTTCCCGACGTGATCCAGCTGCTCACTTGCTTCTGTAAACATGGAGACACACATTTGTTATTACAGGGGAAAACGCTTGTCAGGTGAGACGTTTTCAGGAGGTGACAGTAGTAGTAGTGCCTCCCTCTATCTCAGACTCACAGCAGACTACCGTGTAAAACTGAAATAAATTGAAAATGACATAATAATACCATGGATGCAAATGTGAAGCAAATTAGATGAGATTGTTATGTAATGTTTTCTTTGCATTGCTGAAATATTGTGAAGAAAAACGCTGAATGGCTGTATGGTCTTTCACGTAGATCCTGCAACAGGCTTGGCCCTTTGTAGGTCAGTATCTGGAGAAATTACTGGTGGAAACCATCGCGCCTGCCATCCGAGCTTCCAGCATCCATCTGCAGACGCTCAGCTTCACCAAGGTCAACCTAGGAGACAAGGTTTGTGACAGAGATGCAGCGGCGTATCCAAGCATGTCCAAGTTGCAGATGTGTCGCATAAAAAGAAAATGCAATCACTTACATTGCAAGTGAAGAGCTGATCATACTGTCTAAACACCAGTTAAAACAGTGGCTCTCATCTGGTCCAGCTCCGGGACCCACCATGACCCCTTCATGATCAGCTGCGATTCAAGGAAAACTCTCAACTTATTTAATGAAAAGATGATGCAGGTTAAACCTCAGATGGTACAGAATTAAATGATTTCATGCACAAATGTGGAAAAAAAGGGCAACAACTGAGAAGTACTTCCAAAAAGAGCTCTACCTTTACCTGGGGAAACGGCCCCGAGACCCACTGAAAATGGGTCCCAGCCCACCTGCTGAGTTAAAGAGTGTCGGTCTTTGTGTGTGTGTTTGCTTTGAGTAATAGCAGCTGCTGTTTTTCCACAGGCTGTGAAGGTGGCTGGTGTAAAGGCTCACACGGAGCAGGATAAGAGACAAGTGATGTTGGATTTGTACCTGAGGTAACGCAGCGCAACTTTTATTCATCTGTCTTTTTAAATGGAAGCAGCTTTTCTTGTTAAAAGCTGAAATGCTTCCTTAAATTTCCGTGCTACGTGTTTTCGACAGCAGATCTGTGTTTACTTAATGCTGACGATGAAAACAGCTCTCTCACAAGTTTCTTCACCCGCTTCCCCAAGTTAAACATTTATCTTTTGATCTAACACTAATCTTCTTTTTGCAGTTATGCTGGGGATGTTGAGATAAATGTTGAAATCAAGAAGTACTTCTGCAAAGCCGGGGTGAAAGGAGTCCAGGTACAACAGAATTATTTGCATATACCGATGCTGTTAGTTGTTATCCTAAAAAAACTATTCTCAAATGTGTCTTCTCTCTTTGCAGCTTCATGGAAAGCTGCGTGTGATCCTAGAGCCGCTGATTGGAGATGTACCGCTGATTGGAGCCATTACGATGTTCTTCATCCGCAGGCCTGTAAGTGTTTTAACCTTTGCAATGCACTTGTATCTGAGATCTACATTTATTCACATTTCCTGGCTTTCCTCTGTATCACATACAGAAACTAGACATCAACTGGACTGGACTAACCAATCTGCTGGACATCCCCGGACTGAAGTGAGTTTATGCCCTGGAGCACTTGTAGCTCTCCTCGTAGGTCTTGTGCTTCTGCTCATTTGTGGCCTATTTTGACACTTGGTAAAGTGTCAAAATAGGCGTGCATAAACTGAGACAGACAACAGAGCTCTAGTGTCCGCTTGTTCGGCTATCCGCTTCATTTTTGTTCTCGACAGCCGTCCCAATGAAAAGGCTAAAAACAAAAGCAGATAAGTTGGTCATGCGAAAAAATGTGTTGCATGTGAAGTCAAAGTCTGACATTGATTATTTTTCTGTTTCTCCAGATCTTTACTGTCCAAAGGAACTTAAAAATATTTAAGAGAACAGCAACATCATAGTGGATGATCTAATTTACCACAGACATGAAGCACTCTGCTTGTATTTGTGCAACAAATATATCGTAACCAAGTCCACATCTGCAAATATTCCAGCAAGTGAAAATGCACATTTTCCCCCTGTTGGAACATTTACTCCATAACAAGCTTTCCAACAGATAAAACCTTTAAAAAAAACAGAATACAAACTATATTTGCAAGCTATTTGTGAAGTTTTCACATAACACTCAGAGTAGAGAAGTTAGAGAAAAACCACAAAGTTGTCAGACGATCAAAAGCATTTTTGTGAATTTATTTTTCATGGGATTTGATTACATAGTTTTGAGCAAAGCCAGTCTATTTCTTTAAGCTGCTGTTCCTTGATGACATCCTGATGAACTTGGTTTTATTAACCACGCAGTGTTAAATATATTCTATATGTGCATACGCAATTATATGGATTTTGAATAATTAAAGAGATGGTCTCAAAATAATGGAACAATAAAAAAAAGGATGAAATTATTTTGGCTGCAGTGATGAAATCTTGGTGATCACAGTGTGCATAATCAAATACAATGCACAACTAAGAAAATACAATTAAAGCGTTGTCAGAGGTGTAAATCTGTCACTGAGACATCGGCGTTAGACACAACCATCATTATCCCCTTTGACAACACTTTTAATGACAGCTTGTCATTCATGTTTAATTGTATTCCTCTTTCAGATTACATTTGCCAGAATGATTTCACTGAAAAATGCCCAGATGGCCAGATCCTGTTTCTGTTGCTAGTTTTCATGCATGAACCTTTTGTTATTTATTTCTTTGCCAGCAGGGTGTTAAAGCCACAGTCTGTCTGTATGTGAGTTGTCTGTGAGTCCCCAGCATCAACCTTGCATTCATTTGCAGTGCCATGTCGGACACTATGATAATGGATGCAATAGCCTCGTACCTGGTGCTTCCCAATCGCCTCACTGTTCCTCTGGTAGCTGACCTTCACGTGGCCCAGCTCCGCTCCCCTCTCCCAAGGGTAACTGTCTCAAAAATGAACGGCCTCCCGGGAAAGCATCTAGATCTGTGTCAGCAGATTAGCGAGCACACACATAGCCTTCACACAACAGGCCACGCAGCTCCTCACATTGTGGATGAAAAGCCTGCATTAAATGACACCGAAGCTTGACGTTGACTTTGGTTGTGCGTGCTTTTCGTGCATGTCAGGGAGTTGTTCGTATCCACCTGCTGGAGGCTGAGGACTTGACGGCCAAGGACACGGTGATCAAGGGCCTGATCGATGGGAAGTCCGACCCGTATGCCGTGCTGCGCGTTGGAACCCAGATCTTCACCTCCCATCACGTGGACAGCAACCTCAACCCGCAGTGGAGAGAGATGTACGAGGTGAGAGCGCTGGTGGTGAAGGAATTACTCCTGAAACTGAAAATAAGAAATATAGTTGTCCCCTCTCTCAGCCTGTGTGCCAAAAGTGATGGCTTATGTTGTGGACATTGTATTTCCTGCTGTAACAGGAAGCAGCTGTGTCAGAGACAAGCGACTGCTTGCTCGGGGACACTTTTGCCTTTAATTTATGAGACTTAATCCAAGCTCTAATTTGCCATGAAATGATCTACATCTACCTAGCAGCTCGTGGTGAAACGTTCTCGCCATTGTGATTCCGTTTGCATGCCCTGTGTCGTTCGTGGCTGTATCTATATCTGTATATTTGTCGTGTGTACTGGGTATTTGTCCATTTATGAGTGTGTATGTGTGTCAGGTGATTGTCCATGAAGTACCTGGTCAGGAGTTGGAAGTGGAAGTGTTTGACAAAGACCCAGACCAGGATGACTTCCTGGGGAGGTAGCTTACTCATTCTCATTCATTCTTTCTGTTTCTATGTGCTTCTCATGACATTTTCATCACTGCTTTTGCCATTATGAGCCATAACTGTGTTCAGGCGTGGTCTTTTCTATTCATAGCTTTATTGAGCCCCTGTGTCTTTTATTTATGTCTTTCAGGGTAAAGATGGACCTGGATATTGTGAAAAAGGCCAGAATTGTGGATGATGTGAGTTGTAACGCTTGGGAAGTTTTAGACAAAAACCCAGTGTTTGTTTGGTTTTTTTTTTTGTGGCTGTTTTGCTTTTTCCCCTCTCAGGTCATAAACTGAAAATAAAGGATACGAATATTACATTCTCTTACTTTGAAAAACAGCTGAGTCAGAATGTGGTCCCGTTAGCATGTGACACTGGAAACAACCATGTGCCTACTCGTGATCTGCACTCATTTCTCCACCTAATCCTGTCTAAAGTTGCAGAAATAAGTCAGATGAGAGAAAGGCTTTTTATTTTTATTTTTTTTAATGAGATGTTTTTTTTTCTTGCATGCAGTGGTTCAATCTGAGGGACGTCCCATCTGGCAGTGTTCACCTGAGACTGGAGTGGCTCTCTCTGCTGTCCTCTGCTGACAGACTGAGTGAGGTGAGTGCACAGCTCAGCGCAATTTAATTTAACTTTCATTTTTCACTTTATTTTATTTTTTTAAAGTATTCTGTTGTGATTGGTCTATTTTTTTTAACCTATTTTTTTTGGATATGCATAGGTATTTTTAAAGCAGTTTACATACAAAAACCCCACATAATAAAATCAAACCTGTATGTGCCCTTTGGTAGGTCACAAGGCTTTTAGGGATCCTGTTCATCATATGATGTTTTTGTACTTTAACCAGGTGATTCAGAAGAATCAGAACTTGACCTCAAAGACAGGCGATCCTCCATCTGCTGCCATCCTTGCCATCTATCTTGACCAAGCTTACGCGCTGCCTGTGAGTCTGTCACCGATTAATTAATGCGGTGTATTTGATTTTCATTTGTTTATGCTCAGTGCTGTGTTTAAAATGTTGCAGATGAGGAAAGGAAACAAGAACCCAAGTCCAGTGGTGCAGATTTCCATTCAGGACACGACTAAGGAGAGCAAGGTGAGCGTTAAAGATAACTGCTTCTTAATGCCTCGCAGCCGACTGTACGCATAATAAATGCTTTCACCTTGCACCTGCAGACCTGCTATGGGACCGTCAGCCCTGTTTGGGAGGATGCTTTCACCTTCTTCATTCAGGATCCTCGCAAACAAGACATTGACATTCAGGTAAGCCACCACTGGCAACAGTTAAGCTCACGTTGAGCATTTCGCATTAACAGTTTCCAGTAATTACTGCATCATCATTTCCTTATCTTCTTGCTGCTCTTCATAACTCTTACTGTGTTTCAATCAGGTGAAGGATGACGACCGTGCCATGTCTTTGGGAAATCTGATGATCCCTCTGAACCGTCTCCTGGAGACGTCTGAACTCACGTTGGACCAGTGGTTTCAGCTGGAGAATTCAGGCTCGGCCAGCCGCATCTACATTAAATTTGTGCTTAGGGTTGGTATTTCGTGCCCATACTCTAATTGTGAACCCTATCGCGTAAATAATGCTGTTGGAGACGAAGTAGAATTATACAGCATGTGCACCAACAAACTTCTATCACACGATTATCACAATTATCACAAAAAAAACTGTTTTGTAGTTTGCTCTTTCGTGTTTGCTCACAACCCTTTCAGGTTTTGTGGCTGAGTGATGATGCCACTCCCACCACTCCATCTCCTCGACCTTCCGGGTCCGGGATGGGCCAGGGAGGAATCACATCAGAGCTGAACCCTCAGGGGCCTGGCGGCTTGGGCAAACCTCTGCCCACACTGCCACAGCACACCACACCCGATCCAGAGTTTGCAACTGAGGTAAGAAGTTACTTCCCACAGACTTTACTCTCATGCAAGCAGCAGGAACATTCCCTGTCCCTCGCTCTGTGTGCAGGGAGTGCTCCGAATCCATCTGATGGAGGCCCAAAACCTTATAGCCAAGGACAACTTTATGGGGGGCATGGTGAAGGGGAAGAGCGACCCCTACGTCAAGATCCGAGTCGCTGGCATTACCTTCCGGAGCCACACTATCAAGGAGAACCTCAATCCTGTCTGGAATGAGCTTTACGAAGTATTGTCACTTTTACTGCTGTAACAGTCAGTTACTTCGCTTACTTTGTGACATAATGATGTTAAGAGTTTTCTTCTTGTGTTTAGGTGATTTTGACCCAGCTTCCAGGTCAAGAGGTCCAGTTTGAGCTCTTTGATAAGGACATTGATCAGGATGACTTTCTTGGAAGGTGCTTCTTTACAGTACAAATACAGCTCTCACAGGATCACCAGCAGTTTTCTGTTCTTAAATGAAGGGACGTATGTCACTGTCTTTACAGGTTCAAGCTTAACCTACGAGACATCATCGGCGCACAATTTATTGACACGGTGTGTGAAATGAATCCAAGAGGTAAATGACACAATGTACCTTTTATTAAAGTTCATATCGTAACACACAGGCTTTTGTGCTACTCTCGCTTTAGTGGTACACTCTCAATGACGTGAAATCAGGTCGAGTTCACCTGGTGCTGGAGTGGCTGCCCAGAGTGTCCGACCTACTCAGACTGGAGCAGGTGAGAGATCTGCTCCTCATTTCTATTTTCTGTTCTCACACTCATAGTGACGTCCCCTTACTGGAAACTGGCAGTAGACAAAACCGTCTACTAAATCAGTGGGATGTTGTGCACTGTGCTCTGCTAATAATGTAGTCATGTGTATATGGAAGAGATGTAATGATGTAACAATGCCACTGAGCGGTTTTAAGCTCCCTTCAGCATAGTCTGAATTTCTGAATAGGATAACTGTGCACAAACGGCACAGAGCACAGTTTTATTTGTTTTTCTCCTGTAAAACTATTATCTTCATATTGCCAGTCTGCACTTATAAAGGTTGTTTGTGAATTTTGTTTACAAAACGGAGAAGTGTTTCCAAGTGGAGGCCAGTATTTATGAGCACTGCTGGATTTTTGAGTGGGATCCATAAAGGGCCTCTTGTGACATTTAGACAGTCAACAGTGTTTATTACTGAACTCAACTCAACTCAACTTTATTTATAAAGCACTTTAAACAAAACAAGGTTCACCAAAGTGCTGAACAAAGCATAAAATTAGTAAAAGAGCATGGCAATTATCAGACATAAGACAATTAAAATACAATACAGTCTCCAGATTCCAACTCAATTAAAAGCCAAAGTGAAAAAATATGTTTTAAGAGCAGATTTAAAAGTGGAAAATGAGTCCATCTGTCTGAGGTCCAGGGGCAACTCATTCCAGATCTTTGAAGATGGAAAAGGCTCGGTCACCTCTCAGTTTCCTCTTGGTCTTGGAGACGACTAACTGTATCTGATTTGTTGACCTGAGGGAGCGAGGAGGAGCGTACACCTGGATCAGGTCAGATAGGTACTTTGGAGCGAGACCATGAAGACATTTAAAAACAAATAAAAGAATTTTAAAATCAATACGTAAACGAACTGGGACCCAATGAAGTGATGCTAAAATGGGAGTAACGTGCTCTTGTTTCCGCGCACCAGTCAAAAGACGGGCAGCAGCGTTCTGGACTAACTGCAACCGAGCAATGAAGGCACAAAACAGCCAGCTCTGTATCAATACATCTGTTCTTTCACTGCTCCTTCAATTCACTTCCATCTATCCATCATCTATACAAGCTTGAGTCCTCTGTAGGGTCACAGGGGTCTCCTGGAGCATATACCAGATGCTGCCAGTGGGTGAAAAATGGGGGTTATATCCTATCTAGGTTACAAACATGTTTTAATTCTTCACTTTAGAATCAAGCAGACTAAAGAGTTCTGAGGGCCTAACTTTAAAAAATAGTAATCAAAAGGTTTTAGTCAGACTGATTGGTACAGTGTTTTATTCCATTGTCAAATTTGTGTTGCACTTGGGTCAGCAACTATAATGCAAGCGGACAGTCTCCTCCTCACTCACCATCTTTTGGTTGGTATCATTCCTCACCCCGGTGTAGTTATCTAGTTCTGGTGTCTAACTCAGCATGGTTATGGGGCTGGAGTAGCACGAGTTTTACTAGGTCTGAACTTGTGCTTTCTTTGCGGATGACCGTTGAAACATGATGTAGTGGTTCTAAGTCGGTTTCTGGCTCTGAACCAGAACTGGGACTCCTCTGATGAAAAAAAAAGGCCCGTTTGTGGAGAAAAACAAAACACCCCTGCAACCTGAGACCACAAATAAGCACACCAACACACTGCTCTATTGCTTTAACAAATGATTATAAAACTTAAAAGCCTCAAGCAAGCAAAAGACACTTATGAACTCAGTGATGAGTTGATTAGGTAGCAATAATAATGATTAGGGAACAAAAATACTCATAATCCATCAAAATATTCACAATTATTTTGTGAAATATGGCATGTAGTTTTTTTGTTTTTTTTAAGGGGGTAACAACCGCAGCAAAAACACACTCTTAATAATATGTCAAACTCATTCTGCTGAAGCTTCCTGTTTATTGCATCAGAATCGTAGGGAGAATTTTATTTATTTTATTTTCACACAACCAGGACAGTGGATTTGTCCTCCAACAGTTAACCAGGTTCCAGATATAAGAAATTCTGTCCTTTGACTGTCTTGTGCTTCAAGTATACGAGACATGAAAAGATGCAGATTGGATCACTTTATATTGTTGCCAAAGAAACTCTGACCATATCTTGAGTATGGCTCAATAACGTCTGGTTTCCGTTTCCTGCAGGTCCTGCAGTATCAGTCCCAGCAGTCGTACCAAAACAAGGTTGTGCCATCAGGAGCTGTGCTGTTCGTGTATGTGGAGCGTGCACACGGCCTGCAAGTAAGACCCTATCTATGAGTCCTTGGGGCTTTATCTGTTGTTTTAAAGTCATGCGATTGGACAAGTACAAACATTGCCTTTGTTGTCAATGCGCTGCATGCAACATTGCAGCATTCAAATGCAGCAAAATTATAATATTTGTATTATAGCACAGTTTTTTTGTTGTCTTTTTATTGTTTTTTTTGTAACTGAGACAGTGTAAGAGGATGAATATTAATACAAAGGTACATACTGTAATCACAATGGATTAAAGCAACATTGATCCTTTATATTCACAGTCACAAGGCAGGCAAGACAAGAATCTTACAATTCAAAGTAAGATGAGAGCTCCAGTGCCAGTACCACTCAGTCTTCTGATGAATATCTTGAAAGGATGTGAACAAAGTCCATGCAAAAGCTCATATTTAAAACCATCATATTTAGAGTAACAAAATTCATAAAGCTCAGATGTATATTTTACAATAATGTTGCATTGTTATAAGGAAAGTGTATATATCAAGGACTTGAAGGACTTGTACAATTAAAAAAAAAAAAGATTCTTTCCTTCTAAGTGTTGTTTGACCCATAAACTACCAAACTTCAATCCAATATAGGTGTAAATCTTTTTTTTTGTGGACATCAAACACTGTTTTTACAGCTGCTTCTCAGACATCTATTACTATTATGTAAATTACTTCATCATCTTTGTACATTTTAGCATGATCATTTTAAATGTGGGTTAGGTAGATAATAAATACACAGTTTACATAAAACTGAGCCAAGAATAGAGCCTTGTGGCACACCTACAGGCCAGGTAGGATGATTTGTGCCTTTAACACTTTCTATTTGATAGAATTTAACTATACAAAGGATAGTTTCTTAAAACAAAAAAAATTGAATGTGTTAATTTATGGAAAACAGCATGAGCATATTGGTGGATGGTGTCAGAATCTTTAAATCTGAATACAACCACACTATGATGTTATGTATGTTACATTTATGCCGACGATCAGATTGTATTTTTGTGTGTTATTTTAGTTGAAAAAGAATGGAAAGGAGCCAAAGGCTGGAGCTGAGATTACACTCAAGAATGTTTCGTACAAAACCAAGGTAGGATGATGACTGTTGCACAGAGCATGAACATGCAACAAGCAAAATGAAAAGTCATAGGATTCTTCATTGTTTCTTCTCAAAGATTTGTGAGCGATCCACATCTCCTCGCTGGGATGAAGCCTTTAATTTTTTTGTTCGCGACCCTAGAGACGAAATACTTACAATCAAGGTGAGAGAAGATATTTATCAAAGATATTTATTAGACCTGTGCCTTTAAAGCAGGTAAATTTCATTCTTTCAAAGCTGACATTTTATTCACATTTGATGAAAGTCTGAGGAAAGTGTGTTTAATCATATATGGTATGTGTTTGTTTTCATCTAGCTCTCCCACAGCTGGGGCCAGGCTCTTGGGTCTTTGACGCTTCCTCTGAGGGACGTGTTGGCTGAGCCCGGGTTGGTGCTGGACCGCTGGCTCAGTCTGGATGCAGCTCTGCCAGAGAGCCAGATACTACTGAGGGTCACACTCAAGGTGCTGAACATCTGTTAATCTGTCTATGCTCTGGTGTGTGTGATCGGAGCTGGTTTTGTGCATCCTCGTGGTTTATTGTGTGCTGCAAGTCTTGCATTTTTGTTGCTCAAGATTATTTCCTATATTTAGCCCATATTGCAAAGTACTTGTTACATTGGCTCATTTTTTTTGGACTGGTTCAACATAATAAATGCAAGTCTGCATCCAGTGAAGACGTGACATTGCGTAAAATGTAAATAAATACAGAATAGAATGATTTGTAAATAATTAAAGCCTTAAATTAATTTACAAATGGCACAAATATCAAATTAGTCAGCCAGTGAACACAGGCTTGGATCTTCATGCTGCAGACCCAGGCGTGGAAGGTGTGCCTGCAGCCTGAGGAGGAACTAGAGCTCCACTTTAGACAGGAAACACGTGAGCTCTGCTCTCAAGGGGTTGGGGTCAAGGTAGCGTATCAGAAAAAGGTGCTCCATAGAGTGGAGGTCACATGTTGCCAGAGCTCCACTCTGGAGCCATATCCTTCTCAAACCAGGTTGAAGTCCCAGCCTGTGGCCCTTTCCCACATGTCTTCCCACATGGCATGTCCAGTCAAATAAAAGCAGACACAATTCTGTTCTCAGTAACTCTTCAGTGAGCAGAGATCCACAGATGCAAATTAAAGCTTTACAAACGAGATCTAAGAAACAACATCAGAATTTGAACGCTCGAGGTTGTTTAAATGAGTTGCAAATCCTTGGATTTTATTGTTATCCGTAGTTGACGCAGCAGGAAACCTCTTGGAAACCAGGGTGCGTTCATGGTCGGTTTTAAGCTTAGTTAACGGTCGCGTGCTCGAAGTGGCATCACACCTGTATTTTAAGTTTAATGTTGAGGATCCTGTGAAATCTCCCTCTTTTCGTGATTTTTATTTTATTTTTTTAACCTTTTTTCCACGTTACAGTTTGTAGGATCTACAGTGTCATATCTGATCATCGTGTTTGTATGCCGCAGATCTTGGACACTCAGTTAGCAGTGTGTCGTAGCAGTCCAAGTGGGAACGCGGGTGGAGTCGAAGTCATCCCCAAATGGGATCCTTCCCACCTAGACCTCAGACACAGAAGCGGATTCTTGCTGTGAGTCTCAAAAGAAGCAAATTGCAATAGAGAATTTGAAGATGTGCTGGTCAAAATGGTGAAATCTGATGATGGGAATAAATAAAGAACAAAGAATAAACAGGAATAAAGAGACGAGTCTTAACCCAGTCCGTGTTGTTTTCCTTCTATGAAGCCAATGCGTGTAGTGGGTTTTGTGAGTTATTTTATTGACAATACAGATATTTGTTGACGTAATATACTCTGTCGATAGTTCTGGCGTGCATCTTTTCACATTACTAAAATATTGTGATGTAAATGAGGATCTTTTGTCGTCAGCATCGGTGACAACGTCAACACTGACGGACAGGTGAAGCTCACCATCGCCTACTCCCTGGAGGAAAACAGGCTTTTCATCACCGTTCACGCCTGCAGGTGGATGTATTCTCCTCTCGTTCATATAGTCTCATCACACCTTTCCACCCACAACAGCCGGTACCATTATAAACTGTGATGTCTGAACACCCGCAGAGCCCTGACATCCTGCTCCAAGGACAGCGCCGACCCATATGTGACCTTCATCCTGCTGCCTGACAAGAAGGCAACCACCAAGAGAAGAACCGCCACCAAGAAGAGAGACCTCAACCCAGAATTCAACGAGAGGTGAGACCCAAAGATAACACGCCTGTGTCGGAGACAGAGGTGTGGAGGGATTCTCATCGACCTCTCCCGTCTTTGTTTTTCTCCCTAAAGGTTTGACTTTGATTTCACTCTGGAGGAGTCCACACAGAGAAGACTGGACCTTTCTGTGAAGAACAGCGTCTCCTTCATGAGCAGAGAGAGGGAGCTCATCGGCAAGGTATTTGTGCCCGAGGAGAAGTGCTGTTTGCATTTCTTGAATTTGCCATGAGTATCGTAGTCACATGACTCTTTTGCTTTGTTTTCAGTTGCAGCTGGACCTGGACCAAATTGACCTCAAGACTGGTGTCACTCAGTGGTAAAGATTTTCACAGCTACAGAACAGCATTTTATATCTATGAGGTCGTATTCATTTATTATTACATGAACTACAACTTTCTTTCTTTTTTGTTTTTCAATAGGTACGATTTGGTAGCTGAGACCAACTAGAAGGAGTCCGACCTTTGGTACTACATAACATGAACGCTGCATCGCTTCTGTGATCTGTGAATTGTGTGTTTGTATATTTAGCTCAAATCAAAATTTCCACCATCACTGAAGAAAAAAACAAAAACCTTTCCGGTCGACAACAACACAGATCATCAGTGTTTATGAGAAAAGAAACTTTACATGTAGCTCTTCATTCGTAAAGTGTTAACTGTACTAAATCTATAGTAGTTTGGCTGACTAGATACTTGACAATAACGCAACTTTGTTGCACGACAAATTAAGGTTAAATGTGTTTTAGAGCATGGTAAAGTCCTCAGTGAATTTTATTTAAAAAAATAAAATAAAAAAGGGCTCATGCTGTGGTCAGTATCCGGAGATTTGACTGTGTTTTATGGATTTAAAGCACCCAACACAACTGAAAAAGATTTCTTTGAATTTTATTTTTCCAGACTATTAAGATTCCCAGTATTACTTTGTTTATATACGTTTATATTATTGCCTTAAGTACAACAAAACTGTGCACAATTTGACAGTGTTTCTGAAATGTGTTCCAGATAAAGTTTTATATGTACTGAAAGTTACTTTTATAAATCAAAGTATTACAAAACCTGAAACCATAGGTATGATTCTGCAACCGGGGGTCTACATCACTGTGCTTTTATGAAGATGAAACTTTGTAGATACACGTTGCTGCGCTACAGTAACCAAAGCTTCTTTGTGTTTCCAAGTGTTTGTCGAGCTAAACCTCTCAGCAGTATATTTATTTCTCAGGCAATGAAGTTTTTTCAGCATGAGCAGCATGTTAATAGTCGCCACTCACTTCGACACAAAGGCGTGGATGCTCGTTTGCTTTGATGGGAAGAAAATTACGTCGACACAACCGAAGAGCTGTGCTATTACATACGTCTTACTTATCATTGTGTACCAGCTGAAGTTGTTTATTAAAGTTTGCACTCTCATCAGTCAAATGAATGTTGTGATTTCATTTTCATCATCGAGGTATCAAAGTATTACAAAACCAGGTGTCCTAGAACGGTGCCTCTGAAGTGACAGCCTGTTGGAGTCGCTCTGTCACATTGTTCCTGTCTTTTTCCTCGATTGAGATTTTCTACTGAGCTTTTTTTCAGTTTGAACTAGAATTTTTGGATGGTTTTGTTACACTGGTCTGGATGCTGTTCTACCCAGTGAATTTTTGGTGTTCATTTTTGGCACTTTTATACATTTGTTATGATAAGTTGCCATGAAAACGGTTTACATGTGGGAACAGCCGATTGAACTTTCCAACCACCAGCTAGTGAACTGAATTAACTCAGAATGGGGACAATTTTAGGAGTAGGAGACCAAGGATGTTGAAGAAAAGAAAAATTTTGAAAAAAAAAGATAAATTAGAACTATTTTTTACTTTATCATAATGGGAAGTCTGGGATCCCTGAGAAGTAAAATGGATGAAACGGGGAGACAGTGGGAGGGTCGTGTTTTCCCTGGATGTGGCTGCAGGACCATGTTCCAGACTCCAGCTCCTCTCTTCATGGATGACACAGCCAGACAAAAGACTAAAACAAACTGGAAGACGTGGGACAGGAGTGCTGCATTGATTGTTGACAACAATCCACATAACTTTCTGCGAGCGTTCACATATGTTCCACCCGATGCTGCATATGAAGTCATCTCCACTGACTGCAACAATATAATTTCTAAGTTGGGGATACATAAAATACAGTTCAATTCAATTCATCTCAAAAATTAAAAAAATAAAATGTAGGCATATCATATGGAGCTTGCGTTTTGCTGACATGTCACGTTCACGTCTCGCCACCAGGTGGCGGTAAAAGTGCCGGAGCTCGTTTTCTGTCCAGCTGCGTGGTGTAGACCTGGTTCAGATGCAGATGTGAGGGGCGGGGAAACAGAAAACGATTGACGCGTGTTTGAGCCAAAGAAAGTGACGCCACCCCTGGATAAAGGCGGGACAAAAGAAGAAAACCTGCGACGTGAGTGGAAGCAGCAGCAAAGTGTTTAATCAGGATCACAGAACAGTAATGAATGGAAACACGGCGCAGCCAAGAAAGTTTAGCAGCGAGTCAAAGTAACTGTCGGGTAGAAAAAACTCAACTGTCTCGGGAGTATTTGCTTTGTTTTTTAAGTCGTAAGTAATGGATTGGCCGGGTAAAAACGGAACAGCGTCCTGGAAGAGAAAACATCTGTTTTGTTCTTCGCTATAACTTTTGCATTTTTATTTTTGTTGAGGGAAACCACAGTGGGACTACACTGTACACCTAACAGTTTTTAACAGAGATAAATGGCATTTTGTGACAGCGCGAGACTTGTGCGCTGTCAGCTTTTTATCTCGGAAAAGTGGATCTGGATTAATCCGTGAATAAAAACCGCGGAACTGCTTCGGATTTCTATTATACTTGGATTTCAGAGAAAAGCCGAAGGTTTATCAGGTTTTTTTCTGCTGACTTTTACGATGGGTAACATAGAAAGCGCGGACGGCCCGTCGGAGATGAAGCATCACATCATGCCGCTGAAAGTGCCCATGCCCGACCCCAACGAGCTGGAGGAGAAATTTGCCATTGTTTTGGTAAGTTATAACTAAATCTGTTTGGTCGCGTAATCATCTGTAACAAAAATATGTCTTATAACTTCACATTTCCTTGTTCTGTAATTGAAACGCTTTTAGATTGCATCCACCCACTAACTTATGTGAACAGTCTAACTACAACATCCCTGACGGTGGTTGTGGGTTGTTTTTTCTTTTTTTTTTTGCGTATAAAAAGTTTATTATGGCTCATTTGAACAGGATTAAAGAGTGTTTGTGTTTACACCTCTCCGTCTTAATGGCCCATCATGAGCCGACCCGTGCTGTCCCGCCCCTCAGCCGCCCTGCAGCCCCCCTCTCCTGCGGTTCTTTTGTCTCCCCCTAAAGTCAGACAAGTCAGCGTTTGGCTGAAGAAGCAAATACTGGTCCCAGCATGGACAGAGTCGGGGGGGTGGGGGGGGCAGATAAAAAGCTTGTTTTTTCTTCTTTTATTTCCACAGGGAGGAAGGGCGACGCACTGTATATCCTTGATACAGCACATCAATGGACCGATTCGTTTAGTCTTCTCGCTGCAGGCAGGCATACCATCAGAAAACAACATTTTCTGAATTCCCCCAAAACTCCCACACCCGAGGAATCCTCCCCTCCCCTTCACCTCCCTCCTCGCACCACATCAGGCTGCTGGCGTTGAGCTCTTGGGAGCGCTTTGTTTTAATGAGCAGACTCTCAGCAGCCACTTGTACCGTCTATCAGCGCGGAGCGGAGGATGACAGAGTGACGCTGTCACATTACGTCAGAGGGACTTTTCTGGCGTGATCTCTGTGGGGGGGCTTAAAATGCCTTATGTGTCAGACCACCTTTATTAATGATAACATTAGAGAAGTGGGTTCTGAAGGTTTGGAATATTTGTACCCTGCAACCCATCACGGGGATCCACTTTTACCCCACTAATCCAGCTGGTCTCATTAACTTATTTCAAAATATTTATAAAAAATATTAGATGGGAAATTCATTATTTTTCTTTATTAAATAGTTTAAAATAAGGAGTCTGGGGGGATGGATGAAAAAAAAAATCATAGGTCAAATGGTAGGTTTATTTATTTATTTATTTTATGGCCGATGCTGATTATTAAAAGATAGCCAATAACTCACCATCTGATTCACCGATCACTCAATGTTATCAATTAATTTCTTGCATCTTAACGAATAGACTGAGAAATAAAATTGTTTTTTAAAATTTTTGTTACAAAATAAACAAAGATGACTGCTGCAGGGCCTCCCAGGACAGGTGACATGTGTCATCGGGTAATCAAAGAACAAAAAAATAAAAAAAAAGAAGTTGTCGAAAGTATTCTCGTGAACCTGGCTGTTGCTCGGGACTGACTGAAATAAACACTGGCGAAAGGAGCCTCCCACCTGAAGACGCGTCTGTTAGTGCTGCTCACAGGCGTGTAGTCACGTTGTGTCAAGGCCTTTACTGACTCTTAATCCTTCTTTGGTGCACGAGTTCCTTGTGCTGATTTCCAGTTGTAGCCAACCGAACTGGGCTTTTTCAGGCAGAGTGGTCGGCACGTGTGGCCGCGCTGCGCCGTCAGCTTACGCAGAACCAACTTCAGACCAGCTGGGCGTGATGAGATCATTTATGCACACGTGGGGCCACCGGTTCATAGCGGTTGATATTATTTCTTTTAACATCTAGTTGATCCATTTTCTTGACATCGCTTTTCTTTCGTCGCTCTGTTACACTGTCAGCAATGTGCAGCTATGAAGTTAAATAAATAAATAAAAAAAGCCAGGTATCTGTTTATTTAACATGTAGCACGGTAATTTTTCGTGGGTGCTTATTTTGTGCTTCTTCATTCTCCATTTCAACAGAACCACACCCCATCCTTGACTTTTAGCTCCATAAGACCTTAATTACAACATCAAGTGCCAAAGAGCTCGGCTCCTCGAAGCATTACTCATACAGTGTCACTCTTAAGCATCTTGCGGGCTGCTTCATGTTTCGGGGATGAAGACGTTATTTGCTTGCTAAATCTATCTCCCAGCATCAAACAAGTAAATCTCTCACGCGAAGTCAACCGGCGTGGCGAGAAGCCGTCTGCTCTCCTTGTGCTCGATCACTGTCAGCGCCGTGAGCGCTGTAGTGACAGCTTTAAGCCATGTGTTCCTGACGCAGGTAACGTCTGTGGCAAGTGGGTCTTTTACTGTAAGACGGTTTAATGAAACAGAGTTTTAACAGCTTTGGAACTGTGCATCTAAAAGAAGGCCTGGATGTTTTGTTTTTTGTTTTTTTTTTTGTTTTTTGTCAGCACACGTCTTGCCTTGAGCAGAGCAGCCTGGAGTTGTTTGAGTGGCCTGGAACACAAAGACAATCCCTGTTATTATGTTCAGCCTCGCAGAGCGGCGGATGATTTCTATGCATGAAGCAGTAGACTCAACATTTCAGTTGTGCTTGTGTGTAGGAAAAGTTTTCATCCTCCCCAGCCCTAGCCCTCTCTGCCCCATAATAGCTCCAGATTTCCTCTACGTTGTGGGAAAGAGCAGCGTGGTTGTGTATATTAGGGTCCTTATCAAACAATAGCTGTTTCTCTGCCCTGCTCGTCCCTGGGTTGGGGGATAAAGGTACACCAAGAGCTTTTGACCTGGTGGTTGAAGCTCTTTAGGAAGCCAAGGGCGCAGCTTTGATGCACTCTCTCCTGCAGCATGTGCCAGCCCGAGACGCTTCTTATTGCGTTTTCTAAACTGACTGCCCCCTTTTCTTTCTCGGCACACAGACGTCTCACTGGACTGACAGCAGCAGCAAATGATGTCAGTGGAGCAGCAGCCTCCGCCAGTGTAGTAATATCCCTGCTCTAATGACTTTAGCAGGGTTGCTCTGTAGTAGATGATGGAAGCCAGTGGAGGAGGGGTGAGACCCCTGGGTTAGCTGCGACTACTTCATGCGGTCTGCTAATAAAATGCTTTGGGTCATGTCTAACCGGCAACATGTGCTAAAGGCATCGTCTGTTTCCCCCTCGCTTCCTTTGTCCTCGAGCATCCCCGGGCCCAGCTTCAGCTCTGTCCTCTGTGGCTGGAAACAGCTGCTTGGCATTTTCTTCCTTCATTGTACAGGGGAAATCGCTTTGTAGTCAGTGGTCGTCGCGGTTGATTCGCTTTACAATAAGAACTGTGTCCCTGCTGGCTGCTGCTGCATAAATGTCATCATCGAGCTTTAGATAAAGATCTACCTTTAGACCTCACAGACGGATATGTGCAGATGTTCAACATAAAAGCCACACCGAGTAACCTTTGTCTCAGTCATTATCAGCATTCTTTCAATAGCTTGGACTCTTTTGTCTGCGAAAGCTCGTTCTTATCCCTGGCTTCGTGCCATTCCAGATGTTATTGGAACCTCTTATTCACTCATCCAGCTCGTGTTTTCTCCCTTCCCCTTTCCCCTAACTTCGCTCTCGCTGTGGGTCTGCCCTGCCAAGTAACTCTCTCCATATGATTCTCCTGAAAATGATGGGAGATGAATGAGTGGCATTTCAAAGCCTGACCGACCGAGGGCCCGTCCACCGCTGGATTCCTGCGGGCTGGTCCCGGCTGAGCCAGCAGAAAAAACTCTAATGAAGGAAAATTTCCTTTCAGCTGGCGGCCCGCCTCTGCTCCCGGTTGTAACGACTTTACCAACAGCGCGCTCGTATATAAGGATCATTTTGTCTACTTGATTGAACTGGAAACCATCCGAACTTTCATGCCGTGACAGTGAGTTGCATCATGCATGGATGTTCTGTTGCAGCTTTTGGGGTTTTTGACCGTTAAAGAAGGAGGTGCTTGATTAAATGGCAGCAAATGGTGGGAAAAGTTGAGATGGAACGATTAGAGTTGTGTCAGTGGTAGCAGACATGCTGACGGTGTGACTCCAGCGCTCTGTCTGACGTCACAGTTTCTTCGGGGCTCAAGTCAAGGAGGCTGTAGTATCTGGGTGGAACTAATGGAGTTAAGCTGTGCAGAGCATTTCAAAGCTTAACATCTAAATCATTTTTATTTGTAAAATTTTGTGGTTGCAGCTTTCGCCTGATATGTTTACCACTCCTCTGTTCCACTAAGAGACAGGACACAACGGGCTCAGAAACCCACCAGTGTGTCCCTGGAAGACGGGGAGATTATGCCAGCCGAGCGCACGCTGTTGACTCGATCTTTGAGCATCAGTGCACGGCTGTCCACCTGGCTCTCTCCAACGCCAAGGCTCAAGCTCCAAGCTCTGCAGTCCTGGTTGCTTTCACAGGGATTCCTAAGGCTTTGCCACTCTTTTCCTCGCAGTTATTTCAGAAAGCAGAGGTCAAGGTAAAGACCATGACCGAGTCGTATAACATGCCCACGCAGACATGTGGGATATTTCACCAGCTTCACTGATCTCCTTGACATCTTCTTGGCATTTTTTCTTTACCTGGAGCAGGATAAGAAGATTAACACCACATTCATGACCATCTGTTAATATGAAGCAACAGCCCAGAAGACCTTCAGACACTGAGCACAAACGCTGTCTTTGTGCAAAGTATTTATATCACTAGTTAACTTATTAATGCTGCATCTCCTGTCTTTTGCATTTTAAAACCAAAAGTACACAGAGCTATGCCAGCTGTTAACCCTCGTTTCCTGTGTCTTTTCACCAAATTCACCAGCTGCCATCTGTACATTTCCACATATCCAGTATCAGTGTCGAGATACCTCCCACATATTTGTTTTGAATAAATTCTTTCCTCTCTGACTTAAATTGCACGTTTAAATGCGTGCAGATGTCACTGTATCTAAAAGGGATGTGTTTGCCTTTTATATGCAAGTTTCTTTTGTGTGTTTGTGTGCGCGTGCGTGCAGTTGAGTGTGACAGTGGGGGGGTTTGCATGTGGCTCAAAATGCAGCTGCACCAAGACTGTAGGTTGGAGAGGTAGTTTCCTTTTCAGTACAATGGGGACTCTGTCAGTCAGTGTTGTTTTAGAAAGGGGGGGGGCTCATCCCCTGGTGCCTTTTGTGGAGGTGCTCAGAAGAACTGCTGTAAGGATGTTTAAATAGCCAGCGGACTGCAGCTGGACGCTGCCTCTGGTGCACATCAGTGATGACTCGCAGTAATCATTATCTTCAGATTTCTTGAAACTTCTGCATTTGGCTTTTTTGTAAAGCTACACTTCTGTTAAATTGTGTCAGGCTCAAGTGCAGGAGGCAGCTCTGCTATGGGCTCAGGTCTCTTGACGTCACTTGTGACTTTTTGAGGGTTTTGACTTTCTGTCGATTTAGCTTTTTGTTCCTCTTTATTTTATTGCCACCATTTCTCCTCACAAAAGTTTACGTAATTCAGAGCTTCTAGCGTTTCTCCCGAGCATGTGTTTCCGTTTCACTCAGTCAGGCCTTCGCCTTTCTCTTTTTGTTGTTTTAACCGGGCAGTGTAGTAAAAAGGCCTGGCTGGAACGAGTTACTGAGGCATTCACGTACCTGCATTCCCAACATTCCCGCTGCATATCGTCTGCTGGATGGGGTTTCCCTGGGGTCCGCATGGACGCACAAAGGAGAACAAGCAGGATGTCCGCGTCACGGGAACGGACGGGTGACCGATTGCAGTGTTTATTTGAAGCCTTCACCAAATCTCACAGTTACCTTTGTTTGTGTTCACAAACGGGACCATATTTGTAACAGATAGGAAGAACAAAAACGTCCCAGATAAGTACGTGTACGTAAGTGTTTATTCCAAGTTTACACACTTGGGAAGCTTGTGGAACACGTGACGCCAGAACAGCCTCACACCCTGCAGGGCATTTCTTTCTTTATCTGAGCCTGCTTTTGTCAGTGAGCATTCGAAGAGCTGTGTCTCTGATTTTCTCTAGTTTTACTATCGGCGCTCAAACAAACAAATTAGTGGATGGGCTCTGGAAGGTAGCGCTTGATTTATGAATCGGAAGTGGCATTTCAACCCTTTCCTGTTGTTTTCTGGGATGACCATTTGTCTTTATCGGAAAGAGGAGACTGGAAGTTATTTGTCTCGGAGGCCGGACTCAAAGGTCACATGGCAAAAAGACGCGAGTTCACTTTAGAGGTTAGAGAAGGGCTTTCTGTGCTCCAGTAGGAGGGTTGAGAAGTCTGAAAAAAGCACAAAAAAAAAACCTTTAACTTCTGCTTTAAGGGGCTTTAAACAGCCCATAATTTCATACCTTTTGGGAAAGTTTCAGCCAAACAATGATCTCATTTACTGCTCAGTGGAAAGTACATAAATAATATGACTGATACTGGTTGCACTTTTTTTCAAATATGATTATCAGCTACTTTTCCTTCTGTTTGAGTCAGTGTAAATAAAAAAATAAAAAAATGATTTGGTTTCAGTTTTTAAACTTGTCAAACTAAGCCAGATGTGAACGTGTCATGTTTGGTTAAACTACACCAACTGCTGTACTCAATATTCAATCTTTACTGTGCAATATGAGTAAAATAGAAATGAATATGATTTCTACAGAAGTACGAGATGATGCAAGATTACTACTCTGCTTGTGAGAGAGGAAACTTATTTTCAGCCAGTTGCTGGAAGAACATGTAGTTTGCACGCCACTGGCCTCTCCTCCCAGCATCTTCGTGCGCGCTTTGTTGTGCTCGATGGGTTTGTGTTACCCCACAAAAGAAAGATAAGGCGATCGGATGTCTGCTCGGAGAAAGGAGGACAGTGTTTTCTCACAGTGAACTCTGTCGCTTTTAGTTCAGTGGAAGTTTCCCAGGAGCTGGATAAGCACCTGAAATGATGTCGGAACACAACAGAATGGATGTGCGAAATCACACACACACACACACACACACACCCCTCACGGCGCAAAGCCCAAAGTTGGTTAGGGCAGTTTTTTGATTTCCTGGAGAGTTTCGGAAGTTCCTGACGACAACGGCTAAGGCTCCCATCCTGTGTCCCCTCATTGTGTTTCAAAACCAAGGAAGAGGAGGAAACCAAACAATAGCTCTGACAGCGACATCATCCACGGACTCCGATTCACGCTTGCATTTACTATGAATATCATTTCAAATAATCGTCTCGCTTTACAAGCCCCACTTCGTACTCTCTGCGAGACATGTGCAGTAGCTTATGTCACACAGATGTCCAAAAGTCTGACATTCTCAGGGTTTGTTGGAGTTTTTTGTTGTTTTTTTTTTTTTTACTTTTCCCGAGGAAGACATTTATCTTGAAGTGTCTCCAGTTATTTCTGGTTTAGTCAGAGGTGGCGCATTGCTTTCTCTTCTAAACTGCGCTCAGTTAACACGCCTAAGAAAACACGGGGCTTGCCAGGCCCCTATTTTCATTGTGTTTCCTTTGCCTCTTTATTGGCTCTGCTTTCTAGCACTAGACGTTTTCCAGCCTCTTCATACATGATCAGCACATCTCGCTCCCCGGCTGTTTCATTCCTCCTTTCTCACCGTATCCTCAGAGCGTGTAGAGCATGTTGCTTTTTTTTCTCCATTCACATACATTAATGACACAACTTTGCAAGAGTAAATATCAATGCCTTGAAATTCTCAAGAAAGTAGAGAAAGCAGACATTATTCTGCTCGCTTGTTAGTTTTGACATTCCAGACATCTACATTTCGGTGGCCTTGTTAGATACACAAGCACAAGGCTTTTATTATGTGATGCGAGAGTTACAGATGAGATTACTGTAACTGGGTAAATTCCAGGTTAACATTCATTCTCAATTATGGTCATTTAACGTCTTGAGCTCAATAGGAAGATGATACTGATGTCACTGGCATGCCATCATATTAAAAGTGGAGTTAAGTAAGTAAGCCGATCGACCTTAGGGATAAGCGTTTACGTAAAATCCCCGTTTGGAGGGAAATGCAGAGTTGTCCGTGTTGTTTGTCTATTAAAAATCATTGCATTTGTCTCCAGCTGTGACCTGTTGCTCTTAATCACGTTAGCGTCCAGTCGGCTTGAGCCGCAGATTTCTTCCCCGTCAGCCCCACCCGAGCAGACAGACTCGAGGGCCGTCTGAGCTTCAAGTCTGGACTGCCAGAGGCTCCGTCCCGCATGGTGAGCTCTGTGGCCACCCACTCCTTTCCCAGTTAAAGTCTGGCCTGTGTACACCTATCAAAGCGGATTGAAAAACACACACGCACATTCTGTGTTTCCAACCCAACCACCGAGCTCAGAAGAGGGAGAGAGACGACCTCAAATCAAGAGACGGAGTCGAAATGGGAGTGTTTGATCTGTTGCTGAACAAAGTAAAGCACAATGCCGTTCGTCACGTGTTGTGTGCAGAGCCGGTCCCATTTGGTTTTTACTTACAAGATAGTCATCATGAAACAAGTTTCAGCAACAAAAGTTTATGTTGTTCGTGTCTGGTAAGAGGTTAGGAAGCAACACGTAACCATCAAGTAAATTCTGTGGGCAGAGCTATAAAGTTGTGTTTTGCGGGGTTGCGGGGTATTTGTAACCGAAAGTGAAGCCGAACGAGGTCACGGAGGAATCCCATCCCATCACTCTTCGCCAGTTGTATCTCCTGGGGCTTTGAGCCGCTGTTGCCCGTCATAAACTCAGCTCAAGGCTGGGTTATAAATCAGTTTGGATCAGGCGGCTGACCGGTGGAGGGCAGATGGAGTTACCCCGTGGACTCGGGTGTAAGAAGTGACCATGAGCTCTGCTGCGGGGGCCTGTGTGGGTACAACATAATAAGTGCTCTGCTGTGTCTTTCATAGCTTTCCTTACCTCTTTAGTAACATGACCCATGAGCTACTTTAACTGCTGAGCCTTTGAAGCTTTCCTTTATCAACGGCTTCAGTGTCACTGTTTTAAAATTTACACCCTCTATTAACGGGTCTGCTCAAATGTTGTGCTCCTTTCTGTCCTGTCTTTGGACAACATAGTCTATTTTTCATCTGATTTACCTGCTATTTGCCCCAGGACTGCAAGCACACACCATTTTTTAAAAATCTAATTCACATTTCATGGCTGCTTGTTACCTGTTGATCCTTTAGCCATGAAATGTGAAGACTAACGTTAATCATATTGGTGTCTGCTTCTAAGCGTTTCTGTTGGGCAACGCTTTGTCCTGTTTCAGCTCACAACGGGGACCTGATGATGTTGGAGACAGCCCTGATAACAGAACCAGTTTCTCCGGTTGTGCATTGTACCAGATTTTTTTTTTTTTCCCTTGCAGCACACAGCACCAGGGGGCATAAACTGACCCTGCCCACCTGCCATTGTGAGCAACCCTCTGTGAGGAATAAAATGGCTCAAATGTCAAAGGATGGGAATGGCACGGCACCAAATCAAAACAAAGCTCCGCACTGAGCCCTTTGTAGGGAACGGTTTCAGGTCAAACGGGAAAGGCCATGCTGGAGGAGAGTATGTGGGCAGTGTGGCAACGTAACAAGCACCAGGCATTTTTGGCATATCTGTAGTATTTTTCCCCTAAAATGGGCTGATGGATTCCAAACTCTCTCTCTCTCTCTCTCTCTCTCTCTCTCTCTCTTTCCCACAAAGAGTGGCCTCTTTAAACTTCTTATAAACACAGGAAGTGAAAGATAGCATCATCGTGGGAGAAAGTGAAATGAAATTAGCTAAATTGGGTTACTTGGCTCAAATTACGCAAAGCTTGTCAGAAAAGATCCCACTCTGCCTTTTGCCCTCCTTTCATTCACACCAACAGCTTATCGTAGTTTTATTTTGACAGTTACACGCTCACCTGTGTTTGTTTACAGCACCTGAGGCTCCCACTAAATATACCGTTGAGCAGCGGTGTCTTTTATGTGGCTTCATTTTTTTTTCCCACAATGTGGGAAGGATTCTCCGTGCATTTACTGACATCATCATCCAAGTTCTATACTATTTTTATTTTTAAGAAACTGCTCGGTAAAGAAAATCACTGAGTTGCATTGCAAAAACTAATTTCTAAGCCTTGTTTAAGAGAAAATACAGTTTTAGGCGGTTTTATGAATTCTAGTCAGTTTTTGCAAAAGATTTTATTTAAAAAAAAAAAAGACAATTATGATAAGATTTATGGAATATTAGGCTTATTTCTAGAGGGGCTGTTTTTGCAGTGTAGCTGCAGGAGCAAAAGGTGCATTTAGGACTTTTTTCTTCTCCACAGTAAGTGGATGAATATCTGAGCGTGCATCTGGTCTGCTTGTTTTCCAGTAATTCCCAATGAAATTACTACAAAAAAACAAAACAAAAGGAGACCTCAGTCTTTGCCTGTTTGCCTGATGGTTCTGTGTGATAATGACTGACCAAGAAAACAAAGAGAAGCAGGCGCTGCGCCTGGCAGACCCGGGAGTAGACGTCCACACTTACTTTCCATTTACTAATCAGTGTTTTATTTCAAAACCAAGCCTTTGATGTTTATTCAAAGTGTCAGCGTGCCATGATTTGGGAATCAGATTTATTACTTCCTCATAAAAACAAAAACAAACTTAATTGATTTTCTTCAGCTTAGTTGGACCCTTTGCTGCGACAGCGTGAGCTAAATTAGATCATTTTGTGCATACTGTTCATTTTCTAATCATGACCTTTTCAATTTATAATTGTATTAGACAAAATAAAATTAAGAATAATTAAAAGCCATTAGTTGACAGTGATATGCAGGAAATTAGAAAAGCAGCTGAAGATTGATTTTCTGCATCTTTCGTTTTTTTTTAAATACATTTAGACAAAATCTGTCGTTTTTGAACTTGTTGACTTTACATGTTATTTTCTAATGTTGGTCACCCAGAATGACTCCAGAATTCACTCCAACACGAACATCGCTTTATAAAATCTGCGTGTTGCAGCTGCAAATTAAAAGGCTGGCGTACATTATTTATCAAAGACGGATACAGATGGGAGATGCTGCTCTTTAGTGCAGAGTACGACCTCCAAACTCTGAGCAGCAGGTAAAATGTCTCCCTGGTGAGGCGGAGGAGGAGAGATCGGCTCATGGTCAGACAAGACAGAAAATTTACTACCACAAACTACTACTATAAACAGGACACATTCCTTCTGTAATTCCAAACATCTGGAATGTGTGTTGTTTCTCTCCTCTTTTTTGCAAAGGGGTATTTTTAGTCAGAAAATACCCAATCTGCAACACCTTGGCAGTGTTTTCCATCACAGTTACAGCCTTGCATTGTTTTCTCATACAATTTTTGGCATTATTGGAGAGTTGATATTTTTGCATGCGTTTCAGAGTGGGTTTTATGACTCATGATCTCATATTATAGGGCTAAATGTGTAATTTATAGTTCCATAAAAGCGCGGGGCCATCAAAAATACATGATTCATGGAAAGAGCTGCGCAGTCTTGGTTTGGAAAACAACATTTTGATATGCTCACATGTGACGTTCCACGGCTACCAGAAACTCAGTGGTTGTCATGGGAGCAAGTATTTGATGTTTTCCTTCCATCAAATGCTGGAAAATCATCAGTGTGAACATCGTGTCTGGTGCGAGTTGGGTTGGGGGGGGGGGGGGTTGCGCTCAGGACAGCAGGCAGAGTTATAGTTGCAGGTTGAAGGTCAAGCTGACAGGCAGTTTGTGGCTTGGCTTGTGTTGCACTGTTGATACTGGAGTTGAAAAAAAGTTTAACAACAAATCATATTTTTTAAAAACGCTTAGCTGATCAGTTTTTAGGTACTTGGGGTCTCCCTTTCTGTGTTGCACTTCCTCATTTTTGAGATTTTCCCATCAGCTTCCCAGGAAGCAATTAGTCAAAAGCCTGTGTCATACAGTTTGTGTTTTGCTTTCTGATGTGTTTTTTCCATTTATAGCCAACAGAAGGACATAAACTGCTTACATGGTGTGGTCTCCATGCACGAATTAGAGCATTTATGGTTTAATTTGAGCTCAGTAAAGCGGCTGCCCCGGGACATCTCCTGCGGTGCCTAAGTGTTTTTACGGCTGGTTTAGATGACAGGTCTGGTAATAGGCCCGCACTCTGATAGTGAGATGTTGCGGTTGAAAACAAAATGAAGCCTGAATGAGCCTCAGATGACAGGAGATTTAGTCATCTCTTTGCAACAGGATGCCGAAAGTCAACACAGGAAGTGAGGTCACGGTGCAAGTCCCCGAAATTTTTGTTCTGTATGCTGCTGCTGGCGCCAGAGGCCTGCGAAGCACTGACGCACACTCAAAACACATCCACTATAAATACACAATCAGAAATGTGCCACTGTAATGTAATCTAATGCACAAACCTGATGTTTTCAGAACTCCATGAACCTTCCTCCAGACAAAGCCCGGCTTCTCAGACAGTATGACAACGAGAAAAAGTGGGACCTGATCTGCGACCAGGTAAGCTTTTTCTTCGCAACGGCACCTGCACCGATGTCATGCAGCCGTCACGTCACAATGCGCGTGCTGTTGTCTGTCCGCAGGAACGGTTTCAGGTGAAGAATCCACCTCATACCTACATCCAGAAACTCAGAGGCTACTTAGACCCTCGAGTCACGCGGAAGGTACGCCCACATGAATTATCCTTCAGTGACGTCTTAACGGGAACGCCACCACCAGTTTTTGCATCATGTAGAGGAGCACTCTCCTAAAGGAATGTCTTCCCGCCTGTGAAGTAATCCTTGATTATGATCAACGTGGCGCAAACTCTCCTTTCATTATGTCTTGCAGAAGTTTCGCAGGCGAGTGCAGGAATCTACAAAAGTCTTAAGGGAGCTGGAGATATCATTGAGGACAAACCACATTGGGTAATCAGTTCTTATCTTTGGTTTTTCTTGTGAATTACGCAGCTGTTTTTACTGGTGTGCAAAGTTAAGGGAAACAACTTTATTGTTTTCCATTGAAAAGAAACAAACTTTTGTGTGTTCCTGCTGCTGCAGGGACCCGAAGGTTTGGTGCCCAGATCTCCACTATTGTTCTAACTTGACAAACCCTGCAGCTTAACCTCATAGAGCTGGTCCTCATAATGCCCAGATGGTAGCCATTGTGCTGCACCGTCGCTCCCGCAGGAAGCTTTGTTGTGTATGCCAGAGGGACAGGAAACCTGGCCGACCAATCTGGACCCATTAAAACAAAAAAAGCATAAGGACAAACACAAGGAGCCTTCTAACCGTGCAGATTTCACAAACTGTAGCATGAGGGGAAAAGATCTGCACCTTTCCCTCGTATTTTCTTCTGCGATGGAACTCTGCACATTTTCTTCTCCGGCTACTCCGGGTGTGGATGTTAGTTTAGATTTTTATGTCATGCAGACATTTGTGCTTAAAAAGGGAGCTGCAGCAATTTGCCACCGTTTGCAAAATCTAGATGGAGCAATAAAAAAAACAAGGAGGGGGGGTTTGATTTTCCATCAAATTTATTGAGCGCCACAAATAACTTTTAAATTATTAGGCTTCATCAAAAACAAATCTGTTTTAATGTATTTTCCAGAAAGTTACAAAAAAAAGAACTATTTTCAGAAGACTTTTGTGGGCGGGACTAAGAGTAACAGATGCTGGTTTATTTTATTCAGTGTGTGTGTGTGTGTGTGTGTGTGTGTGTGTGTGTGTGTGTGTGTGTGTGTGTGTGTGTGTGTGTGTGTGTGTTGGTGTGTGTGTGTTATTCCTAAAATTGCCAAGATAATCTGAAATAGCAACTGCTTGGACAGAAGAGGAGGAAAGAGTGAGGGGGTCACAAGCAAGGAGGGATAGGAGGAGGGGCAGGAAACTGATGATCTCCCTACCTCTTCACCTCCCCTCCCTCCTCTCTCCATTCACGTTGCTTTGTCTGCTTTCTTCTGTTCATCTACTCACCTCTCCTCTCATTTCTCTCCCTCCTTCCCTCCGCTCCATTTGGGAGTCTTGATTGGTTTCCTGCCTGACTTATTCACTGGCTGACTAGCCGTCTGTAATCATAACCAGCATTTCTAGACTATTTTAAGAACCTTTTACCCCAATCCAGTCCCCCCTCGGAGTTTCCTGAAGAAATGGAGAGGAGGTGGAGGTGGGGGCGATTGGGTGGGTGTCTGCGGGGGAGGCAGACTGAGTACTGCTGAGTGTCAGGGCTTCGACCTGAGCCCAGCTTTTTTAGCCATATGCCCTCCACATTCTTTCTCTGGTTGCAATGGGAATTCCTTTGTTTGGAGTCGTTTCTCTCTCCAGAAAACTGAAGTGAAGAACAGAGAAGAAATCTGAAGCCTGAAGTCTGTGGCGTTCTTTTTTTTTTCTACATTCCTTTGGTCATAGCAGGGAAGACCCCTTCAAACCACCTTGAAACGTACTCCTGGTCTTATTCTAGTAATCTTTAACATAAGTTGTGTTGACTTTGACTTCCTGCCGCAATGAAATGTCTCACTTTGCTTGTATTTCTTTTTCCATCTGACTGTAACAGCAGCAAGGTTAAGACACAACATACCAAAAGTAAAGAAATATATGACATATATAAGAGCTACTCAAGAAAAAAAAAGTTCACTAAACTATCAAAAGCAAAAATGTACAGGTTATGCTACATATAAATCATATCTTTAACAGCTGTAATAGTGAGAGGAGCTGAACCTGCATTTATTTCATGACTCCGCTGTCAAGAGCACATTAGTTAGTAGAAATATTGAATTTCCTGCTCTGACTGCTGCCAAGAAAAAACCCTCCTGCCACTGTTCTCTGTTGAGCCTCCTCTGCAACAGCTGTTAAAGAATTTAAGGGGTTATATAGATCATAGAAAGATCATTAACAGTAATTCATCAGCCTCAGGGATCCGCTGCAGACTCGAAGATATCCTTTTTCGCTCTCTCTTTTATTTTTTCTGTATTATTCTTCATTATTGGGTGAAACGTCGTCCTGCAGGAGACAGTGAAGGTGTGTTCTTGACCCAGTGCCCCGCTTTACCTGCCTCTCTGTCCCCCACACGCCACAGGTGGGTCAGGGAGTTCCTTAATGATGAGAACAGAGGTCTCGACGTCTTGGTGGAGTACCTCTCCTTTGCCCAGTGTGCTGTCATGTGAGTACACACACATACACATGCACACACACGACTCCTGGCCAGAACCCCTCCTTAGGAACTGGTTAGGATGTGAATCCTGCTGCTGTGTCCCGTATAGTCCGCAGGAAACTGCATGTGCATCTAGAACGCGCTCTTGGTAAATCTCCCATTTAGACGCCTTGTTGCCTTTGATGCACATCGAATGTGCCTCTGAAAGGACCCTACATGAGCGAGCGCTGAGCTATACCTTGCTTGACTGGGTCAGAACCTCTGTGCTGAGCTTTATTTTGCAGCTTCGTGTCAGTTCTTTTGATAACCCGCTGGCTCTCTACCAAGCCGCCTCGCTAACGTAACCTCCCTGATCTCCACCCGTGTGCCTCTGTGTTGGCATGTCTGTCTGTCTGTCTGTCTGTCTGTCTGTCTGTCTGTCTGTGGCCCAGGTTGGATTTTGATGGGCTGGAAAATGGGGACGATGGCTTCTTGGACAAAGCTAAATCATGGAGCAGGTCCATAGAGGATCTGCACCATACAAGCGCCCAGCCCTTCTGCAACACACTGGTGCGCTCTGCCCGCCAGTCTGTCCTGCGGTACGTAGCTTCCCAGCTGTTGGCTATCCCTCTTATCGGCTTGCTCTGCTAACCGTGAATGCTGTAAACGTGTATCGGCATGCAAGCCAGTTGTTATTTGTCTGCTCCGTTTCAGGAGAACGCGTAGACAGTTTAAAGACTGAGCGAGCTCCGTCCTAATTCTGCTCTGAACAAACTCAATCAGATGTGGAGGCTAAAAGTCTTTGACCTTCAGAGCTACGTGTCTCGCTGCTGCACCCGCCCAGATGTGCATCTGCACAAAGCGCACATGAGAGCCAGCTGTGTGCAGCTGCACATGTTTTACAATTCCTTCCACCGCTGCACGGACAGGAGTCAAAGATTTTAAAAAGTCCGATTGGGAAAAAAAAAAAAAAAAGCATATTCAGAACATTTATGGCAACATGATTAAAAACACATTACAACTAATTCAGTGTTGTGATAAAGCTAAAGAAGTTTAAATTGAAGGCAACTGGACTTCTTTTCTTGGCTCCTGAAAACATTTCACCTTTTATTCAAAAGACTATTTCAGTCTGAACCAACAAAATAAGTCTTTTTGCCTTTGTTTCATGCATTTCGGATGTAACTGCATGTGATGTGGGGTATTCCTTAACAAAAGTAAGTAAAAAGAGTCACAATGAGGCCCTCTGAGCCGTTTGTAGACTGCACAAGCAAAGAAATACAATCTGCATGTGATGGGTGTGCAAAACAGTTGCATAACTGCAGTGTGTGAGCACACGCGGTGGTCGGTCGAGAGCAGCAAGGAAACCAGGTACTTCCTGCGATGCATCAGACCGGTCCTCTTTCTCTGCAATCCTCTCTTTCTTTCTGTGCCACATGCGTATGTCAATTAAAATCGATCACAAATACACGATCTAACCTTTTGAGTGAATGTTTGATCACAGAATCAATCACTGACATTAACTTCAGCCGTCTGTTGCAGCTATGGTTCGGTTTCGAACAGCAGAACCATCAAGAACTCCCGGCTCGTGAGTCAAAAAGATGATGTGCATGTTTGCATCATGTGCTTGAGAGCCATCATGAACTATCAGGTACCATGCAGTAAACCCCACACTGCACATAAAGCATCAACTGTGCAGGTGTAGGATGATGTGTTTCCTGTGCTGAATTCACCAAGTCTCACCACTTCCTCTGTCTCTCACTCTCTCTCTCTCTCCATTCAGTATGGCTTCAACATGGTCATGTCTCATGCACATGCTGTCAATGAAATCGCTCTCAGCCTGAACAATAAAAACTCACGGTAAGAACTGGGGACCCAGATTCCCTTTGAAGCAGGCCCGGGCCAGACAATGAGGGGAAACCCTGCAGCCAGTTCATATGATACGCTACCTATTCACCACGAGTTTTGGCTTCTCTGTGAAGTCGAGGATCAGGGGAACATATACAGGCTGTAAAAGGAATGTTTACTTAAGTGGGATTAGTGGTAAACCACTGCAACTGATCGCTTTATAACGAAGGCTAGAGCGACAAAGATCTCAGTGTGAATTATAACACTTTAACACTAAATGTTGATATTTGCATGGTTTTGCTGTTTGCATGACCAGTGTTGCAGTGAAAATGATGAGCTTCTCCTGTTGTTTTGTTCCCAGAACGAAAGCGCTGGTCCTGGAGCTACTTGCTGCCGTCTGTCTTGTCCGAGGAGGTCACGAGATCATCCTCTCGGCGTTTGACAACTTCAAAGAGGTGCCCAAACACAGCGCCTGAAATATGAAGCATTTCTAACCCCCAAATATAAAAACGTATACAATTCAGTTGCTGCCATTTCTCACGTTGCTGGTGTGCATTGGAGCTTGAATGGGTCGCTGCAGGGAAATGAGAGTTGGGACATTTCACATCCACATAGGGTGTAAGCAAAGCTTTGTGGTGGCCTGTCTGACATTATTAGTCTGATTAAGAAACCAGATGTGAGCCAGCCTTGAACGGTGATAAGGATCAACTCCCTGGTGGGAGCCGGTGAAGCTCAAAGATTTTTCCAGCCTCTCCGTTTGTGTCTGCACAGTCACCTAAACCCCGGAACAAGACAATTACCTTACAAGCGAAATCCCCAGAGAGAAATCTGAGGCAGTCAAATCTGAGCAGTGAAAAAAGGTGGTATTTTTTTTTGGTGTTTTCCAAAGCGACATATTAGTACAAGGGGATGTCTACTAGTGTTACAAGGGTGCATTGGTAAATATGAAGAATATATTTATTTTGTGTTATTTTCTGAATGGATTTGGACAAAAGAATCATGTTCTTATCTCTGGTGGGTCTCCCCTTCCGAGGTCAACCATGGGTCTGATAATACGATGTCTTTATTGATTTATTTTTTTATATTTTTAACTTTAATTCCATAACACCAAGTGAAGATAACGCACAAGTCACAAACATGAGAGAGATGCTTTCCACCACACCACGATCTGTCCAGCATGTGCCAGATGATTATTACATTGGGACTTTTCTTTTTTTTTAAACTCTCCTATTGATTTTGAAAGACATTTCTAAATCGTCACCTTTTCTGTTTCAGGTTTGTAAAGAGAAGCATCGTTTTGAGAGACTGATGGACTTCTTCCGCAGTGAGGAAGGAAACATAGACTTCATGGTACGACAACCTCTGTTGCCATGCGTGAACGTCTCTTTTTAGAGTCCTTGAGTCTGTTCACATGAATCTAAGATGCCATTTCCACATGCCATTAAAGTGCTGTTGTGTATCCAGAAAACAAAACAAAAAAATGTAATGCCCTGTGTTAATGCGGGGGTGCATGCAGATCACATGTTAATGCCAGGTGTAAACTGACCCTTTAGCCTGCTTGCATTTGCTGTCCAGGTTGCTTGCATGCAGTTCATCAACATTGTGGTCCACTCAGTAGAGGACATGAACTTCAGAGTCCATCTGCAGTATGAATTTACAAAGCTGGGACTTGATGACTATCTGGAGGTAGGACGACGCGGCCCAGACAGTGTCAGATGGAGCCTGCTTTTTCAATGTGTACGTACGGTGGCACTCATTCTGAATCCGTTTCTTTAATAACAGAAGTGTAAACATACGGAGAGCGACAAACTGTCGGTGCAGATCCAGGCCTACCTGGATAACGTGTTTGATGTGGGTGGCCTCCTGGAAGATGCAGAGACGAAGAATGCAGCGCTGGAGAAAGTGGAGGAACTGGAGGAGCACCTGTCCCATGTGAGTGCACCACCCAGTCTGGACCACCAACACTGCTCTCAGTGCCCGTTTATGAGATTGTTTTGGCTCACTAGCTGTGTATTTAACTTGGCTGTTTCTGCATAGTAATTACGAATCTACTCTGTGTTTGCTTTTCACAAGTGGTTCGGGATAATAATTGGGTGGAGAATAGCTGAAAAACACTGCATTTGAAACAATCTCATTATTGTTCTTTCTGGACTGTTGCCTTCGTATCCCACACCGCTTTGCGAAGGCCTTTCTTCACATGGAAAGGTCGTAGGCAGCCCTGACATCATCATTCTTGGAATTTCATAACAAACTGCTCTCAGGGGTCAGGAATGATGGGGGAGGATGAGCGTGAAGATTCCTGGTGAATTCCTGAGCAACATGTGTGATATGGTCAAAACCAAAACTAAATGCTGTGTCATGTTCTTGCTGCGTCATGCTGCTGGGTATATCTCGTTTCCTATCGATGATGCAGGGTATAGGAAGCAGCTGAGAGAGTGGAGCTGAGGAAGATGCCCATCGTGTGGATCAGTTCTCCGCTCATCTCTGTGTCTTCTCTCCCAGGTGACAGAGAAGCTTCTGGAGGTTGAGAATGAAACTATGATGAAAGTAGCCGACTTGGAGAAGCTGCTCATTCAGAAAGACAAGGACCTGCAAGCAATACGGGTAAGCCCCGACCATCATGATGCAACTTTGCCCCCCTTCCTCGCATGAAAAAAGCTTCACTTTCACATGCACCTCCGTCTCAGACGCGTGCGGCTAAATTGGTGTTAGGCAAATTAAGTCTCAAGGAAACAGGATGTTTCTTTAATCGTGTGGAGTCATCATATTGTGCTCTTTATTGCCCCCTGGTGACTGCTCAGGAGACATATGAGTCGACCAACACCCAGGTCACCACCCTAAGGAGGATGATAAAAGAAAAGGATGCAGCCTTCCAGCGGCACTTCAACATTGAGAAGCGGCTGCTGGAGCTGGAGCAGCAGGGCACCATCCGCTTGCACAAGAAACCGGACGGGGACATCTCCATCGAGCCGCTGGGGGTCGGCAGCGCAGGTGGGGGCAGTGGCATCGGGATCCCCTTGGGGAACATTGGCCAGCTGTCTTTGGGTTCAACAGCTGGGCTGACAGAACCGGGAGGTATAGACGCCAGTTTACCGCCAGCCAGTGAAGCTCCTCCGCCTCCTCCGCCTCCTCCACCGCCCCCCCCCTCCGCTGCCATCTACCTCAGGTGCTGCACCACGACTCAGCGATTTATTTATTTTCCAGATGACACATGTGTGTGAAAGTGTTTGGGCTCCCAGAGGAGGCGTGTTTTGAGTTTCCCTCTTTCGCTCGTTCATGCCAGATCAGGTCATGGGTCACAGCACTGCTCATCCAAACCCAGACAGGAAAGGGAAACGCAAAACATGTTTCCTTTGTGTGTGTGTGGGTGTAGAAAAGCTGCACCGGTTGTTTTTCAGCTCTTTTTTTAAAACTTCATATAAAGCTTTTTTCAGATTAAAGATTTTTTTTAGCACAATGACAAAACAGAGTAGTTACAAGTTGCCCCTATAAACACAGTGTAGGGTGTTTTAATATCCTCCTGTTCGTAAATTACAGCTGCACCAGTCCCACCACCTCCTCCTCCTCCTCCCCTCGCTCCTCCTCTGCCAGATGCATCTCCCTCTGTCATCCTGAGCTTGGGTCTGTCAGGTGAGAGCAAAGTCAGGATGTTCTCTGACACGTCCCGAATCTGCTTTCCTTTGACTTGGAGGCATCGTCTAATTCATTAATGTCTTTGTTTCTCAGCGATCAGAATCAAGAAGCCCATCAAGACCAAGTTCCGCTTGCCTGTATTTAACTGGACGGCCCTGAAGCCCAATCAGATCAACGGCACGGTCTTCAACGAGATTGACGATGAGCGTGTGCTTGAGGTACATCTCGAGAGACGAGACTTTGCGGTTTGATTTGAAACGTCTCTAGATGGTGAACATTCAAGACACATTTTTGACTAATGTGATTCAATCAGAATTGTTTTGCAGTGGCTTTGTAATGTATAATTTGTACTTAAAAACAACAATTGGAAAACCTTTTAACTAAAAAAAGATATGCAGAAACACGAGGACACAGGTAAAAAAGGGAATGCAGTCTCAACGTCACGAAATTCAAATAGGAGATAAATGAAAGGAAAAGCTAGAGTTCTTGACCTGTTCAGGACAAAGAAACGAGATTAATCCTCCACTGGAGTTTTTACAGTCATCAAATGTCAATCCACAGCTTTGTGAGGTTTCAGACGGCTCTATCCGTCACTATCATCAAAACATCAAATGAAGGAATATTTTTAGAAGAATGGTATCCCTTCTCTCCTAAACCTCAAAAGCCAAAGTGCAGCAGAACTCGTCTGCTGGCACACGGTGGCCCAAACACTGCTCAGACGCTTTTCTTTTTGTTGCGTTAACCTTTTTACTTGGCATCCGTTAGTGCAGAAGTCTTGTGAACTTAGTGGGAAGCTGATTGAGAACATATGTCTCCGGTGGATTTTATGGGGGATTTAGTACAAGGCAGTGAAGTGTCGTTCATGCGCAGGAGCTGGATCTGGAGAAGTTCGAGGAGCTGTTTAAGACCAGAGCCCAGGGTCCAATCATGGATATTTCCTGCACAAAGAGCAAAGTAGCCCAGAAAGCGGTGAACAAGGTCACTCTTCTGGATGCGAATCGCGCCAAGAACTTAGCCATCACCCTGCGAAAAGCCAACAAGAGCACAGAGGAGATCTGCAAAGCCATAGAGAAGTACGCACCGCTCCTAACCTTAAATGAAACAAGTCACGGGCTGTGCAGCTGGCTCACATACGTTGCCTTTTCTCAGGTTTGATCTCAAGGCCTTACCTGTGGACTTTGTGGAGTGTCTGATGCGTTTCCTGCCCACGGATGCTGAGGTGAAGGTGCTTCGCCAGTACGAGCGCGAGCGGCGCCCACTGGATCAGCTGGCGGAGGAAGATCGCTTCATGTTACTGTTCAGCAAGATCGAGAGGCTCACCCAGAGGATGAACATCATCACCTTCGTTGGGAACTTTGCTGATAATGTCAACATGCTCACGCCGCAGCTCAACGCCATCATCGCTGCTTCCGGCTCAGTGAAATCCGCACCAAAGCTGAAGAGAATGCTGGAGGTGGGAAGTGTCCGTTTACCTTCTGGTTTCATAAAGGCTGCGTTTAGAGCTGTGTTTGCATAACCGCTGACTCTTTGCTTTTGCTTTTAGATCATCCTAGCATTGGGTAACTACATGAACAGCAGCAAACGAGGCTGTGTTTATGGCTTCAAGCTGCAAAGTCTAGATCTGGTGAGTAATACTGAAAAGGATGATTAAGCTGACATCAAAACAAACCCACAGTTTATTGTTCCACACCTTTTGCCAACTGCGTCATCTTTTATTTTTGTCTCAAAGCTACTGGACACTAAGTCCACGGACAGAAAGATGACCTTGCTTCACTACATCGCTCTTATTGTGAAGGAGAAGTACCCGGAACTGGCCAACTTTTACAACGAATTGCACTTTGTGGATAAAGCAGCTGCAGGTGAGTTTGCGTCATCTGATAGTCTTTCTTTGAGTTTACAGACATTTGAGGTTCCCCAGACTTCTGACGCAGTCGCTCCTGCTGTCTGTGTGTGAAGTGTCTCTGGAAAATGTGCTGCTTGATGTTCGGGAGCTGGGCAAAGGCATGGACCTGATCCGAAAGGAGTGCAGTCTCCACGATCATTCGGTGCTGAAAGGCTTCATCCAGGCCAGTGACCCACAGCTGGACAAGCTGCAGAAGGATGCCAAGACAGCAGAGGTATCCAGCTCTGCTGGAGAAAATGAAAACAGACACGCAGCACACTCCTGTCGCAGCTCGCCGACTTGTCATGCGCAACCAATCGCAGCTCTCGACTCGACAGCGTTTACAAACATTGCTTCCACTCTCCTCCCTCCTTAATTCTAGGAAGCCTTCAACAGTGTGGTGAACTACTTCGGAGAGAGTGCCAAGACGACTCCACCCTCTGTGTTCTTCCCCGTGTTTGTGCGCTTCATCAAGGCCTACAAGGTGAGGACGGCAAACCCCTCACCTCTGCGCTGACAGGCTGCAGCTCGCTCTGCTGGCTATCTGGGAGGTTCCCTGGTTTTGTTGTCGGTCTCGGTGGGAGCAGATCGGGGCAGGGTTTGGCTGCCTTTGTGCCACAGGACGTGGCGTGTAGTCCGAGGCCAAATAACAGGAAAGGCCAGCTGGATGTGACTTTAGAGCTGCAGCTGCGGTGTTTAGCCCGGCCCCCCCCCCCCCCTCCTCTTTCCCTTAACCCCCGGACAGCCGCGCCCTGCCCCGCCACACAGCACACTTCCTCACATTGTTCTCAGCCTGGATTTATGGGATCTACTCAAGGAAATGGGCAACACAAGGATGTCTGGAAACATGGGTTTGTGTCCGTGGATGAAACTTAGGAAGAACTGGGGAATAAGGAAGATAGGAATAGTAATGAAGGCAACCCAGATTATTTCCTTAGTCTGGTTCTGCAGTTGTTTATTGTCAGATATAGATCTACTAGTGTAAATGTAACTTTAACCCGACTCAAAATCCTAACAGAAAAAAGGAGAAAAATATATTAAATATATAAATCTATTAAAGAGTTTTCTAGCAACAATTAAATTGTAGTGTTGTGTAGTAAAATATTTAAGAAACAGTCAATAAAATTTGTTTTTTTTCTCATTCCCATGGCCTTCTTTAGGTTTTAGTTTGGACATTTCCGCCGCATTGACGACTGATTACTGTTTTTTGTTTTCTTTTTGGGGTTGGGTTGTGGGATGCTCTCTAGGAAGAGCTTGTGCTAACAATAGATGCATGTAAAGGATGGACGAAGCCATGGATCTTAATGTGGCTCTTAACTCCTAAAACAAAATCTGAAATCTCCTAAATTCATGCTGCTTCCTTGTGGCTCTTTATTCACAGCTAAAAGGTTCTTGCCCTCCGTGTCCTCCACTCGTGCCCTTTATGGCGCTTTTTCCAAATGTTAAGCCGTCTTTTTGTAGAGAGTTTGAGAAAAGACCGAATACACGTTAATAAATGGCGATGTTTACCGAAGCATGCCTTTCCTGTTTATGTTGAACTTTTCACCTGTTTTCTCTGCGCTTAAAATGGATTCATTTGAGCCACAGTTTTCTTGTCACAGACGAGTCACATTTTTCTGCCCAACAGGATGCAGTGGAAGAAAACGAACTGAGGAAAAAGCAAGAGGAAGCAATACGAGAAAAGTTACTGGCCCAGGAGGCGAAACAGCAGGACCCCAAGGTACAGCCTGAGTGCATGCAGTCGCGCCGAATTGAAACCTCGTAGATGTTTACTCAGTGCTAAATAAAGCCTCGTTGCGTGCCAAAAAGCACAGTGAACAGTGCGCATATCCTCTGTGCTGGTGCAGGTCCAGGCCCAAAAGAAGAGGCAGCAGCAACAGGAGCTGATCGCTGAGCTGCGCAAGCGGCAAGCCAAAGACCACCGGCCTGTGTACGAGGGCAAGGATGGCACTATTGAGGACATCATCACAGGTGGGCGAGAAGGACCCCTTCAGGAGGTCCGTGTAGTCAGCAGCAGCTCTAGAGCGCCCAGGCTGAGGATGACTGTGGTCATCGACTGCTCAGCTCCTTTGAAGGGCACCTTGTGCTACGTCGTCCAGACACCAGCACACCTGGAGGGTAGCACGTAGCGGCACAGTCAGCGGGCGCCGTTAGTCAGCTTGGGAATTCACAGCACTTCCAGGTAGATTGTGAGAAAGGCAGTTTGATCTTAAGTTTTCTAAGAAATCTAGCACAGGGGATCCAAATTTGAATCCACGATGCGGGAACGAAAAAGCCTAAAAAAAATGAATTGATTCTGCATCTGTCCTGCTGAAATCCAACATCGCCGACAATTTAAAAGAGGCTTCAAAGTAATGAAAACGATTGTATCTATAGCCTCAGTATGGCACATATGCTAACTGATGTTCTTGTCACTATCACTAATCATCGTCCAGAAAGACAATAATATAAATGTGCATTTGCATAATCTCATGTAATGTTGATAATGCTTCTGTGTCAGAACTGTCATGGAGCTGTAACGGTTTCTGTACACCGGGGGCCTCTGAAGACGTGCCCAGTGTGTCCTAACCCTACTAAAGGCCACCAGGGCTCCGTAGATGTGAAATGTCCTGCAGGTTCATTACAGTCTCTGGAATGAAGGGCGCTCCGCGGCGCTCCGCAGTAATGGCAGTGTCTCAGGTGTGACTGTTTTTTTTTCTTCTCCTTCCCCTCCTCCCCCAGTCCTGAAGAGCGTGCCCTTCACAGCCCGCACTGCTAAACGCGGCTCACGGTTCTTCTGTGAAGCCAACCTCTGCGACGACGCCAACTGCTAGCCCCGCCCCCCCCTCTAATGCCAAGGTCGTCCAGGTGTCTCTCATATGCCTCTTCACCCCACTGTGCATGCAGCATGATCCCTGTCACCCACCTCTACTACAACTGTGTCCACTAACTCGGGGCTGTCACTGGTTGTTTGTGTTTCCTGGAGACGACTCCTATCAGGCGTCTGGTGATAGGAGGCAGCCAAACCTCTTTGCCTGGCCTCGGTGGGAACGCGGTCGCAAAGCACGCGCGCGAAGCGCAGCCATGCGCGCGGTTGCGCTTACGTGCTTTATCGTGCATGGCACAAACGGCCGCGCGCTCTTCTTTCGAATATTTCCGCATTGAAGAGAAGAGGTTTGGCTAACGAAGCGGTTTTTATCAACGGTGCCTTTTTTTTTCCATGAGACTAACTTGTTTGGTTTTCCGGCTAACATGTGGCTCTTCTTTCCTCAACCACCACTGTTTATTTTACCCCTCCCCTCCTCTCCCCCCCACCCCACCCCACCTCCAGCTGAAAAGAAGATTATTGACAGTATTTCCCACTCCTCAGAGAGGGTAAGGAAGGTAGTCTGGCTCGAACCCGGACCGCTTGGCCCTCCGGCTCCTGTGTGCTGCTACAGTGATGTCAGCTGCTTCAGCTAGCGCTCTAAAGACGCCACCTAGCTTTTCAGCACGCAGATTTGTTGCGTCTCAGTGAGGCAGAGACTTGAGGGATCCTGGATACTTGTAAGAAGCCAGGTAGAGTGTTGCCGTGTAGAGGAACTCCCATTAAAACACAACACGGCTTCTTAGACTGAAGTCTTGAGCGCAGAGGTCAAGCGCCACCGGTTTGAGGTCAAGCGCATAACCGCTCCCCTTCAGAGAACCGCCCTCGTCCGTCTCCGTTGTGTGTTGCATGTCGTCCAGTGTTCGTTCACCTCTCACCTGTCAACAGTGTCCGCCGTGTTTGTCCTCGCTAACCGTCATGGGCGGTGCGCTCTAAAGCCATTTGGTCAACAGGCTCAAGACAACACAAACGCACGATTACACAAATAAACGCACATATCAAAGTGTGTCCTCTACTTCCACGGGAAGAGGAAGTAGAGGACACAGTGAAGAGGAAGAGCTTGTTGACCACTACTGTAACCGTTTTATGTTTTTATGTCCACGTTTTTCCAGTGCTGCACTCGTAGTGTTAGTCGCTACAGCTGCATTCCCAAAACCTTGAATTTCTTCTTCCGTGGAACCACCTTCGGATGAAATACACGGTTATGGGAATCTGCCGACATTGAGTCTGCTAATATGTTGTTTTTTTATTTTTATTTTTGACAGAACTAAACACTCGGTTGCCATTTTATTGGAACCACCGTCTAAATTAGATACAGCGAACGGCTGTTGCTTCATGAAGAATATGATAAGCAGTCGTTCAATTCTCAGTAAAGGTTTCGGAGGACGTGCTTCTCTCGTGCTGGATTGTACAGAGAGGCGTTTCCGTCATTCGGACGCAAATGAGGTGGGACAAGTGGCACCTGCTCAGTAGGAGTGTGCAATAAAATGGGAACCGAGTTCATGTCCTTTTGCATTTGCTGCTTAAACACCATTCAGCACTGCAAAATATGAGTTGATGTGAGCAGAAGCCAGTTTGCAGATTGACCTCTTGGTCCTCTAACTGCTGTGTGTGTCCCCTCCTGTCTCTCATCGCTCTTTCCTTACCTACTCACAGATCTCCGAAACCAGCCCTTCCTGCGAGCTGACGCGTTGATCCGGAGCGGTTGGAAGAGACCTTAAACCACTTGTCTGCCACTTATACTCCCCTCCCCTCTTTGTAACCCATCTCCAACCCCTGAGGCTGCAGATCACAAAGACTGCAAAGGGAGGACAGAATAAAACCCCTTGTTTCGGCTGGGTAATTTATTTATTTATGGAGGCCATTTAAAGCCACTGTTCAGTGAGCAGGTATCATTACACAAGCACAGCGAGGCCACTCCTCTGGCACCGCATCGGTTGGAAAGACGACCACCGTACAGGTGAGGCCTGCGGAGGGACTGGAGGCGGAGGGAGCGCGCTTTCACCAATAAGCGCCCGTCAGCACGTGGATCCTCTCGTGGACATTCCCAGAACCTGCTCATTTTCTCAGCTGGTGCAGTCGTGGCAGGACTCAGACTGGGAGGCAGCCAGGAAGAGCCGCCAGCTCTGCCGCTGCCTCGAAGACACACGCGGAAAACATCCACCCAACATAATGAGACACTTGCGGACTGTGCAATAGCACTGCACCAAGTTAGAACACATACAATGAAGACTTAATATTGACAGTTTATTTAGATCCCATCTTGGAAGGAAGACCGTCACTTTTACCCTTGGACAAGCCAGCCAAGCCAAAAATGTCTTTTGTTTCAGAAGTGCCTTTTGTGTAAACAGTGTTATTTTATTTGTTAACTTTACGTATTCTATTTGTTCAAGATTGTACGTTTCATAAGCCTTACTGATGTGACGGTGTGCAAGGTCAGATTTCAGGTTTTGAAGGCGTACATACAGTTTCTGGAAGGGGATTACTTTTATCCGCGCCGAGTCGTCCTGCATCCGCCGGGCTTCAAATCGGAATATTACAGTATCTGCCTCGACAACACTTCCTGTCACGGCTCAAGTGATATTTAAGGAAGGGACCTATGTATGAAGAAAAAGACTCCACATGGGCTGCTTGTTAGAGTTAATTTACTATAATTCTGTTATAATAGATAAAAGGGTGTTTTCAGCAGTTTCGGATCAATCCAAATGTTTCCTCCTAACAGCCTTCCCTTGGCACGACGGGAGCGACATAACCTTACACTACTAGATTCGGCTCAAGATTGTATGAAACACTATTTTTTAAGTGGAAATTTATATTGCTGTACATTTAATTAAGGAAACAATCTTTGGTATTGTGTTGAAGTGAGAGAGGACACTTGTTTAATAAAAATGACAAATTAAAATCGCCATTACAGTTCACGACTATGAAAGCGAAGAACGCGGGGTCCTTCTTTGATGAAGCAACATTCAAAACCAGCCATTTCTACATGTTTTATTTTGAACTCTTAGAGGATAACCCACCTCTGATGTAATCCAGCAGGAAATACTGAGGGACTGTGTTTCCTCCCCAAATGACAAGACAGGGACATCGTACATTTCTACTATAAAAATCCATTTAATTTCTTATATCAAAAAGAAAGAGGATCATAACAAAACAATCTGAACCACAGATATGTGGGTATTTGCCACCAAAAGAAATCCTCCAACTGAAACATGATTGTTCTAACTCAGACGGTCATTTTAAATTTGAACAGAATGGGTTTTTTTGTTGTTTTTTTTTTAATAGAAAGAAAAATAATTTGATGAATACTGTTAACAGGTGAGGGGTAAGTCTAGAGTCTCCTCTAGGTTGGGTGTGTGAGAGCACCATGCAGTGTGATATGGCGGGCATGGCCGAAGAGCTCAGATAAAAGCAGCGTGGTGACGGGTGAAACACGGAGAGAGCAACACTGCTGGGACTAAAGACCAGGGTGACAGACAAGGCGGTTAGCAGCAAAACCAAAGGAATTAAAACCTTAAAAAAAAAAAAAAAAAAAAAAGATAAATCAGGAAGCTGATAAAGCTCCTTCCTGGGAATGCACTTAACAATGAGCATTAAATGTAAATTACATGTAATAACAAACATTTAAAAAAAAAAAAAAAAAAAAAAAAGGAAAATTCAATCTCCCACAGAAGTTCGTACCATCAGTCGGTCTACCCAGCCTTTCCTGAAAGCAAGTTTACAATCAAAAAGACAACAAAAGCTAAATGTGACCAATTCCTGCTAATTATTGGCCACAGACTGATTTTCAGTGAGATCACAGCTTTCCTTCACTCCCAAATAAGAAGATTCTGGATCTATATCACAACTTTAGTCCAGAGTTCCTGCAGTGAGCTTAACCCAAGGCCACAGATATCCATCCCAGACTATTCATCCTGGAATGTGGACTTTATTACAATCATCTTCATCCGCTCACACACCGCCACTGACTCATTCATCGCTGACACCAAGTATGTCAATTACACAATGACTAAAAAACAAACAAAACAAAGAATATTTAAAAAAAGTACAGACTGCTATTTGTTACTGATGTTTGTATTCCTGGGTATATTTTCAAGACACTTTGTTAATAGGTTCATATATATATATATGGAAATATAGATATATATATTTAACTTTAGTCTGTGCAAGGAGGTAAAAGACAATCACGTGAATGCAGTTGCTGAATCCTCCGTTGTGTACATGTGCAGTTAAACATCATCGCATTCCTTTGTCAGTCTCGGTCTCCCTTTAGACCTCCAGCAGCAAACATACATACATACAACACACAAATAATGTGGAAACACTGAGCCGAACCAGCATCTAGGAAGAATTTTTAGTGAGCACTGACACGTACAAATCAAGACTTGGCAACCTTTTCTAGGATGGAACAATATTTTTCTACTTTTTTTTTTTTTTTTTCCTCCTCTTACCCTCCTGTACAATTCATTAAAAAAAAAAAGTAATAAAAATGGTTCCAGAGTAATTCGCTTCTCTCTATCTCTCTCTTACATTTGCACAGAGGTAGTGGCTATATGTGTGAGAGAGGAGGGGGAGTTGTGAGGAGGTGAGCAAAATTAAAAAGAACTGAATAAATGTCTATAAAATGGTTCCTTTTCCATCACCAGAGATTTGTTTTTGTGGGGTTTTTTTTTTGTTTGTTTTTTTTTTTTTTTTTTCAAAGAACAAAATATAATACTGCAATCACTTAAAAAAGTAGTCCTTCATTTTATACATTTTATACAGTGTTCTTGCTTTTTTTTTTGTTGTCGTTTTGTTTTGTTGCTTTTATTTTTAGTTGGTGAAGGCAGAAGATGAGAGAGAGAGCGCTTGCTGGCTCAGCACTGGGTCAGGGCGAGGCAGAGCAACGTTGGCAGAGTTCAATCCGAGCCGAGCTCTACGCCAGCGGGTCGCTCATGTCCTCGTCGCCCTGGGAGAGGAGCTCCTTCTTTTCATCAGTGCTGGCCAGGGAGTTGCGGCTGTTGTGAGCGCCCATGTACAGGGTGGCATACACTGGGTTGGTGAAGTTGGTGGGCTGCAGGGCAGAGAAGATTACAAGGTGACTCTCCACGGGACAACCAACAGACTGTCCATGTGAAAGGAGCATTTACTGCAGTCTTTTGTTAAAAAAAAAAAAGGGTCGGTTTTCCAAAAATACTAACAACAAAACTGTTCTTTTAAGCCACTAGAACCCTTAACTCGTTGTGGTACCTAAACTGGTTCATTTTTCCAATTTCCACGGCAAAAATGTTATTTCTAAGAAAGTTAAAAAACTTTGTTTGAAAAAAAAAAAAAAAAAAAAAAAAAAACGATTAAAAGACTACTTTAGACTATTTAGCTAATTTTAACAATTCTAGTCTCATTCCCCATTTTTTCCTTAAAATAAGGCCCTTTTGTCTAGGTTTAGGAATATTAGGCTTATTTCTAGAGGGGCGGTTTCTTCCAGTGTCCCATTTCTACATCCTGCTCAAAAATCAATGCCAGCGGAGCATCTGAAATGATGCCTCAGTTTCTAAAACACTTTTGGATAGATAAAAAGAAAAAGGGCGTGCAGGCGTATCATCTGCAAAAGTCATTTGATGTACAATAGCTGGCGTGACACTATTTCCACCATGTGAAATGCATTTTCATGAAGACGTTTCCCATTTTACAGAAATCTACAAAGCAAGGACAGATGAAGCAGCAGTGCCATGGATCACATTTGACATCAGTTTCAAATTAAATCTTCGAGGCAAAGAAGTTATTAAATGCCTTTTGTCTCGAGTACTTCAAATTTCTCATGTGAGGGATTAAAATGGAATAGGAGGAGGCCGGGGTCTGTTCAAACTCAGAAACGGGCTTCAAAAGCTCCTTCCTTCTCATACCCTGAGTTTGAAGACTCTTTCTGAATTTTGATTCCTTTCACTTTTACCACTAAATGCACTTTTGTCAAAACAATATCCTTCTCTTTCTGGATGATTGAAACAGTTTTGAGAAGTTCTCACAAAATCTAAAAGGAACTTACAGAATACACACACACAAACAACAAACTTTGAACATCTACAAATCATGTGTGAGAAGGTAATTTTTTTTAAAGATTTGGATAGAGTTAAGAGTTAAGCAAGCCTGTTTTTAATTACGTTACCTTGTCTGGATCCAAAGCAAAGTCTGAATCTAGAAGCTCCCCGGCGTCGTCATCTGGGTCTCCTTCATAGATCTTATACGCTGGATTCCCAATCTCAACATTCATGGCTCCATTAGTCATCCGGTGGTGCTGGAAGCCCTTTGCACTGCCGAGACAGAGAGAGAAAGAGAGTGATTAACTGTTTGAAAACACTCCTGATTTTTTTTTTTTTTTGTTGGAAAAACCTTAAATCAAGTAAATAAAGGGGTCTAAAATGTTCTAATAAATGACAGCAGGTACTGACTCAGCACCATCTGAACACAGTCGACACATCCAAGACAACACATCACAGGTTTTCAAATAAGCCCTTGTGTCAAGAGGCCATTTGATCAAACCTATTGATACAGCAGCATGTCTACTTTGGAGAATGCTTGATTTCCACCTTGCAAATATTTGTTTGATTTTGCAGGCATATTTTATCAATAGTGCACAATTGTACGTTGCATTTTTGCAAGCATATAAGTGTGAGCCTAATACGTATACATTTAAACAGGGAAGCATATGGGGATGTCAGTACAATTTTAAAATTTCCCTTTGATGCGAGGGAGGGCGGGGCGAGGCGGGGCTGGGGGAGGCACCAAATGGATGCAATCAGGAAATGACAAGGAGGGACAAACTGACCAACACAATGGACTAATGGACAGACAAAAAGCATATCCAAATCTGGCTCAATAATAGGAAAAAGGGAGGGGAAATGATTTCTGGGTCAGCAGGTAAATTGTATCATCCTATCAAGTTACCGCGAGCACTGAGAACGAGATTTGCCCGGGCACAGAGACCTGGGAGACAGGAAATATATGGTTACCATAATGTAAGAGAAAAGAGAAGCTGGATCGAAAAGGTGTAAGGACCATTTGAAAAATGGGCGTTATTTTTATTTATTTTTTTTAATGATTATTAAAACCAGAACTCACCCGCGCATTCTCCGCTTGTACCAGAAGATGGCGCCGGCCACCAGCAGTGCCAGCAACAGCAGCAGGATCACTGGCAGGGCAACGGAGGTGGCACCTGCCAAACAGAAGAGACCGTGAGCAAACGAGAGCAAAGTTCATGTGCGTTTCCCTTTTCTTTTTTTTTTTTGGGGTCATATTTGTGTAGGATTGTGTGTCTTACTACTATTAGAAGTAGAGGAATCGACAGAAGCAACTGGAATGTCACATCTGTATCCCGTCCATCCAGTATAGCACCTTGAGGCAATGAGAGTTAGACAGCGTGAGAGTTGGATAGAAAGAAGAAGAAGGGAGTGTCTGAATGATTATGTTGGGTTTAGAGAAGGATGCATCTTACTTGCACTGAGGCAGCAGCGTGCGGGTGTCAACTGAGCATTGTCCGTGTGCACAGTACATCATGCAGGAGTAGCAGCTTGGTTGGGTCTGGCCGTTGGGACAGCTATACAGGGGAAGAACGTTAATCAGTACTTAGTCTTAGTCTTCCTACAGAAGCAAAAAAAAAAAAAAAAAAGAAAAGTTTATTCCCAGTCTGTTACTCCACAGCGTTTATTACCTGCAGGAGATTTCTCCCGAGGGTGACGTCAAGCACTTGCCCTCTCCGCAGAACTGACATTTGTCCAGCTCACACTGGTTTCCGATGTACTGAGTGGGGCACAGACAGAGTTTGGTCCCGTTGGACGTTTGTAGGCAGGTTCCACCGTTCTGGCAGAACCCTTCACATTTACCTGAGGTTTCGGAAAGAAGACTGGTGTGAGGAACTGAGTTGGTCATTGCTCAGCAAATGTTAAATGTTTCTTAACATGACATGATGAACATGTGTGCAGGGTGAGATGTAACGACCACGACCACGGCATGCAATACACACTAAATACAACAATATAAGTGTGTGTGTAGTACGCAGTTTCAGTATCCGGTTTCAGCAAACATGCAGAAAGAGAGACATCTAGTGGTGATGGTGTCTTACTTTTGTTTTTTAAAACACTAATTCAGAGGTGTCCAATTCCAATGGGCCACTGTCCTGCATGATTTTGACGATTCAATTAATAAAGCATTCCTCTCAGAGTATCTTAATTTTCATAGCATCAGTGATTTTACTGACAGTCTTTGGGATGGATGAGGATGTACATGCATGTTTCTACATTCCTACATGATGCAAATCAGCCTTTTCTTAATCACCCGTTGGATCCTAGTAACGAGTTTGAACTATTACACCTACAAATGGATCAGGCACTTTGCAGTGAGGGAAGCCTAAGTCTGAAGCATCTCTACGCTTGTTGGGTGTGCAAGCAAAATTTTTAAAACTTTGAGTGCCGACTGTCTACATCTAAAAGTGCTGTAACTTACTGTACTGGCACCGGTCTCCCCGGTACTCTGGCAGGCAGCTGCAGGTAGGCTGGTTCCCCATATTCACTGAGCAGTTGCCTTCATTCAGGCAATAGTCTCGACAGGTTTGCAGATTGCAGTTGGGCCCTGTGAAGCCCTTGGGGCATCTGCAAGTAGGTGCTCCTACAATGCAGGTAAGAAATAATTTTTTAGTTTAACAAACTCAAAGGAAAACAAAAAGCACAACTGAAATGATTAACTCTTTGCAGATGTAGACTTTTGAAGTGAAATTAATGCTATGGATATGACGGTGCTCTTCCTAAACTTATGAAACGCTGTATGTTACTTGTAGTTTCATCCAAAGATCCAAATGCATTTCATCCTGGATGGAAGGAGAGGACACCAGGAAGAAGACTCCTACCTGTATGGGAAGCGGCGCAGGTGCCTCCGTTCTTGCAGTAGTCCCTGCACTGATTAATCTCGCATCGCTCTCCAGTGTAGCTGGGCTGACAGCGGCACTTGGCCACCTGACGGGCATTTAGGAAGCAGCTCCCGCCGTTCTGACACTGGATATTGCACGGACCTGAGGGGGGGGCTGCGGAGCGGGACATCACTTTTAATGCAGAACGTAAAGAAGTGATGTAAAGCTGTTCAGCGTTCGCTACATTTGAATGAACGGAAGTGTGCAGACTTACAGAAGGGAGACTGCGTGGGAGTCGGCTTTTCCACGCATGTACCGTTGTCTGCAGCGTAATTGTTCGGGCAGGTGCAAACTGGCCCGCTGGGGCTGAGGAGACACAGCCACTCGCACTTCTTCTTGTCACATGGGTTGGTTACTGGTACACAGGGAAACCAGAGACACAGTGAGGAAATCTGGACACTGTCTTAAATAAACTTGTAGTATGTGCATCACTCACTGTCTGGCTGCTTGTAGCGGTGGTACAGGACGATGTCAGTGGCGTGGTTGATGCCTGTAGTGAGATTCTCCATAGGGCCTTTCCCAAATTTGTTGACACGGAAGACAAAGTTGTTCATATACGTAACTCCATATATGTAGTCCTCAAAGATGTCTATGCTGAAGGGATGGAGCAGGTCTAGAAATGCAAAACAGAAGGACGCGCAGGCCATATGTTGACGTCACCGTTCTGAAGTTTCTTAGTTTTATACAGGATTTTATCACATCATTTTATACAGATTTGGGAGAGGTAGAAAGGACTAAACTGTTTTTGATCCCGGAGACGGCCACGACGGGATCAGAGCCGTCCAGACGCACACTGCCAATCACCGAGAGTTTAGCATCAGCCCAGTAAAGACGCTCATTGAAATGGTCCACGGCCAAACCTGCAGAGGGAGAATGGAAGACGCACGCATGTGAGCTGCTGATAGAGATCATTTCTTCTCTCCTTTCACACTTTGCTAAATTGTTAAGATATTTATGCATTACTGACCTGTGGGCCACTGGATGTTCTCATGGACCAGAGTTTGTCTAAGAGTGCCATCCATGGCAGCTGTCTCGATTTTAGGGTGGTTTCCCCAGTCTGCCCAGTACATGGTGCTAAAAGGAAAACAAAACCAAATTACAGAACACATTTAAAAAGCCTTAATAGGAATGCATTTGTTTTCTAAATCCAGCCATTCTTCTTACCTTCTCTGTGGGTCCACAACAATGGCATGAGGCTCATCTATCATGCCAGAAATTAGGGTCTTGCAATGTTGGCCCGATATCTGAGCCACTTCAATAACATCTCGACCAGAGTCGGTCCAGTACAGGTTACCAGCCACCCAGTCCACAGCTATGCCACGCGGCATTTTCAGCTCTTTGATCTGGACACAAACAGAAACGGGTCTTTGACAGAGCGTTCAAATATGTGCCGGGATGTCACAGAAACCCGCGACCAATCATACCTGCAGGTTTGTAATTCTGCCCTGAGTCTCGCGTCGGTTTCGGTGCGAGTTGGAGGACGACGATGACGACGTGAACAGCCCTGGGAGTTCGTAGGAGGAGATGCGGCCGGTGTGCCAGTTGGTCCAGAAAATGCGGTTGGTCTTGACGTGCAGGTCCATAGCATCGATGCGAACGCTGGCATCACCCTGGAATGTCTGCTGGTAGCGCCAGTTCAGCATGCCGGGGTCCAGGTTCCTGATTTCATTGTCGTCAGCTATGTAGAGGATCTGTCGAGTGTTGTTCATATCTGGAAGGACCGTAGAGGGGGAGAGGAGATGGTCCATGAAATGAGTAAAGTTAGGATTTTGAAATAAAAAGTGGGTGAGGAGGGTCTGATTCTTACTGTCAGCCTTGCAGGTGTCATGGATCTTGATGAAGTACTTGTGGCAGCTGCATTTGTAGGAGCCCTTGGTGTTGTTGCAGATGTGGGAACAGGCGCCGAACTGTAAACACTCGTTCTTATCTGAGAAATGGACAGAGACATAAAACATCTTCTCGCTTCTGAAATGTAAACACAATTCCCGTCGCAGTCATTTTAAAGCGAGTTATGGATGCATCATGGTGTTTTCAGCGTTGTGCACCTCCACATGTGTGATATCCTATCTTCTGGAATCCCGGTTTGCAAGAGCAGAAGGAGTCCGTGCCATTAGTGACACAGTGGGCCTCGTCTCCATCACCACACTGGGTCCTGTTGCTCCGACAGTCATTCAGCTTTGTGTCTGGAGCCAAACACACAAGTAAAAGCTAAGTAAAAGCTGGGAATGGCATATTTTTTAGACTTTAGATCTGCGCTCACCTGTCTTGCAGTTGATCTCATCAGAGCCATAGTCCTCACAATCATTAAAGAAGTCACAGCGCAGAGAAGACCTGATGCATCTGCCGTTGGAACACAAAAACTCGTCCTTCTCGCATGTGGGAGCAGCGTGAGTGTCCTCTGTAGATGCAAGAACAAACATTTATGTTAATCCAAGCTGAAGAAGCTGAAGATCACCCTGGAAGTTATGGAACATTTATGTGAAAACAGCTTACGGCAGTTCAGCTCGTCCGAGTTGTCGCCGCAGTTATTAACACTGTCGCATCTCTTTGACAGCTGCAGACACACGCGGTCATTTTGGCATCGGAAAACTCTGGTGGGTGGACACTGGAACTTCCCTGGCGAAGAGGGAGCACGGAGGGAGGGTAGACGAAAGAGAAAAGGGTCAGGACAAAAGACGACTGATGACTGACGTGCAGAATTCATGAGGCCGAACTCACTGCATTCTTCCGGGTTTTCATCAGAGTTGTCCCCGCAGTCGTCCTCTCCGTCACACTTCCAGGCCAGTGGTTTACACAGAGTGTTGTTACACTGGAACTCGTCCAGAGGGCAGTGACGTCCAGCTGAGATCGAAGAAAAAGGAAGACGGCTCCTAATAGTGCACAAACAAATCTGATCGCTGTGTTCTCACAGAACGAGTCCCCGAACATACGCGTACCTGCACCACCACAGTTCTCCTCATCGCTGCCATCCATGCAGTCAGGGTCGGCGTCACAACGCCAGCGAATCGGGATACAGTGTCCATTCTGACACTGGAACTGGTCGTTGTCACACTTCAGATCGCAGCCGTGCTGAAGACAGACCGCAAAGCGCAGATACCAAAAGTCAGCTTTAATTTGTGAAAACTAATCATTATAAAGAAATATCCCTAAGATTTAAAGCCGCACAACTTTATTGACTTTTCTTTTTTATCCTGCAACATATAAAGTGTGAAACAATAACATACAAAAGCATTGCTTTTCATTTAAATTTTTTCCCTTTGGTGGATCTTTCCTTGAAACTTTAAAGACTATCCATCTGGTTTCAAACTACGAAAGCATAAAAGAATCAAAAAAGTGCCTCATGCACGTGCAGGTGTCTATGCCGAACATATAATACATTTTGCTCAAACAACATGTCCACACCAAAACATCAACATCGTCTCTGCACCTCATCAGATCCATCAGCACAGTCGTGATCCCCATCGCACTTCCATCTTCCGGCAATACATCGGCCATTAGTGCAGGCAAACTCGCTCTCCGAGCACTGCCGAGGCACTGCAGGCGGAGAAAAGGTTTCGTGTCAGTGAGAAAGCTGCTGAAGATGAGCTGAGACGTGGCTGCTTCAACTCTCACAACAAAGCACAAGACAAGGTTTCCAGAAGCTTTTAACACGTCAGAGGGTGATGTGAGAGAGTGAAAGGAGCCCGGTTTGGCTTCCAGGACTCGATTTACGTTCCCAAAGCTTTTGTTTATGGTAATAATGAAATTAGCATTGCAAGAGTTAAGCCATGTTGTGGCATCTAATGGAAGATGGGAGTTTAGAAAAAATTAAGAGCTCAGCTTGCAGACTCTCACGGGTCAGTGGAAATCACGTGGACAGGAATATGAGAGAAGTCAAAGAAAGCAGAGAGGGGGTACTGATTGTGGGAGGTGAAGTGACTTACCACTGGCTCACACCAACGAGACAGTATGAAATGAAACAAATATTTAGGTTAGGTGAGATGCATCAGAAATGGCCATGAGTGGACAATGAATTTGCACTTAACAAGTCCAGGTGCAAATAGAGTGAGTTACCAGAAGACGAGTGGACGACAATAAACACGAGCGTTAGTGACATTGGACAAGGTGAGCTCTCAGATGGTTAAAGTATGAAGCAGTTAAAGTTAACAGGAACACGTACAGCACTTCTCCTCATCCGAGTTGTCCCCGCAGTCGTTGTCATAGTCGCACTGCCAGCGGCCGGGAACGCAGCGGTTGTTCTTGCACCTGAACTGGTACGGCTCACACGTCCTCTCAGCTGCACGAATCACACAATCATATTCAAAATATATATATTAATTAATTAAAAAAATAAATAAAAACAACATCTTCATCAGAGATGATGATGAAGAGCAGCGCTGCAGTCTTACACGCTTCTCTGCTGCATCTCAAGGACTACCGCCTGCCAATAAAAATGTAGATATAAATTATGTAATTGGCGATTCTAACGAGTTGCCAAGCAAAATAGAAGTGCAGTCGATTCCCCGTCCTCCAAAAGTTCACAAAGTGCGACGAGATATAGTAGTTAATCAAAATACCCTTTTAAAAAAAGAAAAAACCAATTAAAGACAGAGCCGTGGCGGAGGAGTAGCAGTGATCTACAACTCCAGTCTTCAAAAAAATCTATTATCTAGAAATTCTATCTGAGTTCTCAGATTTCCTATCTGGTTTATTAATAAGTCACTATGGGCGACTTTAACGTTCACATGGACGTTGACAATGTTAGTCTCAAGTTAGTAAAGACGTGCCCATTTCTCCAGTCATTTGAGTAAGTTTGAGGTCAACTATCATCTGCAGCACTGAAATCCTGCAAAACTAAGAACATAGTGAAGCAGTTGAGGGCTGTGACCTTGGTTCTACATCTGCAGATGTTGGTTTCCTTGTCATTAACACTACAGACTTGTTGCACTCAGCTTTTTTATGCAGTTGCTCCTTTGAGAAAGAGGGTCTTTAACCATAGGAGCTTAACTCCCTAGTATAATTCACATATTCATATGCTGAAACAAAAAGAGCATAAGATGGAAAGGAAGTGCTACTCTTGTAGGTCTGTAGACTCTTATCGTGCATGGAAAGATAGTCTTATTAGTATATTAAAAAAGCCCTTAGCAAAGCTAGAACAGCTTATTATTCATCACTGATAGAGGATAATAAAAATAACCGACATTTTCTTTTCAGCACTGTAGCCAGGCCAACAAAGAGTCGGTGTATTCCTGCAGCTCTCAGTAGTGAGGACTTTTTGAGCTTCTTTACTAGTACATTTGTCAGGATTAGAGAGGAAATCGGCCAGGCTCACCCGGGAGTGGCTGTGGGCGTTACTTCAGCTACAGCAACTCCCTTATGCTCTGACTCGACTCTAGACTGTTTTGTTCTTGTTCTAGTTTTGTTCCTGTAGACCTTCCTGAACTGACCTCAGTCATCAGTAGAGCTAAATCATCCACATGTCTGTTAGACTCCATCCCAACTCCACTACTCAAAAATGTTTTCTCTGTTATTGGTGCGACAATACTGGACCAAATCAACTTGTCCCTAGTCTTAGGATATGTGCCACAGATTTTTAAATTTTCAGTAATTAAACCTTTACCTAAAAAACCCTCTCTTGACCCAGACATTTTAACTAATTATAGACCAATTTCCAACCTTCCATTTATATGTAAAAATTCTAAAAAAAGGTAGCTGCAAGCCAGCTGTGTGACCTTTTGTATAGAAATGATCTATTTCAGGTTTTTCAGTCATGGTTCAGAATGCATCATGGCACAGAAACAGCACTGGTTCGAGTCACGAATGACTTCTTATAGCCTGTGATAATTGATTAGTGTCCATTCTGGTTCTGCTGGACCTCATTTCTGCTTTTGATACTATAACCCCCAACAACATACTCTCTCAGTAGAATTATGTGATCTAAAGGGACAGCTCTGGGTTGGTTTAAATCATATCTATCTGATAGATTCCAGTTTGTTCGTGTTCATGAGGTTTCTTCAGTACAGACGAGGGTCTGCTATGGTGTCCCGCAGGGTTGAGTGCTAGGGCCAATCTTGTTCATCTTATACATGCAGCCCTTGGGAAGTATTATCCAGAACCACGGCATTAATTTTCATTGCTATACTGATGATACGCAGCTGCATTTTTCTATGAAGCCAGAAGAAACAGAACCATTAGACAAACTTCAGCCATGTCTTAAGGACATCAAGGACTGGATATCCAATAATTTTGTGCTTCTATATTGAGGTAAAACAGAGGTTGTTGTTTGTGAAACACCTTAGGAAGGGATTAGATGGTGTTGAGATGGTCTCCAGTACAACTGTGCAAAACCGTGGTGATATTTTCGATCAGGATATTACAACAAACAGCATATTAATCAGATTTCTAAGACAGCGTTTTTCCATCTTCGTAATATCACCGAGATTAGGAGCATCCTCTCCCAGAGTGATGCTGAAAAAAACATTTAGCTGGTCTTAAACACAGCTTCATCCTGGAGATGCTGCTGTAGACCTGCACTGCAGGGGGACACCAGCAGGATCCACTGACTGGTACCAATCACCTCCTCTGTTTCTCTTTCCCTTCTTCAGCTCAATCCTCACTTATTAATTAGAAGTATCTCATAAGTATAATTGTGCTCCATTTTTCTTGTAGTTTGTTGTGCTGGTCTGCCCCCTCTTTTTGTCTTCTGTACATATTTGCAGACCAGAACCTCAGGAGCTGCATGCTGACCTGCAGTCCCACCCCCTGACCATCCCAGTCTATGCTGTCTACACTGTCTACGCCACTGTTTGGCTCAAGGTTTTTCGAGTTTTTTTACCTGTTATTGTTTATGTAATAATTCCTGTTCTGTCATGTTCTATCTCTGGAAAGCACCTAGAGACAACTTGTGTTGTAATAGATGCTATATAAATAATTGAATCAATAATTTCTCTTCCTACCACACTCCACTTTTGGTTCATCTGAGGCATCACCGCAGTCGTCCTCGCCGTCGCACTTCCAGCGAGCCGGAATGCAGCGTCCCGAGTCTTTGCATCGAAACTCGTCCACACCACAGGTCATTTGAGCTAGAAAAAAAAAAAAATTGGAGATACTTATGCCAGCAGCCAATTAAGAAAACTCAGAACAAGTGATCTGCAAAACAAAATCAGACTCTTACTGCAGTTGGTGGGCTCATCAGATCCGTCCGCACAGTCATTATCCCGGTCGCACACCCAGAGACGAGGTATGCAGCGTTTGGTGATGGCGCACTGGAACTGGGTGGGTGCGCATGTAACCTCGGCTATTAGAGAGAATTACAGATTTACGGTGACTGTGTGATGTAGGTAGAAAAAAAAAAAAAAAAAAAAAAAAGAAAAAAGAAAGAAAAAGGGGGACCAACTCACGGCAGTCTTTTTCATCTTCCCCTTCTCCACAGTTGTCCTGGCCGTTACAGCGGAAGATGCCTGGGATGCAGCGGCTCGGGTGGGAACATTTGAACTGGCTCGGCAGGCAAACATGAATGTCTGTGGTGCAGAAAAAGCAGCGAGTTTTCACGGAGTACAGAGTAAAAACAAGTGGAAGTAAATTGGAGATTGCATACTTTTATAATTGTAAAAAAAAAAAAAAGTACCGCAGTTGGCCTCGTCCGAGTTGTCCTGGCAGTCATTGTCTCCGTCACAGATGTACGCAGGGTTGGTGCAGATGCCTGTGCCGCACTGAAACTGCCCCGGCCTGCATTTGAACTCGGCTGTCACAAAAGAGTTACAGTTTCTCAGACTTGCACTGACTGTACAGGAGTTACCTGCAGAATTCCCTATTTATTTATCACGTCCTTGTACCACTTCACACAAATGTGACCATCGTCTTGAATGAATTTCTTTTCTTGAGCACTTACTACAGTCTGCTGGTTCATCTGAGCGATCCCCACAATCATCCTCGGTGTCGCACTTCCACCAGAAAGGAATGCACTTGTCGTTCTTGCACACAAACTGCAATAGGGATGAAAGAAGTTTAGGGGCAGATGGTAGATACTGTGGCACTGGGCAGTCAGCCAGAGGTCAGGACCAGTCACGGGGAGTTCGTCCAACATGCCAAAGTCAAAATACAGCGCTCACCTGGCTGGCTGTACAGTTGGACAGGCAGGTCCGCTGATCGTTGGCCAGATAGAAGTTGGTGGGACAGGCACACTTGTAGCTTCCTCCAGGTGAGAGGAGGCAAAGGTTACTGCAGCCACCGTTGTTTATCTGACACGGGTGGTTGAGCACTGTCAGGAGATGGTAAGACACATGTTTAACAAAAAATGCACGTGGCGTATCACAGGAGAGCAGGTGCATGAGGTGCATTCAATGACAGGAGGACATTTCAGTGCATACATATACATTAACAGAAACGCCTCTCACCTTCAGGCTGACGGTAGGGATGGTAAATGTGAATATCCATGGGTCGATGGAGAGTGTTGATCAGCGTGCTCTTGTTGGTCCCTTGGGTCTTATGAGCTCTGTTAATGGACTTGGTCTCCCAGTCCGTCCAGTAGATGTACTCCTCAAACAGCGTCATGGCAAAGATGTGGGGAATGTCATGGCTAAGAACTGTGAGGACACACACACATAATCACACTGAAAATAATATACTGTCCTGCTTTACATCCTGAAAAAGCTCTTGAACCGCCAACAGCCTGCTTCCCACAAAAAGGGAGAAGTGAAGTGTACACTCAATATATAATGTTTGACTCTTTCCTCCGCTAATATTATGCGTCTAAAATTACTCCTATGATTCACGTACTGGGATTTATAGCTGTAAAATATTTCCTGTTCTTGCAGTTTAGATGTTGCCGTTAATATAAAACTGGGGCAGAACGGGGAGCAGCGCCGGAGAACCCTCCGTGTCTATGCGTTACACAACAGGCGGCACACCTCATTAGGCTCATTTTCTGTCAAAACATACGTGGCATCTCACGTTTTCGAAGCCGGTGTGTTATAGAAACTCAACACAGCGGTTCAAATACGTCACCCATTCAAAGATCAGCACAGACAGATGGGACTAGTCTGAATCAGCCAACCGTTCGTTCGTTCGTTTAGGACTCAGTGGTTTCACGATTGATTTTCACAAGCAATATACCTAAATTAAAACGAGATTGACGTTTTACAGCCTCAAGATGAACTGAGATATTAGCCTGATTAGAACATAGTGCCCTCTAGTCCTCTCCTATCTGAATTCAAACAGAGTCTTGTTCTACAAATACACACACGGTTACGGTGGCGTTTCAGGATGGGCTCATATGTAGGGACAGAGGATGAGTCACAAGTATCACTGACGCCGGATCAAACATTTATAACTACATTTCATCATGAAGTGTATGTAAATTCTCTCTCAATGGTTTTTTTTTCCTCTACTTTTTGTTGAGTAAAACCTGGTGACATTGTTTCTTCAGGAAAAAGAAAGCTCCCGATTTCGGAGCGTGTTTAGTTGGAAAGACAACATTTGTAAAATGCATTAAAAATGCTACTATTCATCAGGCAGGAAAAAAGGAAGGATTGATTACACTAAGGCTCGTTCCTTTTGACTTTTCAAGCTTTAGAACATTTTTTTTAATCATATTTCATATTCACATGCTACAATACATCAAATTATGTCTCTAGTTCCAAGTTTATGTTCAAATCTTTTTTTTTTTTTTTAATGTTTTAAAACCTACTTTAAATCACAGAACAACTAAAACCCTCTCCTGGTTAGACTGGTTAAAGGGGGGTAAAAAAAGAAAAAAAAAAAAATCTTTCAGCATTGGTTATTAAACAATGTGAATGTTTGTCCTTTATTTAATGCAAAGAAAATTAAAAAGAAAAAGTTGCCGCTGCATCTGAGGGAATAAAACTGAAACTTTCTTACATGCCTCGGGAAACGGCTACACCTGCATGCAGTGCATTGATTCAATAAAATGCCGGATCATAAATTGTCAGATGTCCCCATGCTTCAAAGATGTGGCAGCGTTATCGATGTCCTGATTAATTTATCATCTGTATTGTCAGCGTTTTTCTGTCTGGCAGCGCTCCTTCCTGCTTTGGTCGCAGCTCGGGTGTTGCTTTCAGCAAGCTATAAATATCAAAAGTTTTAGTTTAGGAGTCACAGTCAGCTCTGGGTGTGTCGCCCTGTTCCAGTCTCAGGTTGGACCCTTCAGAGTGCAGTTTGGGTTTTTTTTTTTTTTATTTTGCTGTGCGTACATTAGGTCCTCCCACAGCCCGAGCATGTAAATATTAGGTTTACAGGTGATTGTAAGTTCCCCGTGAACGTGCATGCTTGTTGGACAGCCCTGTGATGGACTGGTCTTCGCTCTAGATTGAAGCCGGTAGACGAGACTGTGGACAGTTACCTGTGTGTCTGTTTGTGCCGTCCAGGCTGGCGAACTCGATGTAGTCCTCTCTGGCGTCAGCCCAGTATATACGGTCATTAATGAAGTCCAGGGTTAGTCCATTGGGCCATGTGATCTTATCCTTTATGATGACACTTCTGTTGGTGCCGTCCATGCCGATTCTCCCAATGTGGGGGTTGTCGCCCCAGTCGGACCAGTAAAGGTACCTAAGCATTAATGAAGACGACAAACATTACATTATTGTGCATCACCGATCTAAATATAAACGTCAAAGTTACATGTTTAATTCATGTTTCTCACCCGTAGCGCACATCCACCGCCACGGCACGTGGCTCCCTGAGCCCGCTGTTGACCAGCACAGTCCGGTATGCCCCATTAAGTTTCGACACCTCGATAGTGTCTCGGCCTTTGTCGCACCAGTACAAGTTCCCGCCGACCCAGTCCACCGCTAAACCATCTGGATTACTCAGGGAGGTTCGGTGCAAAACCTACCAGGCCGATGAGGCAAAAGAAGTGATCAAGAACATATCTGCCGCACCACATATCCAGTTAAATGGAAGGATGTCGGAGTTCTCCACCGACCTCCATGCTGCTGCCATTCATGTGCATGCGTCGGATCATGCTGCCCTGAGTGGTCACATCTGTCCAGTAGATCATCTGCTCTGCATAGTGGAAGTCCAGCGCCACTGCATTGTTGAGACCCTGCGGAAAAACATTGCGAGCTAAGAATGAGGCCACCGAAATGTTTTTCGAAACTGAGAAGGACATCTCACCTGCTTTATGAGCGTGTAGTTTGAACCATCCAAGTTGAGTTTTCTCAGGTAGTAACGGTTTGCAAAAATCAAGTAGGGCTCCACCTCTGCAGACACATAACAGACAGCAAATCTTCCATTCAGCATTTAAATGGATTTAAACTAGAAAAAATGTAAACGCACGCGAGCCTGCCTTACCTGACACAGACTTGCAGACGGTGGGATCGTTGGGGCTGAACTCAAAACCTTCCACGCAGAGACAGTGGAAGCTCCCGTGTGTGTTGAGGCAGTGCTGAGAACAGGGGTAGGTGGTTGTGCACTCGTTTATGTCCACGCACGTCTTCCCATCGCGCTTCAGCTGGAAGCCAGGATGGCACCTGCACTGAAGTGGCCAAAAGCACAGGAGATTTGTAAAAACTTTAGACTAATGATTCAGTCTGAGGGTGAAACAGTGACAAGAGCCTGCCGTTGCCTTAAAGGCACTCATTCATCACCAGAGGATTTTACTTTAAAAAGCTTCACTGCTGCATTTTTTATTTTTAGATTTGTATTCTGCCACTGGTGCTGGTACCGGCAGTCAAGAAAAGGATGCATGGAGTCAGAACATGCATGAATAATGTAGAAACTCAATGCACAACACTTCTGACATCCCCAATAGATGAAAATATTGTCATTGGTGCTCAGCGCGTTCATCATTGTCACATGAAGCTCAGGACTGCAGATAACAGTTCACACACAGTTTATAAAGTACTCCAACATTTGCCTCCTATTTTAAAGAACTAAAACATGTTTTTGTTTTGCATAGCTGCAAGCCCAAACAAGGAGGTTTCAAACTTTTGTTTTTTTAACCACATCAGATCTTCTCAAAGTGTGTCAGCCGAATAATTTGATTCATTTTGAATCATCTGATCTTTGGCACAGGACAAAAAGCCAACAGTTATCTTTAAAGTTAAGAAAAAATGAGATGCCTTACCTTGAAGCCGATCTTGAGGTCATCACAGAGCTGCGTGCAGCCGCTGAATTTGTTGTTGAGGCACTCGTTGATGAAGCAGTTGAGTTCATCCGAGCCGTCACCGCAGTCATCGTTGCGGTCACACAGCAGAGTCTCATTCAAACACTTCCCATTTCGGCACATGAAAGCGGATTCATTACAGGTCCTCTCTGAAATCAAACAAATGGCATTTAATCAGAATCCCTTCCAGCAAAGAGCTCATGAAAAACAACAACAACAAAAAAAAAAGACACTTAACTCCCGTTACAGATACAAAAACATAAAAAAAAAAAAAAAAAACTATACTCCCACTAGTATAGTTTTAAATGAGAAACTTTAGTTCCTCGATCAAAACCGAGGTGATCCCAGTCAACATAGGTTTAACTTGTACTGATCTACGTAAGAAATGTATTTACTCTAGTACAATTTCATCATTTTGTGACTGTGTTAAAGAATTAAGGGCTCGATTTAACTTCCTTTAAAGCGTGACGGAGCTAAATAAGAGGAAAGTTGTCATAAGAGGGAAAAAACTAAAAATCAAGTCATCCTTATGCACCCGTTTCTGTGCAGCGAGGATTCTTCGGAGCTTCGTCAGATTCATCCTGACAGTCCAACTCTCCGTCACACTCCCACTTCTTTTGGTGGAGGCAGCGGCCGTTGGCACAGCGAAACTCCTCTGGACCGCATGTTGGATATTCTACAGTGGGACAAAAGTTTATACAAAATTACCCACAAACTCGGTTGATGTTTCAAGAAACATCAGCAGAATAAGCAAGTTAAACTCTTTAAACCAATACTGAAAGTTTTTGGTTTTTTTAAATTATTAAGTTGATACTGCATATTTTTCCTCACCGCATTCTGGGGATTCGTCCGAGCCATCGGAGCAGTCGATGTCATGATCGCACACGAAGTGCTTGGGGATACACTGTCTGTTCTGGCACATGAACTCATTGGCATCGCATGTGCTGTTGGTGTACACTGGAAACAGAGAGAATCCCGATTTGCTCATTGGATGTGGAGCTGTGGTATTTCAGTGGAGTTTTTCAGCATATGCCAACACAGAGACCAGACTGTCTACTTGGTCGTTTTGTGAGCGTCTCACTTACTGCAGCCAGCTTTTACGCTCTCATCGGCTCCATCAGGACAGTCTGCATCTCCATCGCACTTCCAACGCTGAGGCACACACATATGGGAGCCGGGACACTGGAAAGCTTCAGGACTACAGGTCTTGGATTCTGTGAAAAGTGCACAATGGCATGACATCAAGAAATACTGCATCCATGTAAATGTTTCCACTTAACATGGGGGAGAGGTTGTAAGCGAGCTGTTGCTTACTGCATCGCTGGTCTTCGTCAGAACCATCACCGCAGTCATCTGCGCCGTCGCACACCCAGCGGCTGAAAATGCAGCGGTGGTTCCCACATTCAAACTGGTTTGCCGTGCAGAACTTGTCTGCAAGAAAGGTAAAAGAAAGCTCAGCATTTAGAGAGCCATGACACCGAGTCGCGCTTTTTCATCTGCAGCGATAAGACTTAAGAACAACAGTCTGGCTTTTCTTCTGATTGTTTTGTGTTCTCAAGAAAAAAAAGGGATGTCTCTGAAGAAAACTCACCACAATGCGTCTCATCCGCTCCGTTCTCACAGTCGATCTCCTTATCGCAGGTCCAGCTCATGGGAATGCAGCGACCGCTGGGACAAGCAAAGAAGTTGACCGGACACTTGAGCTTCCTTTTATCTGCAAAAGAACAGGAAACTTGTGATACTGGACCTCTGACGCCTTAGGAAAAACTGAATGTTTGTTACACGGGAAACATTGCTCCCCACCTGGGCAGTTTCTCTCATCGGAAAAGTCTCCGCAATCGTTGGTGCCGTCGCACACCCATGAGGGGAGATAACACAGCGTGGTTTTCTCACAGTTCAGAAAAGAGTCTCCTTTAACGCCGAGGCGGAAGAAACGGGAGCAATCGGTAGGTTCTGGAAAAAACAAAGGTTTTGAAATAAAGATATGGAGAAGGTTTACCCACTAAGAAATTTTAAGATAAGCAACAGTAGCAGTGGTGTTAACAAAGAGGTAGAGAGACTGCAAGATGGTCTAGAAAACCATTTTAACCCGTCTGAAGACGGTAAGACACAACAAATGTAATCACTAGGAGACTGCAGGTAGTTGTGGAACAAAGCAGTAAAGCATTTGTGCTATAAAGCAAAGACAAACACGGTCATCGTCAGGGTTGTGGTGACAAATTGCAAATATTTGTGTAGTTCAGAAGCGTGCAGGACAGAAATGTCCTAAAGGAAAAACAAAGAGAAAAAAAGAAAAAGAAATACAAAAAGTGGATATACAGTATCAAACACTAAAAATAAGAAACCTAAGGATATGTTTTGTTTGAATTTGCATTCTGCTTAGTAGGCACAGAGGCAGGTGGGGACACTTTTACCAGCTAATACATTCACTGATGAAGTGTAAGGAGGAGAGATAAGACGGCGGGGAAATATGGTGCACGATGGATACATACGGCAGCTCATTTCATCACTTGCATCCTCACAGTTGACCACCTGATCACAGCGGCTGAAGTTGGAGATGCAGCTTCCATCTTTGCACTGGAACTCTCCCGGCTTGCACAACGTCACTGCCAGGAAAAACAGGAATTAATAAAAACAGAACGGTGCGCAAGTAAAAAAAACAAAAACAAAAAAAAACAACAAACAATTAAATGAAAAATAATAATTTTAAATCACTTAATTAGTATGTGCGAACTTACAAAACCACACAAGAAACTCGTCAGAGCTTGCATAGGGACTATTTTCATGCACATGTTAAAAGCTCAACTTGGGCAAAAAGGACTTACTGTTGCAGGGCAGTTCATCAGAATGGTCACCGCAGTCATCCGTGCCATCACACCAGAACTGGTGACCAATGCAGCGGCCATTCATGCAGCGTCTATAACCCTTCTTACAAATCCGATTTGCTTCAGAGAAGAGCAGTTCATTTAAGTTAAATGAGGTACAGAGCTTGTATGTGCACATTTTACATCTATTAATTCACCGTTTTCATCAATACATCATGGATATTTGGAATCAAACTGTTTTTTTTTAATGGGCTCTTTCATGACTTTTGCTTGACTGGTGTATATTGCTTTTAATGTAACCACAAGCTAATAATGTAAAGTGTAAGATATAAATCATGATTGATTCCTAAAAAAGCTCCTCACAGTGCCATTGCACAACCTACCACAGTAGGACTGCTTCTCATCGGACTTGTCTTTGCAGTGGGCCATCCCATCACAGGTGAGGCTGTAGTTGATGCAGTCGCCGTTTCCGCACTCAAAGTCATCGACGCTCCCGCATGATATATTCAGCGCTGGTGAGGCAGAAAGATTGAAATTCAGAGACGACTACAGCTTCTGAGGAGAAGCCTTTGTAAGTATTATCCTCCTGCCTTTGCCCCCCTCTGTCTTACAAGAGCAGGTGCTGTCTTCGAGGAGCTGTCTGTCTCCGCGGCAGCTGCAGTTGACGCGTCCGTCAGACGTAGGCAAACACAGGTCCTGGCAACCTCCGTTATTTGTTCGGCAGGGAGAGAACTCACCTGTGGAGCATTAGTTAGGGGAACAGTAATTCATTTATTATTAACTGCGTACGTCTCCCTGCTTATGTAGCACAAACGTCCATGAATAAAAGTTCGTCATCTATCATCATCATCAACTGTTCGCATGCCACCCATGACCTGATGCAACATGTGAGGATGGCTGTGCTGGTGACTAGAAGGCACTTACAGTCTTAAGATAACAGGCTTGTGGCAGCTAAGGGAAATGCCATGTTCAGGGAGAGACAATCTATCAGGATGACATTTTTCCTGATGGTGCAAAAGGAAAAAGTAACTCCAATAGCAATCTGTTAAAACTCTGCTGTATTTCAGTCTGAACCAAGAGACAGACAGACAGCTCATCCCTTAACCCTCCCGATTATGAGAATAAAAGACAAAAAAACCTGAAATGGTAAAACAATCAATTACACCTATTGGACCTGCTAGAATGAGTTTTCCTGACTACAGGACTGGAGTGACTGATACTCACAGCTGTTGGTGTCATTAGCCACTGCAATGATGCCCATAGGCTGCTGGGGGATGTCAGCCCGCAGCACCTTCATGTCTCCTCCTGTGTACTTGTCAGCTCTGAGAACAGCCCTCCTCACCCAGTCAGTCCAGAAGATGTAATCTCCATACACAGCCAGGCCAAACGGATGGACGGGCTCATTCTTCAACAACACCTGAAGCAGAGACGAACAGCGTCATATGTGCGTCAGCAACCCGGCGGTACCCTCCTTACAGGCACGGTGAAATCAAAGGTCTGCCTTACGTAACGGTTGCTTCCGTCGTACTCGCAGCGTTCAATCTTGTCCAGCGTGGCGTCGGAGAAGTAGAGCTTCTCAGCGCGGTGATCAATAGCCAGGCCGTTGGGCGTTTTAATGTCACTGCCAACTATCACAAGCACGTTGGCTCCGTTCAGAGAGGCCCTCATGATGCTGGGAGCCTGCTCGTTCCAGTTGGTCCAGAACATGAGACTACGGTGCAAAAAAAAAAACAAAAAAAAAACAATAAAACACAGAGGGCAAATATTATTCTGTGCTATAAGAGCTCCCTCCAAAAAAATCCTGTTATTAAAGGGTGATTAAAATAAATAAACCTGCCGTACAAGTGAAAGAAAAAAAAAACTGAACCAGGTCCTGATTTAGTGCAGAACAAAAAGATTAGAATTTAATGACTCACTCCTGACACTCGTCCAGCACAAAGGCTCTGGGGTGGTCTTCTCCAGACATCGTGACTACAGTGTTGCGGTTATAGGCCACAGAGCGGCTCTGATCCACGGTGTGACGTGTTATGGTGGAGGTTGTGTAACTGGTCCAGTAGAGTGTATCCCAACCTCGATGGTACGCCAGGCCTTCAACTGACCCAACATCTGTCAAACAGAAAAGAAAGAAGATTTTTTTTTTTTTTTTTTTTTCCCCATCAGCAAGCCGAATCTTGAAGAAAAAAAACAATAAACCATTTCTAAGTCATTATGTAAAAAAAAACAAAAAAAAAAAAAACCGGCATAATCTGTAGGGAGATTTAAAATTTCATTAGATAATAAATGGCCTTAGATACAGTTGCAATGATTATTAGAAACATCCAAAGGTGCTGGCGTTCGCCCGTTATGTTTCCATATCTCCTTCCAACAGCTCATTAGTTGTGCAAATACTGAGGACTAAAGAAAGTTAAAAGCAAAATATTCAAGTGATGCGTCACAGATCCGAGCGTGTGTCTGCACCATTCTGTCGTTTCGTGGCTTTCAGCCTGCACCAATAAATACATTTCCCTGCATATACTCGCACTTAATTTTTGGACTTTATGAAAGAACTGTCATTTGAACCTCCCGAGCCACTTTAGAGTGAAGAAACTTGCCATAAATGGAAAGGATAGCGGCGTCTTCCAGGATCCCTTGATCGTTTGACCCCCACAACAACATCACGTCCAGTGGCAGAAATATTTTTATCTCTGGAATCCACAGGATAATGACGGAAAACAACAGTGTGGCCCTAAAGGCTCCAAAGTGTCCACTTCTTTTTAAATACACTAGCAACCACGTTTATGACCACTTAAGGCACACAATAAAAGCCTGAACCGCAGTTCCTTCTTGGCTGAAAGTGCATAATTGCCATTTAATAGATGTTTCAGATGAACATCGAAGTGCTGTAATTAAAGCAAATGTTAGACATTTTCAAGGCTAAACACAGAGTTACAAACCTGCAACTCAGGGACTAGTTCAGGGCCAGAGAAAGGGTCTGATAAACAAGTCTTACCCGTATTTTTCGAGGTTCAACGATCAGACTGTATAAAAACAGAAATGAGAAGAGGATGTGCTTCTGCAGTTAATTGCTTTAATTGAGGAAAGATCACACGCTGAACAGGGATAAATAGAGTGTGTTCAGTGCAGAATTGCGTAACGAGAGACAACACAGCCCATCCTCCCATTGGCCAAGTGATCTCAGCCCCTATTTACCGAGCAAACAGTTCAGAGAACCTGCTATAAAAGCACACAGACCGGATCTTTTCAAAAAAAAAAAAAAAAAAAAAAAAAAAAAAAAAAAAAAAAATCACTGGAGTTGTACAGCGGTCCATGAGACACCTGATGGACTTGCTTTTTTTTTTTGTGTTTTTTTTTAAACTTTCCGTCTTGACCTCAAGTGTCCACTGTTTTTTTAACCTTAGCAGATTTGATGTCACTGTTAAACCGGCAGGACCTTCACTGTGGAGTGGACGTGTTTTGCGAGCCTCTAAACACTCTGGTAAAGGAGAAGAAACCACCTGCTCCGATGAGCACTTAGGATCAAGTAGCATTGACTGGCTTTAAAGAGGAATGCCTTTTTTTCGCTGCCACTGGGATGACTTTGTTCACCTTTGCCTGGTTTCAAGGGTCAACACATCTGCTGACATCTGAGTTTTGAGCCAATTGACTACCCGTTGGATTACACAGTGGATGCAGATGCAGCGCAGTGCAAGTCCGGGTGCAAGGACTGCTTTTTAAAAGGTCATATGCTTGTGTTGTTTCTGTTTACAAAGAATTTAATTAGACATGAACAGGAGTTCTACGTTTATCAGGAAGAAGCCCAACTGATTTCTTTTGGGAAACAAAAAACATCATACAGAGTGCAGTTTATAGAGGTCAAAAAGCAAATGACCATTTTCATACCAACAGCTTAAGTAAGTAAAGTGCCATCTATCTCAATGACGTTTATTATAGTTAGAGATAAACTGGAGCCAACAAATTAATCACCCAGGTGTGGCATGCTGTTCGGAAGCTCCAGCTTACCTGTACATTAGATTAATAGACTTTTACTGTGACTGCATGGAAACTTTGAGGCCAGAAATGAACAACAATACCGCTGAACCAATATACATCGAAGATAAAGCTTTGATTAAAGCATTGGTGCCCCTCCTGGATGGGTTGATTCTGGTGACTGGACTTGTTGGCCAAACCCTGGTCATCGTCATTCTAACTGGAAGGAGGAGGAAAGCAAGTCAACCCCCCCACGGTACCGACACCCTGCTGCTGGCCCTGAGTGCTGCGGACCTGCTGCTGCTGCTCTGCCTGCCCTTCTACACCTCTGCCATCAGTCTGGGTTTCTGGCCTTTTGGCATCTTCATGTGCAAAGCCGTCAGCTTCCTCTGTGTCACGTGCTCGGCTGCCTCAGTGTTCACCCTGGCAGCTTTGGCTGTGACACGTTACCTCACAGTGGTGCACCCCACCTGGGCCTACCGTGCATGGATGGACAGACGCATTAAGGTGACGGTAGCTCTGCTATGGGTTCCCGCCTCAGCTTTGGCGGCACCGCAATTTGCCTTCCGCACAACTACCTCTACCAGCACAGTCTCCTGCTTCGCCTTCCTGTCCGACGTCAGCCAGATGGTGTACAGCATCGCCCTTTTCCTCTTCGGCTTCGCTCTCCCACTGGGCATAATTGTGCTGATGTACACCAAGATCTACTGTTTTCTCCGACACGCACGGCAGGTAGGGAACGCTCCGCAACTGGAGCGCTACCAGCGCCAGGTCACCCACACCTCAGCTCTCCTGGTAGTGGTCTTCACTCTGCTGTGGCTGCCCTCCTACGCCCTCATGTTCTCCATCATTGGAGGGACTTTAACCGCCTCGCCAGGCTACAACACCATCGCCATCTTGGCCAGGCTGCTGTCCTCCTCGGTAGCAGTGGTCAACCCAGTGCTGTACGGCTTTATGTCGCGGAAGTTTAGACGAGACTTTTATCAGCTGGGGAGAGGATGCTGGACATGGTGCCGGAGCAATCGGATTGGCTGTCCTTGCGTGATGAGCAGGGTACAGCCCTTCGAGCTGGACACAACCTCAGAGAGGGGTCAAAACTGACTAAAGCCGACGAAAAGCAATGTTACTCATCACAAACGTCATTCCAGATTGAACAGCTACACATTTTAACTAGATATCCTTTTTCTCACGTTGAAAATGCAATATAAAACCCACTATATAATAGTACATAATATATACTTATGTTAAATGTAATCAACTGCATTCCACTGAACTGTTGCAAGTGTTTTTCGTTTTTTGAAGATGGTCTATTAAGAAATAATGTCACAAATTATATTTGTACGTTAGAAGCATTCAATTTGAATGTATTTGCATATTTTAAAGCCTGGAATAATTAAACTGCCACAAACTCAAATGGGTTTTACTACTGTCAAGGGAATAAATGTGTGTTATTAGTAAATGAAAAGAAGTGAAAACAGTTTTAAGGTCTATTCAAAACCCCAACGTCTTCACAGCATCTACAAAACACACTAAATCACTGCATTTCATGCTCGATCCTACTTAAAAATTCATGTTTTGAATGCTTGTCTGGATGGAAGTCAACGACATACTTTGAAATGATTGAAAAGGAGTGTGAGATTTAAAAGGCACTTCTGTGCCAAAACGAGCAAAAGGCACAGCGTGAGTGTGTTTGTGTGTGCAAAAGTTTGTCTTCTTCGAGTGCCAGCAGCAAGTGATGTCAGTCTCCACCAGCGGAGCGCCTGCAGCCGTGCAACCACAGCAGATCCTCCCGAGGGCTTGCATTTTCAAGATGCATGGTGATGATTGTACAAGGGACAAGTTTAAATTACTGATGGGGTGAATTAAAAAAATATATATATAAAAATGTTGCCACAGGGAAACACAGTTGAGATGTATGTGCAGAGTTAGGACAGGTTTATGTGCAATGAGGCATTTGTTTTGGGACCCCGAGTGATGATCCAACACTTACTGTCCACAACAATCTTACGATCCGTGCCGTCGTCATTGATCTGCTGGATGTTGCCAAAGTGAATATCACTGAAGAAGATGCGGTTGGCCCCCTTTCCTCCGCCACCGTGGTAGTCGAAGCTGAGAGCGATGACATTCTTCATGTGGTCCGGGTCCTCAAACGGTTTGATCGGAGCATTGAGGTTGGTCTCATCGGACAGGTGAATGCTTTTCAGTATGGTTCGCTCAGAGTACAGCAGGTATCCATCGTAGTCGCGGCAGCCGCGGTTGTCTTCCGCCAGCATGCCGTGCGCGCAGGCGCAGGTGCGGTCGTCGTTGCCACGGTAAAGACACAGCTGCTCACAGCCACCGTTGTTGTTTTTGCAGACATTTGTGCCTGTTGAATGTGGAATACATTTATGAGTCAAGTGTTCGACAAATAATTGACCCTGGTAAAATGCAGAAATGATTTTCAGTTTTTAAAAAAGGTGAGGTCATGTGTTTTCCTACCTTGCTGCCTGGCCCTGTTGAACACCTTGATGTCTTTCAGCTGTACACCGATACCCGTCCTGAGCTGCACAGCATCTGTCGCGTTGTCTTTGCTGCCTCTCTTAATGGAGCCGTTGGCATGAGTCCTGAACCAAAATGAATAAACATCAAATGGAGTTAGTTAAAACTATGTTTACAATACAATATTTCCTCTGTGACTCACTCAGAATATTGTTAAAACGTACCTATCACTCCAGTAGATGTATTCCTCAAATACAGACACGGCAAACATGTCCATGTTATTGCTGGCCAGCACCAGCTCCCGGTCGGTTCCGGTTTCTAGGTTTATGCGCTCAATCTTGTCTGTTCGGGCGTCACACCAATACAAAAACCCCTCCTACGGAACAAAGAACAACAAAAAGTCTAGTGAGGATGATTTCACGATGCGATAAATCTCTCTGACTTAGAAAGTAAAAGTTAAGGATCATTTTTAAAGTAAACAAACAGCACACCAGCAGTTGGATCTCTATTAAACTTACAGTACAGGTATTTAAACGTGACATGAGAAAAACTGTCTTAAATAAGATGAAAGCTCTCGAGTGCAGTTGTTATAGATGTGGGCCGAACCTCGTAGTCGATGGAGATCCCATTCGGCCAGCTAATGCTCACGTTGACCATGACCAACCTCTGGGAGCCATCCAAACGAGAGCGTTCGATACGAGGATACTGACCCCACTCCGTCCAGAACAGATACCTGCACACAGGCAGGTTGTTTGCACGTTCAGTCGAAAAGGATTTAGAAACGTAGCGCTGTGGTTGACACCACACTGAAAGCTCCTTACCCTTTCACCGGGTGGACGGTTATAGCTCTGGGTTTGTCCAGACCCTGGGAAATGACGACGTAGCGGAATGAGCCGTTCAGCCTGGCCACCTCAATCACATCAAAGCCCTGATCGGTCCAGTAAATATTTCCTATGAAAAATAGATCAATGAAAAAGAAAATAATAATAATAATAATCAGTTGTTGTGCTCTATCCAATACAAATACTTATAGATTTGTGGTTAAAAACAGTGTAATGACAGCACCTGCTATCCAGTCAACAGTGATGCCCTCCACCCGGCCGATCCCGTTGGTCACCACATCTTCTCTCCACGTCTGATCTCTCTTTGCTCTGCTGATGGTGCTCAGACCCATGTCCACCCAGTAGATGGTGTCATTCTCTAAACAAGAGACAATGTCACACCGTCTTTCCCGTCTCACTGGGCCATCTAAATACTGACGTCTTTCAGTGTCACTCACCAGCATGAAAGTCGATGCCAACAGCCAGAGAGGTGCCAGACACCGGCACCAAGGCATCAGATTTATCCGCCGGGTCCAGTGGAATTCCTCTGATCCCTTCGTGAACAGAGTAAAGCAGGAAAGAGCCCATACCTGCCCGGAGAAAGCGCGCCAAGTTGCTGTTTTTAGGACACAAAAGCATTCATGCTCCACGTCTGATGGTAGTTATGAGGCACCGTCTTACCCTCACAGGATTGCTGCCCCGTTTTGAGGCTGTATCCAGCAGTGCACATGCAGGACCTGGTCGTTAGAGAAGTGGGCAGACACAGCTGCGAGCAGTCTCCATTGTTGTTACTGCACAGATTGATGAACGCTAAACGAAAAGTAAAAAAAAAATTAAGCAGAGCAACTAATGAGAAAAGAAAAATACACATTAATACGCACAGTACATGAGATCATATTTCAAAGTCTTCTACCAATGATGTTTTCTGCTTGTGATATTTGATACCTTTCTGCACATCCTCGTCATAAATTCTCATGTGCATCATAGGAGAGGTGTTGTTTCGCAGAACTTTCCAGTCTCCACCGTCCTTCTTGTTGCACGTTCCTATCTGGTCAGTTCCCTGGTCGGCCCACCACAGCTTGTCTCCTTCAGAATAGAAACGCAATAATATCCTTGATAGGTATCTCATTAACATCGGCAAGTGATTCTGAGCCCCTTTCGCAATACACAAGAAGTTATATCATATGCTTCTCAACCTCCAAATGAGACATAACAACACTTTGTCTTTTTCACCTTACCCATAATTGCAAGAGCAGTAGCCTTGGTAAGCTTTCCCTTTACACCTTCCAGGCTCTCCAGTTTGGATCCATCCAGCTGACACCTGTTAACGGTGCCATTTCCTGAGCTGATCCAGTACAGCTGCTCCTTTTCATAGTCAATGGACAAGCCTGAAAGAAAATAAAAAAAATGTGTTAATGCATATATTTAAACATACATTAAAGAAAATAAGTGGAGATATCAGAGGTATGTCAGGAAACAAAGTGTTACATAATCTCACCCACTGGTCCTTTCTGATTGGTGAAAAGCGTGGTGTGGTTACTACCGTCCATGTTAGCCATGCTTATGTTGTCTCCGTCAGTCCAGTATAGTTTCCTAATGAAGGTTACAAATAATAGGAATAATATGTAAGGTGGGTCTAAGATAAAGAGGAAGAATAAAAGAAAAGATTTACTAAAAAAAGAGAGAAAAATGAAACTAATCTGTAGAATCAATGTCAGAAGAGACTTAGTTCAGTGTTATAATGTGAAGCTGAAGTGCACTTATTAAAGTAAATGCAACACTCATTAGGTCGAGACAGCACTGACCCTTGTAGAGGATGAACCACAAGACAGTGGGGTTTGTCTAATCCCTGGATGACCGCATTCTTGAACGATCCATCCAGTCGAGCCACGTTAATCTGCTTCTTATTGGCATCATAGCTGGTCCAGAAAAGATTTCTGGACACCCAGTCTACTGCCAAGCCGTGGACATTAGGAAGGTCTGAGGAATTTCAGAGCCACAATGGGGAAGGTTAAGGTTTATGGGACATTCAGCTATAAACTGTAGAACAAAGAGAATTAAACTAAAAGTGGAATTACAAGCAACCCGAAAATTGTTCTTACCAGCAGACACGACGGTCTCCACCCCGGTGCCATTAATGAAAGCCCTTTTGATGGTCTGTGTTCGCACGTCTGACCAGTAAATGCGGTGCTCTACGGCATCATAATCAACCACGGTCACATTGTCTATGTCTGGCACGGTGAAGGAGATGATGTAGTTGTAGTAGGGGTTGTCGATGTCGACGCCTCGGATCTCGATCTGACGAGCATAAAGCAGGAACTTGCGGGACTCTGGGAGAGGGGAAATATATAAATATATACTGAAAACATCTTCTGTGACAAGCCACCTTCACAAGAATAAAAGAATAAAAAGAATAAAAGTATTCGAGCCAGTGAGAGCACAGCAGAAAGATGCTTAATGTTGCCTTTTGTTCAGGCCACTTTACATTGATGTAGATAAGAAGAGGAGATGAGAGGTTTGCCTGTCATTCAAGAGTTTGTGTCACTTGTACTAATAAGTAATTGGGATTAAAAAGGGATCAATTTTATGAGGGAAAAAGGGAATGACTTTTGCTCTGTTAAAATATCTGTGTCCATAGATAATGAATAATTAAATCTCCCTAATCCTATTATTCTCACATATCCACTGCAGAGATGAGGATTGTTTCATGGAAGGACAAACCTTCCGAAAGGATGGCCTCACAAAAAAAAAAAAAAAAAAAAAAAAAAAAAAAAAAACTGTAAAAATGCCAACTTCATCTCATTTCTAGCTATTCCTTATCCTCGATTAACATGAACCTTCCAACAAAATCACTTTGCATACAAACTACATCAGTGTGTGTTTTTTTCTTTGTTTTGTTTATTTTAGATAAGCAAAACTATCACAAAAGTGTATGTAAACCACAGTTTCTACACTTACCTTTACAGGTACGTCGATCAGGCTGCAGCTTCATCAGGTGAGGGCAGGCACAGGAGAATGTCTGGTTAAAATTGATGAGGCACAGGTGGGAGCATGGGCCTTTACCATTGCTCATGGCACATGGATTGGGCGCTAAAAGGAAAACAAAAATAAAAATGTGAGGATATTTAGTGAAAAGACAGAAGAACAAAAGGCAGAGGAAACGGGGCTCGCACGATTCTCTTATAATCCTACTGCACTACACCAAATGCAGTCTACGTCACCTCCATTAGATACTAAATCAATTTTTTTTTCTTTAATGTGAAAGATTGTCCACCAGTGAGCCCTTGAGGGGAGTGAAAGTAAAGAAACGCCATCAGACCTATCAGCACAGCTCATTGTCTGATCACTGTCTTGGAGAGTCGTTACACCTGTCAATCAAACAGTTCATGGAGATCTCCCTTTTCCTGTCACCAGTTGCAAGATCCTGCACATCTCTGCTGCTTCCACACCCTCGGGATCCTAAGGCCTTTGGCCACTGACACTTTGATATGAAATAACACAGCAAAACTACTGTGACAACCCCGTTGCTGTCTTGTCAATCAAGCGTGCCTGTGAATGCAACGGTAACGTTGCACGAGGAGGGTTTCAATCCCCACCAAGCCCTGATCAACAAAGCAGCAGGAGGTGTCCCAAATTGCTGCCATTGTGAGGTAGCAACACCTTTTAAAACTCTAAAAGGTCAGCTGTCTTACAGGAATATGAGCCATGAATAACACGGTCAACAGTGAACTGTGGGCTCTCCGCATTGTTCGCTCGCTCTCTCAGTCTCTCTCTCTCTCTCTTTGAGCCTTTTGTTTCTCCGTGGATGTTCATGCATGTGTATCGGCGGTGAAACATACCCTCGGGTTGTCTGGATGGGTGGTACACCTGCAAGTCGAAGGGCTGCGTGTTGGTACGCTGGACTACGGTGACATTATGTCCAGTCCATTTGTTGGCTTTGGCCAGCGTATTGGTTCTCCAGTCGGTCCAGTAGACCTCGCCTCCGTACATGGTGACGGCAAACGGGTGGGACAAAAACTCGTGCCCCCGCAACACTTCAATCAATCCAGATCCGTCATACATTGCAGAGTATATAGCATCCGACCTTAAGAAGCATCAAGACAGAGATGACGTGACATTTTGACTTAACTAAAATTAGGTCACAGACATGGATGTTATGTTGCTTGTAGCTGAACATGAGCAAACATGGGACATTACCTTGCATCGATCCAGACAATACGCCTTTCCATGTAGTCCACAGTAAGTCCGTTGGGCCAGCCGCCGCTGCCCGTCTCCCTGTGGATGGTGCGTCTGCCTTCACCGCTCATGGACGCGGCCTCTATCCTGGGCAGACTCGCGTCCCAGTCTGTCCAAAACAGAATGCTGCCAGAGGGAAATGATCAGTATGATGGATGCTGCAGACTACTGGCAGAGTATCAAAACATAAGAAAGCTTAAGTGAAAATACAGAAGGAGGAATAACCTATCTTGATCTTAAACAGTTTTGGAAAATGTCAGTAACTTGCCATTTTTCTTAAATGATTTTGACTGAAGAATCATCTTCTCCTTACCCATCACGAGGGTCTAGAGCGATGGCCCGGGGATGTTCCACTTCCCCAGCCAGCAGGGTGGTTCTCATGGTCCCATCCAGTTTGGCCACCTCAATCTGGTCCAGATTGCTCTCAACCCAGTAGATGTTTCCTGCTATCCAGTCTACGGCAAGGCCTTCGGGAGTAGCCAGCCCATACTGGATCACCACCTCAAAACTAGTGAGTGCTGAGCAGGACACAGAGAGAGAAAAAGAGACATGGAACCAGGATGGCACTCCACAAAAGCTTTGATTTTAGTTTTGTTGTTCATATTATTTCTTACCATGCAAAGCACCGTGCATGTGCACACCCCCCACAAACAAAACAAAACACACAAAAAGAGCTCAAAATTCCTCAACCTCATTAAACCTGTGAGTGAAAGGAGAACACTGATGTGGCTCTGAATTTGACAAGCACAGGGTCCCCTATCTCACCAGAGCGCTCTCCTTTTCTATTTTCTTCTTAAATCATTTTCCAGAAACAACTGGCTCTCATGCAAAGTGCAAAACCAAAAAGTGTGATCATCTGTGACTAAGAAAGGCCACAAGGCCTTCCAGAAGCAATCTGATGGCAAGTCATGCAACCTTTTTATAGTTTGCTTACAGGAATGCTGAACCCATTAACCCACTGAAGCCTGTTATTGTAGTTTCAATGCTTAGAAGGCACCTCAGGTCTGAATGGGTTAAGCTTTTGGGAGTATCTGGTACATATTGGAGACAATAATAAAAAAAAAAACAAAAAAAACGACTCCATAGTGAGCAGCAGGAGCTGATCTATGAGCTGCCGACCGCCATCTCCTCCTTCAGAAAACACTGTATTTATGGTGAACTCGGAAGGCTGGGAAATAGAATTGCAGAGTTTTGTGCCTCCTACGCTACGTCAGTGTTCTGGCAACAGTCACGCACAGCGAGTACAGAGACAAATGGGAAGAGACAAAGCCTTCCGTGTGCCCCCAAAGTGCAGCGCTGGGAACACAATGTTGATTGGCAGGGGGACCTGGGGTTTTAGAGCAAGAAAGGCTGACCATGTCCTGGGAAATTTATTCAGGGTCACAGACTACCAGCGCTGACCAGATTTTTTATTTTTATTTAACTGAAAGAAATATTTGTCTTTGAGAAACTAGGGTAATATTTGCTCAGTGGAAGTTGATCACCAAGAAAAGCTCAACGAAATGCGCGACTTTTATTTTACTTACAAAAACATGACAGTGAAAAATGAACTAATTAATATGTAAATGAGTCCATTCAAAGCTGCAGCTCGTTTCTTTGCCCTCCAGTATTTTTTTACCATGACCTAACACTTCTTTCCCCTCACCTCCATTCTCAGACAGTTTTCCCCGGTAGATCTTGTCCTCCACAACGTCGGTCCAGTACAGGGTGCTCTGGTTGAGGTGAAAGTCCAAGGCAATGGTGTTCCTCAAGCCTGGAACGAGCACACTGAACTCTCCCTTGTGAAGGTCAATCCTCCTGATCTCATGACGATTGGAGAAGATGATGAAAGGCTTAAAAGGATCTGAAGAGCAAATAAAATATGGACAGAAAAGTATTAGTGTCTTTAAAAAAAAAAAATTCACAAATCTTTGCCACAGCTGTCTCCATCCGCTCCTTGAAACAAAAACGTTACCGGTGCTTTTGCAGCTCTCCATGTCAGCCTCCAGCTCCCAGCCTTCGTAGCAGGAGCACTTGACACTGGATTTCTCCTGTTCACACCTCTGGCTGCATTTGAGGTGTTTGGCACAAAAACTCTGGATCTGGCAGGTCTTGTTGTCAGCTCCCAGCTCCATGCCCAGGGGGCAAGAGCACATGAAGCCCTCCCCAGGGATGATGCTGCAGTTGTGACTACAACCCCCGTTGTCCAGTGAGCACAAGTCTGCAGGAAATACAGATGAAAGAGTGTCGTCGTTTTGGTGGTTTAACTATCAAAACTATAAAACTGCAGGAGGAAAGAGACACAGACTGAAGACATCTTTGACTTTTATACATGAAAGGGGTCTTTGAGAATATTTTACCGCAAAGTTTCTCATCAGAGCCATCCGGACAATCGTCAGTGCCGTCACAGAGCTTCTCGGCAGGCACGCAGATGGAGTCATTGGTAGCACACATGTGGTGAGATAACTTGCACACCAGTGCTTCGCAGTTTTCCTCATCAGAGTTGTCCTCACAGTCGCTGTCACCATCACACACCCAGGCCTTGCTGATGCAGCGAGCTGACAAGGACACAAAACATGAACTCTCAGCTTTCTGTTAGACGATCGGTGTCGGTCAGCAGTTCTAGGATTAAAAATGGATCTCAAAAGCATATCAGACACAGGCCGCTAATTGGTTATCATAATTAGCAGAGTCCTCACCAGAGTCTCTGCAGCTGAACGTGACTGCGGGGTTACACATGTGGGTGACGCCCTCACAGTTGCTCTCGTCACTGAGGTCCATGCAGTCGGTGTCGCCATCACAGCGCCAGCGCATGGGAATGCACAGTCCGTCCATCCGACACTGAAACTCGTCTACGTGGCAACCGCCCGGAGGACGAGTTGCTGGAGGGAAAACGACGACATTAAAAGTATAGCGGTAAGAAAACCGGGACTGTTCATATCATCCAAGGCCAAAACTAAAAAAAACACACATCTCGCCGACCCGTGTCAAACGCAGATTAGAGGCACCACTGCAGCGGCGGTACAATGACACCCGCTCTGACAAAAGTGAAGGCTTGGCAGTTTAAACAGTAAACGGAAACCAGGACCTTTCAACACAGGACATGTAATATATAAGAGGAGAAGGTGATTGTGTTCCGTTTCCCTCTAATAGCTTCCTGACGGGCCGAGCGAACCCACAAACACAAAAACACACACACACACACGCGCTGCACATTAGACCAGCAGGTCATGCTGGGCCACATTTTTTGCATGCTGGGAATTGCCAGCAGTAGCCTACATTTTATGCACGGATCAAAGAGTAAAGCATCAAAACACACTGAAAGCTTATGTTTCTGTTTCCTAATGAAGAACAAAAAGGGAAAAAAAAAAAAAAAAAAAAAAAAAAAAAGTGCGACAGTGTTTTAATACCGCCTCAGTCATTTAAATGGCAAATTCCTTGGCAGCTCCAGATAGCAACTCGCCATTACAAACCCCTAAACATTCAAATTCAAATCGCCTCAGTACAGTCAAAACATCTTGGACATTTGCACAAGAGTTTAATTTTTATCAACCTACAAAACACGATAAAATCCTGAACAGACCAACGAAGAATATTCCCATCGGATGATAAGTTGGAGCCTCAGGCAGGAGAGGAAGCGCTCAAGGAAGGAGGAAGATCACGCTTTTGTAACATTGATTCAAAATAACTTTTTAAAATTGTGAAAAGCAGCATATACGTGATCAGAATTTGGACTTTTTTTCAATACTTAAAGTCTGCTACACGGGGCATCGTACCCTGGTTGGTGCAGTTTGCGTGCGTCTCATCGCTGTAGTCTCCACAGTCGTTGTCACCGTCACAGGTCCAGTATTCTGGGATGCAGCGGCCACTGTTGCATTTAAACTGGACGCTGGAACATGAATGGCTGCATCCTGCTTCATCGCTGTTGTCCCCACAGTCATTATCTGCGCGCAGGAACACACACCACATTTCATTTTCTCCCACTGAATCACAGCTTGGTGTTTGAAAGGCCGTTGAAGGAGGATGACACTCAATGATATTCACCGTTGTCACAGCGCCAGTTTATGTTGATGCACCTGCCGTTGCCGCAGGTGAACTGGGTTAGAGGGAAGCAGGTTGGATAGGCTGGAAGAAGGGGAGACGACACAAGGGAGAAGTAAAAAAAAAAACAAAAACAATAAGAATACTAGTAATAAGAAGTTTATTTAAATAAAGCACACTGTAGTCAAGCCCAAGCAAAAATGTGAAACTCAAGTAAAGACTCACCACAAGAGTCTGGTTCATCTGATCGATCTCCACAGTCGTCATCCAGGTCACATGTCCAGGAAATGGGGATGCAGCGGCCACTGGCACACGGGTATTGGTTCGGTGGGCATGTACGAGCTACAACGGAAACGCGTCACAAAAAGAGCTGAGTGCTGGAACATTTTCAAGTTCCCTTGAGCCACAATTCCACAACCCAATGAGTTACAAATCCAACTTTGTTTATTTAAAGAGGTATTCCGTATTTTTTTTGTTGTTGATTGAGAACTACTGATGAGTAATAAGTGCACCTACAGCTAAGTGATGGTCACAAGGGAGCAAACCGTCACCATCTATAACAAATTGAACCTGAATTTCATTGTGGTTCATGCAAACGCTGAATTAGAAACACTTATGCCACATCTCCTCCTGCATCGGATGGTGTAACAGGCTGTCTTACAAGCAACGCTGGCATTCTCCAGTGAAGAAGATGCCGTGAAAGTAAATAACTGTCGAAATGTTTGAGTTGTTTTAGATGGTGACAATAGCCTCCGAGATGGTCTGGTTTCTGTCGTTTTGGCCGGCTTTACGTCATATTTGCTTCGTGTATAAGATGTACATGTATACGATACAAAAACGCCAGCTTCTGTGAGTTTCGTTGCACATTACTGATGCCGTGGATAAATCCAGCCTTGGATCAAAAATTAGACCATTATTCCTTCTTTTACTACAGTCACCATTTGACGCTAGATTTGTGTTTTACCTACTGTGCCATTTATTGCATTTTTCAAACCCACTTTACAAAACACACACACACACACACACACACACACACACACACACACACACACACACTTTTGTAGGTCACATATTTATAAATACGTCTGTGAGCTGAATCTAATGATCTTCATAATTACAGTTCTACATTTTAATGCAATAATATTTAATTAACCCCCAAATGAATTTCACATGCAATTACATTGTTACATAAAAATGATATTATATGATATGTATTTATCTTGAGCGTGTGTGTGTTTTATCCTGTGTGGCACATTAAGAAAATGAATAAAACAACAGGAATGCTCTCAACCCCCCACTGAGGTCCATCCTGTACACACCGGAGCAGGTGGTGTTGGATTCGTCCTCGTCATTGCCACAGTCATTGTCCCCATCACACAGCCATCGCAGGGGGATGCAGCGGTTGTTCTGGCATTTGAATCGGTCAGCTGGGCAGGTGTGCTGGTCTAGAGAAGGAAACAGAAACGTCCAAGTACTTTTCCGAGCTCTACTTCAAACACTGCTAAAGTTACAGTTTACATCCACAAAGCACACAGCACTGCGAAGGCGGTCTTTGGTAGACTATTTAATCTGCCAAGTAATCCTGCAGTCCTTCTAGTATTCCCTCTTTAAGTACAAAAAGAGAGACGAAGAGAAACACAAACCCTGGCGTCTGGACGTTGCTTAATGAGGACAATGTCAGCTGCTGAAATAACACATTACGCTGCACGGAAAGAGGCCAATCTTGGAAACTTAGGGATGTGCTATGTCACTTCGTGTTAGCCAAGACCTTTAAACAGAATATTGTTTGTCTGTGTGTTGCTGCGTATCCATGACAATGGCGAGGCACACTTACGGCAGAGATCAGGGGCCTCATCGCTGTTGTCCAGACAATCGTTGTCTCCGTCGCACTTCCAGCGCTCTTGGATGCAGCGGTTGTTCATGCAGGCGAATTCCCCGGGCTGGCACTTGGGCGGGGGCACATAGGAGGGGTTGGCTAGAGATGAGATCAGCCGTGGGAGTAGAAACAGATGGGTCATTGAGACATGAACTGAGCACTGAAACAAAACAAAGCTCTTTGTCTCTCTCAATGTCCATTATAAGAATTCCGCCTGTTGCAATATCAAAACTGAGAGTGCATTTAAATCCAGGATTTTTTTCAATCCGTTCCTGCCGATGTACAGATTTTACACAGAAAGCAGCTGAATACCTCGGCAGGTGACATTGTCCACATCAAGGATTTGATCGTCCGCGCATCCACAGGACCTGCCGTCGGGAATAGCAAGGCACAGACTGCTGCAGCCACCGTTGTTGACTCGACACAGGTTGGTGCCTGCGCAGAACCAGAGCGCAGCAGAAAATCGTGTCATCATATCATACTGACTGGCGTGCAATGAAACAGATTAATTAGTGCAAAGGAGACTTGCCTTGCTGCTGGTGTGCATCATAGACTCTGATTTCAAAAATAGGGGGCCTCTCATTGCGGAGTAACGTGACAGTTTTGGTGACCTGGTCAAGTTTGTAGATGCTGCCGCCACGGTACTCGTTCCAAAACAGGAATTGTTTGTAATGGCATAAGCCGAAGGCATGGTTCAGCTCCTGGCCCTCGTACACAACCTGTTAAACCGGGAAACACAGGATCACATCTCTTAATCCCAGAACTTTAGAAAGCAAGAAGTGTATTAATGCATTGTTGCTCTATTGCCCATTTTGTTTTCTAAAATATGTTTGACTTTTCTGAAATATCGTGCTTTTAGAAACAGATTTATGGTGTAACCTGAATGATGCATGGTGCATAATTTTAGGACAGTGTGAACATCACCCACCTTTCGCTCAGTGCTGTTGAGGTAAACCAACTCAATGCGGTCATAATAAGCATCCACCCAGTACAGAATACCCTGAGGAATGTCCAGACTCAAGCCGTTGGGCCACAGCACCGTCTTGCTGGTCAGCAACACTTGGTGATGCGTACCGTCCATCCAAGCCTTCTTGATCTTCCCTCTGTTGCTCTCTGTGGGATCCTCCTCCCAGTCTGTCCAGTACATCCACCTGGGAAAGGAGAAGACGCGTCGCCGCATTCAATAGGTATGTGAGGCGAGACATTCCCGCGTGGGCTGTAACGAGCATAGCGTTGAGCAGGGATATCAGGACATCTCACAATGCCCTTCACACACACACGCACGCGCATCCGGTGAGTAACACATTTGCCTCTTGCAGTACTAAAGCCTGTAGCACTCAGAAAAAAGAAATAAAAAAAAAATCATATCTAGAGCATTTGCGAGAAAAAGAAAATCAATTAGCAACTCCCCCCTCTATCTGGGTCTCACCCATGCTGTGGGTCCACCACAATGGCACGGGGATGGCTCATCTTTCCTTCAATGAGAGTCTTGCGGGTCTGTGAAGCCTTCTCCAGCTTGGCGACACTGATAGTCTTCTTAGGTCCGTCATCTGTCCAGTAGAGATTACCTCCGATCCAGTCCACCGCTATCCCCTCCACCGTGTGAATACCTGAGATAAGCAAAAGAAGTCAGTGTGAGAAGGAACCTATTAACTGGCCAATCCAAGGTGAATATAAGAAGATATTACATAAGATATTACAAAACAAAATTCCAAAATTCAATTGGACAGTCCTCCAAGTCCATTCCTCCTCACCATCCTTTAGAATAGTGTCTCTCTCTGTGCCATCAATCTTCTGTCGGCCGATAATGTAGCTGGTAGCATCAGCAAAATAGATGAATTCACTTGCGGCGTGGAAATCCAGAGCACGAGGGTTCATCAGGTTCTCAATGGGAATCATGTACTCATCGGGCACTTTGGAATTCATGTCCATGCCTCTTATGATACCAGGACGACCTTTACCGTAGACCAGGAACAGCTCATGATCTGGCTCTGCAGAACAAACAAGATGATTAAAAAAAGAAAGGCACATAGATGGCACTGACTTCACTGAGTAAATACTAGGTAAAACTCACTCTTGCAGGACTTTCCATCGCTGCCGAGGCTGAATCCAGAGCGGCAGCGGCAGGTACGGGTCTTGTGGCTGTTGCTTAGCAGACAAATGTCAGAGCAGCCGCCGGCCTTCCCAAACTGGTCCAGTGCGCATGCGTGGCTGCGCACTGAGTATGAAAGAGAGAAGAGAAGTTATAAAACGATACGTATCAAACGAATGTGGCGTGTTTCAGGTGCTGATCACAGACGAGGATCAGATGATGCGCCGACAGTCGAGCTGTAAGCCGAGGGGTGCACCTGGAGGCTGGCGTCTCTGGTGGTACACGTGCAGTGCGGCGCCGCGGTCTAAACGAGCTACCATCTGGAAGTCAGAGCTGTTGAAGCGGTTCACTCGGATCACGCTGGTCTTGGGGTTTAGGTTCCCTTCATCCGAGTTTGTAGCATAGAGGTAATTCTCAAATACGGTCAGCCCATAGAGGTGTTCGATCTGGAATACGTGAAAAACAAAAAATAAAGTAACGCATAAGGATTAAAATATTGTTCAAGAGAATGAGCCACACTAGACACTGATATCTCATCTTCTTTCATTGCAAGTTAATTTTACATGAATGGAGGAGCTTGTATTCCACATTCTCTCTCCTCAAGCTGCTTATGTGCAACAGCCATGCGTCCTGCAGGCAGCAACCATGGCAGCAACAATATCAGCCATGTCAGGTGCAGAATTCAAACGGTTTGTGTCAGGCATAAAGCTGTAAAGAGGCGCTCTGCCCCTAAATCTGTGAAAACTAGCTTTTACAAGATGTTTTGTGCCAACAAAAGGGAAGAGTCACACACAAGGACTATGAGCGACTGCAGCTTGGTAAAGGAGCAATCGACTCATCCCGGAGTACATTCCCTATGTGGCGTTTGGTGCAGCTATGCCACCATCCTTGAAACCTCACCATCAGGCCCTGGATGATGGTATGTCTGTTTTTGCCCTCATAATCAACCACTTCGATGTAGTCCAGGTAGGCGTCCGCCCAGTACACCAATCGGTTCACCAGGTCCAGAGTGATGCCGTGGGGGAAGACGATCTTACTGTCCACCAGCTTCGTGCGGTTCTGGCCATCCATGTCACAGCGCTCCACTCTCGGTGTAGACCCGTAGTCTGTGAAAAACACTTTACTGTAACAGAAGAACAGAAAATAGAAGATGGAACAATCAAACTGGAGAAAAGGTGACAGAAACAGGAATTTATTGTTTATGACAAGCAGAAAGTATGAGATTTCAGGACGGGGATGGCCACGCAGTTGATAATTCATAACTAACAACATATTATATCCATATCATGACATGGATAAAAATAGAGAAATGATACTCCACTAAAGAGGAACAACTTCAGGTACCATCTTGGCGTCATGTAGCCCACAAGCAGCCGCCTAAGTTTCTGTCTGGAGGAAGTGATTTCACTGTTGCCTTTCTCCTTGGTCAGCAACTTGTCAGATCATAAGACAGCATTTTCCTCAAGCCCTGCTAAAGCAGCGCTGAGGGAAGCACAAGGCCAGGAGGACCGGAGGGAAATACAAACCCCATCGTTGGGTCCAAGGCGATGCCTTTAGGGTTGTACAGCTCTTGGTCAAGCAGGGTCACACAAGTCTGACCGTTCTTATTGCAGACAAACACCCGGTCGTCCACGTCATCGACAAAGTAGAAGTTTCCAGTCAGCCAGTCTATAGCCATCTGCTCCACATCTGACAGATGGAGAGCAGGGAAAGATGGAGAAAAGAGAAAGAACATAACACAAAACCATTAAAAAACAAAAAGCAACGTCATGCAACTACTGGGCAAATTCCAGGATTAAGTCAAAACCGGTTTTATGATGCCTTGATGTTCTCCTCAAGACTTTTCTCTTTTTCTCGCGACAGCAACGCTGAATTAATTTGCTGCCACGACCCTACGAGTTGTCATTTACTAGCACTCCACTTCTTTTTGACAAAGGCATGCCGAGCACAGAAGGAAGCAAAAGAAGATAAAGTTCAAGTTCGTGAGTTTGGTGAAGCCTTGGAAGTTACAGACAGAACTCCTGGAAGTGGACCGTAACCGAGGGTCCTCCAGCAGGGGGAGAAAAATAATAATAAATAAATAAAAATCAGAAAAATTTTATCTTCACATAGGGATTGGTGGCACATGCCAGCAGACATCCGAGGCTCGTATTTTTCTTTTCCATGCAGTTTCATCTGATTTAATAATTTCTCCTGTAATTTTAATAACAAAAACAGTTTGATTTATTGCATCTTCAAGATGGGAAAAAAAAATTAATTTTCATGTCTTTGTATCATTTGTTACCGTTCTATTTCAATAATGCTTTATTAATCCATACGGTAAAATTGCATAAAATATTACAAATATGTAATTTGTAGTTAAGCAACTTTCAATATGAATCCTTAGTGACTGGACGCTGTTGCAACTCCTCTCACAAAGGAACTCGAAACTTCTTACCCCATTGACCAAAGTCTAGAAAGAGGAAGTGGTGCAGATGGACCCTTATGAGAGAAAAGGGGCATCTCAACCATTGACAATACTTGTCCTTTAAAAGCAGACTCCTGTATATATGCAAACGCACCGACGCGGGCTAACTTATCACGTTTCGGCCATCAGAGTCACCACTCGTGTCCATCTCTGGTGTCGGGGGTCATGAGTGGGGAACAACGCCACAGACACGGAGCTGACCGTCTTTGGCTGTTCATAAAGAAACCTCTGCACTGGTTCTTTCTACAGCACAGCTCAAAGTTACAGAACAAAACACAGCGACATCTGGGCCCCATTCAGAAACCCTCATTCCACTTACCAAACAAACCGAGAGCTTTAAAACGCAAGTGCTACGTGGAGGCTTTAAATATGCCTGAAGTTGCAATGTGAGCTCAGTCAAGAGGAGATGGGAAACCACAGAGGATGGCGTTCCGGTGCCTCCGCTGTGCTGGACAGCAATAGGACAGAAAACAAAACATCAGAACCAAGATTTTAACAAAAGGAAAAGCTTGTTGTGGAGTTGAGAGGGAAAGTGATATTCCCTTAGGTAGGCCAACTCCTCTAAAGACATCCAGCTGGAGGCCTGGCTGCACAAGGCACTCATTAGATTTATACACAGAGCAGAGACAAAGTTGTGCAACCCAGTAACTGCTGGGTTGTGCAACAACCTACTGGACCCCCTTATCCAGAGAGCCAGCCAGTCTGTTAACACCCTCATACATGCAGCTTCTGGTAAGTGGAAATGTTGCTGGGAAGGTGGACAACCCCCCTACGGTGGTTAGTTATGAAGAAAAAACCCTTTTTTCTGTCTGCCGGTAACACGGAGGAAACATTTCACAAACTAAATGGGGGGTGGGGGCGTTTACCAAAAGAAAAAAAAAAAAAACACTTTCCACCAAGGTAGCCCATTTAGTTCCTCAAACCAGTCACGCAGCAGGGCATAGCTAAGGAGGAGCAACACAGAATTTGTCCTTTAATACCATTTCCTCTGATTGCATGCCAGTTCAAGTATTTACATGTTGGTGCTAAGCAGAAAAGAACAGTCATTATCCAGCTTCCATAATCCTCTCTTTGCCAAGATGATCCTATTATTATGCGCCAAAAAAAAAAAAAAAAAAAAAAGTCGGCGACCTGTGAAAAGCACGGTCTTGGAGTTTAGTGATTTAGGATTTTCCAGCATATTTAAGAGGAAGTAAGCCCAAACAAACAATTATACCACTGGCAACCCCCCCCTTAAAAAAAAAAATAAATAAATAAAAATGGATCAAATCTTTCTTCAGGTCAGAAAGTGAAAGCTCGGAGGTGTTGGTGTCGAATATTAACATCTTAAAATAAACCAAAATGGTATGAATGGTATTCACACTTTTGGATGGAAACAAGAAGTCTAATGTGATTTTTTTTTTTTTTTTTTTTTTTAACAAAAAAAGTCTAAAAGCTTATGATAGATCTGAAGACGCATTTAGAAACGCGCCCTCCAACACGCTGGTGCATTCTGGAAAAACTCAAGGAAAAAAGAGCAAAAAGAGACTTGATAATGGCCAGGCAGATGTGGGGAGAGGTGCTCACTCCTGCTGTGAAGTTCCTGCAGAGGGTGGAGAGGATGAGACGGGCAGGTCCTGCTCCCCTTTTATCTTCCCAGTCGGAGAGTTACGCATGCAGACAGAGCCGGCGACATCTGGAACCATCATCTACTTATCTGCCCTGCTGTCTCAGGCCCTCAGAAGCTATAAATCACTGTGTTTGTGCGAACCCTGCTTAAAACAGTGCACCCAAGTCGGCAACACTTACTTTTACAAGTACACCAAAGCTCCGAGGCCGGCTTAAACACTGAACAGAGAACACAAAGAGACCACGTTGGCACGAATTAAAATACTAAAAAAGGTTATTGAAATTTTATCCTGAAGCACAGAAAAGCCAACTGGCTGATGATGAAAGACGCAGGAGTTCACGCGGGTCATGTTTGGCTAAAAGTTTAAAGCAAACGAGGCCAACAATATAGGCGGCAAGCTCCCTTTTTACTCATCTGACATCCATAAAACGAGGAAAACTTTTGCTCTTTTATCTGAAAATGCTAGTTTAAATTAAGTTATGTTGTTATTACAGCATAACAAACAGAGTTATAACTGTAATCCAATCAGCAGCTGTAACAACTACGAAAAACAGGACAGCACACGGATAAAAAGGTGATACACGCACGAGCCAGAAGGACATACTTGTGCTTCTGTGTGAGTGAATGTGTTAATGTAACATACAACAGGACCCGAGACGGTCTGAGGAATGTAGAGACTGTTCGCTGACATAACCCAACAGAAGAATGTAAATACCATCTGCATGACCACACACACACACACACACACACACACCCGAAGGTGCAGCTAATCACTACCTTCCTTTTCTCCCTCTCATTTTATCCTTCCCTTTAACTTCACTCATCTTTCTCCCAGGGCTCCGTCTCTTCCGCGGCTCAGACCGCTTTGTCTTCTCCAAATTACAGCATGTTCCTAATGCAGCTGAATTACTTTTGCAGTTGTGTTAATATGCAGTTTAATTGCCGCCTCCGCAAAGTTCAGAGGCGTAATGAAATGCCATGTTCATGGTCGGCCCTGGCATCGGTTGAAGATTAGAGGAGAATGGTTTTGATTAAGCTTTTTAAAAACCCATGGGTGAACTCAACTGTGAACACAAAGCCTCGTCTTCGCAGATGTACATTTGCTTCTTGCAAAGCGTAATTAACAGTCGTTCGCCATCGTGCTGATGGAAAAGCAATATGGTTTCATCTACAGCACATCTCCTTCCAAGCATATCTGCAGATGTGACAGCAAACCAAAAACCAAAATTAAAAATCAATAAATAGTTGTAAAAAACGGGAGTTGTGGTCTATCAATCAGCTGTTAAGATCCAACCCCAGGAAAGGCAGAGGTCTCTCGGCTTCACCGGCTGCCTGCGGTTACGCAACCCTCATCTGAAGTGGATGCGGGACGAGGAACTCCTAATCATGTCACAGTCTACACCACACAACGGACCTCTCCACTGCTGGGTCGCACGTCTGCCGCTCCACGCCTGAGGCTAAATCTCAAGGGAAAGCTTCCCATGTGCGTGTACCTTGGCACACGCACACCCAGACAAACCCACGCCCTTGCTTTGTATGTTTTGACTACGTCTCCGTTTCTCTTTCTAAAAAGGGTTACATCGATGTAATCCAGGAGGATAAAACAAAACTTGTCTGGTTTGTCATCAAAGATAAATGATGTCAGCGTTATGACTAAGTCTGTAAAAGGCAAGCAGTCACAAGACCTGTCTGCTGGTGTGTCTGTGTGTGTGTGTGTGTGTGTGTGTGTGTGTGTGTGTGTGTGTGTGTGTGTGTGTGTGATGAGAATCTGTGTGTTACGACTACCTCCACAAATCAGACGCTTCACTTACTGTTACAGTGAAAAACACAAATGTCTTATCTATCCACTGTGCCTTTTGAGACACCATGGTACCTGGGAATATTTTTAAAATTCGACAGGATTTTCCTGTGAAAGCCAAGGACATGGAGACCGGTGTCATTGCCAACCAATTTAAACTTAAACTTACCCGTTCAAGTCACAGATTTAAAACGGAAAACAAATGTCACCAAGTCTTGCAAAATCTTAAACTTCATCTTTAAAGTAAATGTCATGATTTGTCATCATCACATGACGTCAACAAATTTATCACTTGATTACAAGGACATTGTATTGAACATTTACAAAAATCTGAGGAAATGTAGCAGCTAAACAGTTGTTCCTGATTGTTTTTAATTATTTTCAAAAGTTATTTGGATGTATACTGTGTAAAGAAAGACCAAACAAACACTTTTTGAATGATTTTGACTTCTTTTTTAAAAAACAAAACAAAACAAAAAAGAAAAAAACACTTTTACGTTGGGTTAAACTTTGAACTCATTTTCCTTTCTTCCATCGGCAGACACCAGCATAACAGACACTTCGGGGTTGCTATTTTATGCTATATTACTACTTCATTGCACACGTGAAATCAAAGGCAATTAATAAAACAGCTTCTCTGCAATTTTCCATTTTTAAAAGCTGGCATAGTTTAAGTTTATTCTGACATTGCTGCAAAGTCGAATAATCATATTCACGGGGAGGTACTGACCTCTACTGTGTTCAAATCTAACAGTGAAAAACTGAAAACAACAAAAGATGCTCTGTTTGGGAAATTAAAGATTCTTTGTTTGATGGATGATTATAGTTTCCTTGAAATCATTCAGGAACCACAGTTTAGGGTGCATAATATCCTTTAGGGGTTTCACTGACATTTAGCACAAATTTCAACACAATCCTCTGAAGAATGAGCAATTTACGGAGGTTATGACACACAAAAATAAACTTTAAGATTTTGAAGATTAACCGATCATACATTGTACATGTGATTCTATTGGTAAAATCAGAAACCTGGACACCAAGAAAGCTCTGAAGAAGTTTACTCTCCGACTGTAAAGAGTCAGTGTCCACCGTATCGCTGTAAGTCAGTCTGCTGTTATAAGTAATCAAGTGATCTGACACAAGCAGTCATTGCTACATTAAGTTCTCGTTCCCTGGTTCGATTCCCCGGCCCGGCGGGTCTTTCTGTGTGGAGTTTCCATGTTCCCCGTGCTTGCCTAGGTTCCTTCCGGGTACTCCGGTTTCCTCCCACAGTCTAAAAACATGCACACTAGGTTGATTGATGATTCTAAATTGCCCGTAGGTGTGAGTGTGTGGTTGTTTGTTTCTACATGTCTCCCTGTGACAGACTGGCGACCGGTCCAGGGTGGACCCCTGCCTCTCGCCTGTAATGAGTTGAGATAGGCTCAGGCAGACCCCCGTGACCCTGCAAAGCATAACGCGGCTATAGAAAATGGATGGATGGATTTTAACTCAGCTCTTTTGTGTTTGTTTAACGTATGACCAGGACATGCAGAAGAGATCCTTGATCCCAATTAAACATTCCTGGTTAATGTTATGATAAGACGCAAAAAATACATTTTAAAATACATTTTTCGAGGACCAGTGCTTCTGCTCCTAAAAATCTTACAGGACCGCACTAGCTCTGAGGAGGATAAACATCCTGCCCAGCCGTACACATCTGGATACATGTCTATCAAATTGTAACAGTAGCGACAGGATGGTGCCAGCAGGACGGTTTCTGTGAATGATACATGCTGTGAGTTTTTCAATCAAATTCACAGAATCGCATTTTTTTTCCAGATAATCCGATTGCTTTCTTCACTCATGTTCTGCCGTCTAAACATCTTTTTTGGGAACTGAGGATGGGGACTACTCACGATGCAAGCTGAGAGTGATATTGATGGTCCAGATGTTGCTGACGGTCTTCAGGTCTTGGATGCTGGCGCATTTTAGTTGGGTAGCAGCAGGAGTGTCGCCTACATCTATCCAGCACACCGTCTCCTCAGCGTAGATGAAGTCCATAGCCATCGCCTGTTTTGTGGGGATGGAGGGCAGCCGAGACGTGGAACCACTCAGGGAGGTGCATCGGATATCATGGAGGTTAGCAATCAAGAGAATGGGAAGGCGATCCACCGGATCTGAGTAGGTTCACCAGAACGGCAGAAAACAAAAATATGACAATTATACATAAAGTGGTCACATCTTCAGCATCTTACATGAAACAGACAGTTCGGGTCCAACCTGTACTTGGTCCAGTATAGACTACAATCATTGGTCTCTGTTGCCTTGTTGGGTGTCTTTACTCACCATTTTTGGCTTTGCAGGAGCGGTTATCTGGCTGCGGCAGGTAACCCTCCACACAGCTACAGGTGTAGCTTCCGTCTGTGTTCGTGCATGTCTGACTGCACGTCCCGTACACACTGCACTCATTAAAATCTACCAGGCAAAGGACACAAAAGTGCATCAACAAAGCGAGGAGTGAGGAAAGTAAGATTTTTCTACAACAGAAAGCAGAAGCGTTGAGATGATTACTTTTAGCTTTAGACCGGCTACACTAGAACATCTTTGCTGAAATGCCACCCACCTTTACATGTCTTTCCATCTGCAGCAACCTCGTAACCATGTCCACAGTAACACCGAGGCCCATCGTGAGTCACTGCACAGTGATATTGGCACCCAAGAGAGGTACAGTCCGGTGCTTTTTCTAAACCAGAGAAAACAGACAGACGCAAAGCGTTAAAAAGAAACAACCATTACAGATAAATACAAACTAGGAGAGATAGAATGATCCTGGTGCAATAATTAAAAAGCTATACAGTCATATCAAACGTTATCTATAGTAGTAGTAGTGTGAAAGAGTCGTGATTTCACTGAGCTCCCATTAGAGGGCTTTTTCTTTCTCACCCTCACCCTTCTGGCAGGAAATGAAAGAGGGGAAACCACTCATCTTTTCCTTGCATGCAAATGCAAATGCAAACATCAAGCATTTGCACTATAAATGCACTACATCCTTGACAGTTTCAAGACAGTAAAGGAAGAAGCTGCTTTGTGAGAATGTAGATGTCTGCATCAGATGGTTTGGACTAGTTGGAATAGTTTACTCTGCTCTATGGTATAGAGTTTGGATAATGACGGATAATGTGTGCGCAAATATAACAGGACTATGTCGAGAATTTATAGTTACTAAAACTTGTGTGCTGACACTATTTGCTGTCAATACTGTGAATGCAATATCCGAATATATGCATTTTTAAAAATGCATTCACTGTCATGATTATAACGGTAACGTTAGCAGTCTTGTCCAACAAGGAAAAAAGAAGCAACGCTCCTAAAATGAATTTGTCTACCCTTGCACTCTAACCAGGAAATCATAAATGTACTTCATAAAAACAGTTTCTGGTTGCCGAGTAAATGAGTGAAGGAGTAACTAAAATGTGCAGACCTTATTTGTAGGAAAAAAGTTTTTCTCACTTTCTGAATGAGTGTGGTAACATATTTAAATTTTTTTAAAAAATGTGCATGCACCTGTTTAGCGCAGAGAACCCAGTCCTCTGTGCTGAACAGGCGCAGGCACTACAGCCACAAAAACCTAATAAAAAAATAAAAAAAAGTGCATGCACCTATAATGATTTACCCATGGAGTAATTACGGTATGTGAGGGAAAAGGGAACAATACCAACCTCCAGCTGTCCTCTGAAGCATAACAATCCTGAATCCACACATCCACATAACTGTTCTGACCGGAGAGATATTTTACATGAACCGATTTCTTAGTTTTTCTGAACTACTGTGATATTTAAGTGAACCTGATCTCAGAGCAACATGTCAAGAAGTCACCAGCACTCAGCTGAATAAAAGACCACAGGGTTTATTGCTATTTCATTTCATTTCTTGATACAAGTATTAGATGCAAATTACTTTCAGAGATTTAGAGAAAAGCTACTGATACAACAGTGTGTAGATCAGTAAGACAATAGTGATCTTTTGTTTTCCAATTAACAAGTTAATTAGCAAAATAATACTACATCAGGACAAAAGCCTGATTTAAATAAGCTATATTTGAAACGCAAGTCTTCGTCAGCTTTAAGCTCAAAGATGTAGGAAATCTAAAGAGGAGAATTCCCAAAGAACATGTTGAGAGACACCAATTATTTAGAAAGTGTAAATATTTAGAAAGAGTACTAAAAGAAAGGAGGAGGAGGTCGTCGTGAATGTGCTTCAGCAGTGTTATGGACACACAGTGTATACAGTAGCTGACGGCAGCATGGCTGAGCAGAGACTGAACCAGCGAAGGGTCCTTATTACACAAAGCCTGTGGCACTCTGGCCCATAATGGCTCTTTTGTTGTGGCCCCACTGAAAGGAGGAGTCCCCCAGCTCACAATGTGGCCCACATCGAATCCATTCACCAAGCCTCACACTAGGACCGACCACAGGCAACTGGAGGGCTAAAACAGCCACAATAAGTCTACCTACCGGGGTCTTCGTGCCCCACTTTGTTCAGTACCTAGTTATGGGTGGGCGGTATGTACCCCAACATAAACTCCGGGAGCATTTGTTTCTCATTGATATGAGAAGAGTTAGACTTTGTAGTGGCTAGAAAGTAGAACAGACGATTGGGGGTAAGAAGAAAAACAATGAAACAACAGGAGGGAGAAGAGGAAGATGAGGCAAGTAAATGTGCATAAAAGAAAATTCAGAAGAAACAAAAGTAACAGTATGGTGTCAGGGACGTTTGACCAGGAGTCAGTGGACAAAGCAAACACATCAGACACGCTGGAGGCACCTATTATGTCAGCATCTTGGAAAAGCACTGATCCAGTTGCTGCCCGGGCGACGAGCCTCAATTACACTTGTACGTGGATCTCATAAGCGACGGAGGTTGTGAAGGTTTGAATCAACACAATCGGGCTGACCATCATTGCAACAGGCATCAAGGACTCAGGGTTGTGGGCTGAAAATATGACACATGTACGGCAATGACAGCATAAGCTGGAACTCCGTTCATCAGAGGCTACAGGGAGATGATGTTCCTCTGCCAGAGGTGGGCTCCTCACATTTTTACAAGATGCCTATGAAGAGAATTGAACGCTTGAACAAACTACACACAACAACCAACCAAATGGGGCAACTTAACACGAGCAGAATGACAAAATTAGGGGACAATATAGGACTATTCACCCACTCTGAACAGGCAATTCCAGCATGTGACTTTTTAAAGTGGGAAATCTGCAGGACATTTCTACCTTTGTGCTCTCTCCACCGCGAAGCGAGTTCACACATGCCCGTCTCCTTTTTAAATGCAGCTCAAAAAGTCCCACTCTTTTAGTCCCATCATCATTATAACATTATGAAGTAACTTATGATTCATGTTTGTTTTGTATAGAAACACACACCACTCACAAAATTCATTTTCACTGGGAAACTGAATTTTAAAAGTAAGAATAATTCAGACCCAACTAAAACCTCAAGAACACCTACTTCTTATAATAGAGCTGCTTTATTTTGTTAAAAAATAAAAATGGGATTACTGAGTTTCATGACGGATTCTGTCACATAGATGACATTAAACTGGTGGTGGAAATTCACTGGAAAATTCTCCCCCTTTTGTGATTGTGCTTTAGAGAGGGGTCATATGAGGGCAGCAGCAATTCGGAGCACGAAGTAGAAGTAAGGGTAGTCATTTTTTTTTTTTTTTTTTTTTTGGCTGGATCTTTTATAGAAGAGGGCAAAGTAACCGCTTGCAAACACAAATAGGGCTACAGCTTGAGTAATAAGCAAACAATAACTAACTTGGTCCCAAACACAGGCAGCATGCTGTCCAGATGCCGAAAACGAAACTAATAATAATCCTCAAACACAAATGTAAAAAACACATATGCTAATTACCAAAGCTGTGGCACCAAACGGACCCTAACGGACTCTGGGCAGCAGCAGCACCCACGAAGGTCACGACTTCCTCATTGTGAGTTCAGCAGGACATCAACAGTTCACAAACACTAGTGTCTGCACACACAATGACACTTAAATAAAACCGGTGTCATTGTGAAATAATACCTGCGGTAAATGCACAAGCTGGTGGATTAAAATAAGAATGTTGTCGGTTCACTGGCAGTTTCAAGAGGCTTATGTCAAATTTGTACGAGCAGATCTAACGTCTCGTCCCTTAAGGACACTGGTAGTTTCATCACTCACAAAACAACAGAAAGAACAAATGCGGAGCTGCCAATCAACAGGCTCAACGCTCAACCACATAACAAATTAACCTCAAAGAGAACACTTAAAAGGCCAATTCAGACCAAAGACCTGATAAAAGATCTGAAATTACACAAAAAAAACCCAAAACACTTTGTGATTCAAATGTCACTGGGTCAGGAGAATAAAGGATTTGAATGGCAGCGGCTTCTCAGTGGCAAAATGAAAATAAAAATGTCACTGGTTTATGAGATTAGCTGTCCTTGGAAACTGAACCTTGGAGACATCCATCCAAGCACCCCGAGTCCACGTGGACGAGCTCACTCTCTTCAATCTTTAAATAATAAAAACAAAAAACAAAAAACGGAGAAAATGTATTTAATTAAGATCAAATTCGTCCTTGACCCACCAGGCTACATTCCACTTTCTAACCGTTCTCGTCAACAACTCGACAGAATTACTTCAGCGCGTGGTCCGACAAAGTGTGCCTTCAGACATCTGCAGCCAGGTATACTCGCATAACGCAACAGTTTGTACAAGCAAACACTAGGATGCTTGTGAAACGTTTCCCTGAAACGAGGCGAGCTGGAAAACAGTTCTCGACACACCGCTGGTGTGTTTGGGAGTGGCATAACGCGCGTGTTTGAGTGTATGCCTGCAAATCAGCGTCTGTGTGACGTGACGGTGCGTTACTGGGTGTCGACCACCTTGTCTTACTGGGAACAGCTGGACATGTCTCCTTAAGGACACGCTGTCCATGTTGTCCATGACCACTGTGTTACAACACTTAACCCGCATGCCAACAGCACTCCACTTCTCACGGCCCAAACCGATGACTCTTCTATGCTCTTACCAAAACCAGTCACACGTCTCACTGTAAAGACTACAGAGTAGGTGATTTATGGATTTGCTATCTATGGAAGGGTGATGCAATATGAACATAATTTTTCCATCGACGCGCTGTGAACAAGAAAAACGAGAAGGCAGTCCTCTTAGAGAGCAAGCTCAACAGAAAACTTGGCATTAAATTCATGAATTTGTAATTTAATATGAAGATAAAGGCAGACATAATGACCAGAGATGAAATCAATCAGATAAGAGAACCTTTGGTTAATGTTTCAGTTTTAGTGGAGGAGATAAGTCAGTTCAAGACTGTAGCCAGTGTTTGATAACTTGACAGACTCCTCCCTCTTTTCAGGACTTTGGACCACTTTGAACTTCACCATTGGTAAATATATAATTAAGTCATTTGTTATTTCCTGAAAATAATAGCCAAATGGAGAGGGACAGAAAGAGAGAAGCACGCACGTCCCAGATGTGAGATGATGCAGCTATAAACTAGGCTGAACTTCAGACAGCCATATCTGAGGTTTTCCTTCCTGAATAGAGCCAATCCTCTAAAGGCAGCCCACGTTAACTCCTTTATCAGCTGCAACAAAGACAGACGCTACTGACCCAATTTTTTTTTCATCTCTCATACTTTTGTGGCCTCTAATTAATACTGGAAGACTTGGCGGTATTTCTCCTCAGCTGCATCCGGGTTGAAAACTCATTATTCCAGTGAGGAATGGTGAAACGGATTCATGCTGGGGCTGATAGTTTAAAAAAAAAAAAATTTTTTTTTTTTTAATGACAAGTTGATGCTATCTTTCTGGAGCATGTTTAGCAAATGGATCCGCATGGTTCTGCACCCTTTCTTTTTTTTTTTTTTACCTCTGCAGTGGGGCCCCTCATCCCAGCCGTCGGAGCAGTCAGGGACTCCATCACACAGCCTGCTCATGAGGATGCAAACCTCCGGATCCAGGCAGGCATATTCGTTGACGGGACACTGGTTCACCCTGTTGTGTGAGCCTGGAAAAAAAAGTCAAACAAATATAAGGCAACAAAGAACAATTAAATGCCAAAAAACTGCCATTTCAATTAAAAACTGTACATTTTACAGTATATATTTAGACCGTTGTGATAGCTGAAACTGAATCAAGTCTGGAAATGCCATCACATATGAAAAATCAAGAGGGAGAAGCTTCCTTCTGGGATTTTTATTTTAAATCTTAGTACAGCCTGTACTTAATAAAGAAAGTTCTGGTTAGCAAAGAGAGCTGAGGAGTAAAGAAGAAGCAAAGAAAATGAATAAGATGCATCCGTTTACAGTCTTTCCCAGTGCAGTTTTTATCCTACTCCTTCACTGCTGCAGGTTTTAAATGTTCCAGCTCAGACAGTCGGCGATCTACATGCATAGGACATAGGACATGTTGCTTCTGTGCATTTTTTGTTTAAAACGTCTCAAAGGCAACAGTAGGTCGTCTTTTGAACACTTTTTTTTTTTAAAAACCAAAAGGACAACCTGCTTTAACTAAAGCACCTTAAGTTTCACCGGGCTCCTCTTAGGAAGAGTTTTTTTTTTTTAAATTATACATGAAGCAAACGGATGGCACGACTAAGACCTCTTGCGTGTTTTTTGATGATTTGGTGGATTACACTTTAGCCATCGGAAACATCTAACAAATGTTTCCGGAAGCAGCTACCTTCAACATCTGCAGGATTTCAGAAAAGCGCTGTGAAATGGTTTCCACTTGTGATCATTCGGAGAGCACTGAAAGAAAACCGCAGTTAGCCTTCCTTTTTGTTTTTTTGTTGTTTTCTTTTGTTGTGCTTTTTTTAACGAAACTATGTCAAATCAGAATATAGAGGCAGTGCAGTCTCTTCCCTCTCCCTCCCACTCTTCCTTCTCTCTCCTCTCAGCCCACACTGCAGAGCAAACAGTTTGCCTTGGCTGTTTTTCTTTTTCGTCCTCCTACTCCTCTCTCTCTCTCCCTCTCCCTCTTTTCTTCTTTCTAACATCTGCTGACCCACTTTAGAAAAACACTTGAAGCAGAGAAAATAAAGTTCACCTCCTTCACAGGATCTGCACAGCTCTGTCGGTTATGTGCGCTGCTCGGAGAGGCTTTGCGAAGCTGCTCTCAGAAGTAGATTTGCACACATTCAGATGCCTCCACCGTATAGACAGATTCTCCAGTCGCTGACTTATAAGCAGCTGCTGCAGCTTCAAATGTGGCTACGTCTGACCCTTATTTTTTTAATTTTTTTATTTCAGCTTGGTAAAGTCGATGTCAGTTCAGTCCAGGTGTAACGAGTCTCGTGATCTCAGGTATGAAAATGTAAAGCTTCCAGAAGCAGTGTGGGGGAGCGTGAGAAAATGAAAATGGATTTCTCCTAAGAAACATCGCGATGAATAAAAGCAGAAGAAAAACAATGTACAAAGAATATTTGGCAGCGAGTGTTGACGTTCCCTGAGGAAAACCACAAGCACTCCCTCGGAATCCTCTATACCCATCCAAGAGATTAGTAGCCGTACACAGACTGTAGAATCTGGCTCCATTAAGACAAGTGCCTTAAAAATGACACAAGCTCCCAAAATGATCCCACCACAGAAACCAAATGTGCCACAGGGGAAGAGAGAATTAGCTTCTAATACGTCAGGCTCAAAGAGAGGCAGATCAACTTTCCAGTCTGAGGGATGCCGGCACATTAGCAGGCCTCCTCCCAGCTCGGCCTGTAAGCCAGCCTGATTTACATTCAATAAATTGGCAGCATGGGGATCTCGACATAAATTGTAGCACCCAGAATAAACTGCAGCGCCATGTGCACTGGAAGTAGACTGCTGCCAAGGATTTTGCATCCGTCAATAGTTTCCAAAGAAGCATAAAAAAAATAAAAAAATAAAAATAAGTTAGAGAGAGAAGTAACTGCCAAAGTTTGTGTTTCCATCCATGCTTCATGTAAGCCCATTTTCCAGAAGGTGATGGGCTGAGAAGCTGAGCTTCAAATGCTGCAGCCTGTTAAACCACACCAGGAATCAGAGTCCTAGTCTTTGTAGTCAAAGAGCCTGAAAAGTTAACATCAATCCGACACTCCCACAAGTTCTGCTCCCACATGCGATCCTGCGTTTCTACTGGCCGGGCAGAAAGCTGAACAGCGTTCAAACAAAGACTTATAGTCCTCTGCTCCAGCGGGAAAGAACTCGCCACAGAAAAATACCTTGTAGGCTGAAAAGACGGGACAATATTGAGGATTTAGTAGATTTATAGGGGAGACAGTGAATATAAATCTGCAACTCCTGGAAGGAAGATTTTGACAAAGTATTACGATATTATCCCCATATATAGGCAGCAGCCATTTTCTGTCTTGTGTTTTGTGAGAGCTTAAGTTCTTCCCCCGACATGCACACAGTTCATGCACTCGAGTCCATTTTACATTTTATTCAGTTTAGTAGCTAATGGTGTGTGTTCTGTGTGTGTGTGTGTGTGTGTGCAGGCAGTTGGCTGCAAAGCACATTCCAGGATAAGCGTCAATGGGTGTTTTGGTTAAAATATAACTTTTCTTTTCAGATTGTTTGACATTTTACATCGGCAACTTGTTATTCAAGTTCTTTCTGGAAGCTTTGCAGCAATCCCCAACTCATTTATTTTTCCAATTCAACTCTGGCTCGAGCTTTTTTTCCCTCATTTTTGAATTACAAAAAAAAAAAAAAAAAAAAAAAATCTCTGAAGCCTGAAGTTCCTCACCAACCTAAAATATCCCAAAATAATTAATATTCTTGACCTGAAAGGGTATTTGGAGACATTCCAGCCTGGTCTGGAGTACTCTGTTGGTCACAGTGTCACCGTGTCTGTGCAAAGTGCTCTCAGTGACTAATTCTGCAGCCCATAATGTTTGAAATGTGTTTAATCTTAAATCCCATTTGCTGCTCAGACTAATAGTTAGTGGTCTTTAATCACAGATTATGTGGCTCTCTCTACAAGTGGCTTCCTCAGATGGTTCTTAGTGTAGTTTCCAATGAAATGTTGACTCATATAAAGCTCATATAATGTTTTAAACAGACAAACGTTTCTAACTACTACTCCAGCTCAGAACTCTATTCTCGTTGCAGGCTGCATGCTGCAGAAACACCTGGCATCCACACTTTTGACCCTCGGTAAAGATCTTGCGAATCGACTACACTACACTAGTCTGGATTCTGATAAGTTTTCCTTTGAAACAGCATTTTGTAAATAACTAGTGTAGATACAGCCACAGACAGGAACAAGGCTCTCCTAAGCTTTGATTTTGGCATCCACAATGCTGCAAGTTTGAGAAAAAAAGAAAAAAAAAGAAAAAAAGTGTCATATTCCCAGTAAGTTCAATAATGAAGACAGATCAAATTTAAATAACTGCAATTTTGTATAGTTAAAAGGGACTTTTTTCACTTCTAGTTCTAAAATATCAGCTGGCAGAAAGGTTACTCACAAATCAAGTGCCCCTTTCACACAAGTGCTCACGGTGGGACTGTCGCACCTTCAAAGCACTTCCTTCACGCAGACTGGATGATGATGGGATTTCAATCACGCAGCAGCTAGAGAGGTGGACTTGTGTGCAGTCTCAGAAAAAGCCAGAGATGTGCTGCTACTCAGTGATGATGCTGACGAGAACCGCAGGTCACCACAAATGGGATAAAATGCATTCAAGAAAAATAAGTCATTGCTTTTGCTTCAAAGCAAAAGTCAAGCATGATCAATAAATGTTTGTGTAATTAAAAAAAAACATTCAACTCTGCAGGGATTCCATAGCAGATTTGTAAGGTATAGCTCACGAACCTAAAGTGGAATAACATGAACAACATCAAATGAAACCATGCTACACCACTGAGGGAGAGGGATACTCCCTCCACACACTCCCTGCACAATCCCACCCCTCAAATAGCAGAAGAAAGACATACAGCAGGCATTTGTGCATCTGCAAACCTTCACATATCACCAATGCAGAGCACCAGTCATAATTATGTCATGACCACTAGTTACTGAAGGCAGTGATTTCTTACATTTCACTTTTCAGAAAATGTATTAGCTGACAGCTTTGCTTCTGTTATTTTTTTTTTTTTTAAACAGGAAAGGGTAACTACCATCGGTAATCAATTTACCCGACCCGACTGGTCCCAACCTGTCACCCTTGGTTATGGGCTCCACTCCTGATGATTGCATGGCTCCTGCAAACATGCAGTGGTGGTCCTATTAAAAGCTCCCCTCTCACTCCCCCAGACAGCAGTGCAAAGCTCTCCTACTACCTACTACCTACTACCTGTACACCTAACACACTTCCTTCAAGCCACAGCTCCGACAGTTGTGCCAGCAATCATGAGCATAATTAATTTCTTGCTTGCCTTAGAGCTTGTTTGAATGCAGATGTGTCATGCCAAGGGAAAACATCCTCATTATATCGAATCTCCACAGGGGTGCCTCAAGGCTCAGCACTCGGGCCTCTTCTCTTTGCCATATACACAGCACCTTGCTGGGCTAGATCATTCAATCATTGCTATGCAGATGACACAATTCTACCATTCCCAGCAGACAACGCCACAATCAGCCTCAATATCAACATAAATACTGCATCTACTACTGACGCTCCCACAAAGGTCACAAAGGATCTGGGGGTCATGATTGATGACCAGATATCTTTCTCTGACTATGTTGCCTCGACGTCCCAGTCATGCCGCTTTGCTCTTTACAACACACACACAAAAAATAAGACAAAAAATAAGACCTTAACTGTCTTAGTATGCAACTCCTGGTACAGGCCACGGTCATATCCCGCCTGAAGTACTCCCATATTCTTCAAGCCAGACTTCCAGTTTCTGCAATCAAACCATTTCAAATGGTACAGAATGCAGCGGCGTGTCTAGCCATTAATCAACCCAGACGTGCACATGTCACGCCTCTGTTCATTGAGCTTCATTGAATATCTGTGGCTGCTTGAACAAAACACAGCTCTCCAACACTTGCCTACAAGGTAATCTCGGGGTCCGCACCTGCTTATATGAACTGGATCATAAAGGCTTACACCGCGTTGTGTGCACTGTATCATTACAAGAACACAGACAAACACACAGACTCTCATACGTGGCAATCTCAGTCACCTTTTGTTCTCCTACGTTCAATCGTGGAACAAGTTAACAGTGGCCACGGGAGCAGAGTCGACCCTCGCTATATAATCAAGGTGGTGTTGAAAACCACCTTCTTGCAAGAACACCTTTTGTCATGAACAGCACTCCCCAAGAACTTCCTGAACTACACCTAAACGTTGTCTTAGCGGCTTATTGGAATGCTGACTTATCTGCACCAACTTTGTGATCTACTGTGCTACTGCAGCTTGATTGTATTCCTCTGTTGTAATTCGCTTTGGATGAAAGGGTCCGCTAAATGTAATGTATTCTAAAACATCAAACTGTTACAGGTCAAGTCTCTTTTTATGTCACACCTCAACAGGGAAATCGGCACTTCAAGACTTTATATTCAACACAACAACTTTTCTTAACCCCAACCTTTAATTAGAACCTTGAATTTCAATAGATACAATTTAATCAAAAAAAAAAAAAAAAAAAAAAAGAGCTAAATGGCAGTTCGGCTCTGGGTCTTTTACACTTTTTCTGAATTCTAAGATAAAGTGATGAAAAGGCAAATTAAGCTCCACTGAAGTGTGAACATATCTATTCGCTGGAGCATAAAGGCTGCCATACCCTTCTGCTGCAGAAAACGGACAATTAGAGGGGGAGTAGAGATGCACCGACTGATCAGCTGAAGACTACAATCACACAGTTTGCAGGTTGACTGATAGGTCAGTTTTAACAGATGAACCAAATTTACCAAATTGATTATACCTTACAATTTAAATCTGGACCAAGTCATCCAGGTTTTTGTTATCACAGTAAACTAAAATACTCCAGGCTCTTGCTTAGGTCGAACTTAAAAGTTCCTCTTAGCCCTCGACTTTATTAAAAAACTGCTCTTGTTTGTAGAACAAAATAAAAATTAATCAATCTATGGCTTACTCTTACTTTTCATCTTTATCACATCACCTCATTTTGACATTGTATGAACCCTAGAGGGACTTTGAAATCTCTGAAGACAAAAGATAAAGGGTGGTAAAAATCAGTTACGGTGCTCATTTGCTAATCAATGTGCAATCAGCTTATTGTCATTTTAGCATATCCTCTCAGTTTCCTGATCAGGCCAGCACAGGGGTCCACATTTAATCAAAAGAAACGCTTCAAAACAAACCCGATCAGCATGCACACTTGCATGACAGCCTTGTGTCAACAGATATCTGCATCCACATAAACGCAGGTCACGCGGCCATCGACCCTCGCTTAGCACACGCACACAATTGAGAACAGGCTGAAAACCTTTGGAGCAGTTTATTCTCATTCTAGCTCATAAGGGTTTGTCCCATCATACATGGAGACAGTTGCAGTTTCATTAAATCAAGACAGCATAACAACTGATACCAAGAACGATGGATGCTTTACTACCATCAAGCCAAAGAAAGCATATTGAGGTCCAGTTGCTTTCCCATCGTCAAATCCAGGGATGAAGAGCCAATCCAGGACCCACTGGCCCCTTATTTTTGTCCTCACTTTTTCCTAGCGGCCGACTGGGCTTAATGGTGCTAGAGACGGTGTCAAAATCTTGCCACATTTCTTGTAATTTCTCCAGTTACAAAAGTTACAAAATGAATATTGATTAGAAAATTGTTAAAAAGAGAAAATTGCAGGAGTTTTGATGATTGATGATAAGCACATGAAATTAAAAATAATACTTTTCTGTATATTATTTCATACATCATCAGGCATCAAGAGGTTTCTACAGCTCAGCATTGCCCTTGGACTTGTTGACCCCGATTCTGACAGTTTAAGCCGCTCAATGCTCATTCATCATCATCCATCATCACATAAATGCCATGTTAGTGCGTCCGACTGCAGCACTGATCCTGACGAAGCTACAGCTGCATCAATAAGACTCTTACTTCCTTGCACTATGGGTCAGCCTTACTATTAATTTGTGATTGATTCAGAAAGTATGTTAAGACCACAGGGAACTAGAAGGTGCGTGCCTGCATTTGTGACTTTTTAAGTATATTCGTCTTGTGTGAAAGTGGTCTGTGAAAAGTGCTGCGTGCCAGTTAAACCAGTGCTCATTATAAACCATGACTCTTATGACTAAAAACCCTGTGGTCTTTAAAGTTAAACATTACTAAGAGTAAATTATGCAATGAGATTTACACATTGTCATAGCTTCAAGTGATGCGTCTCTCCCGGAGTCACGATCTAAAATAGCATTTGTGTGGTGGACACCAGGAATCGGAGCTGACGATAACCTGACAAAGTGTCTGTTCTAGTGTGTACTTTCCTCTGGAGCAGATAATCCCCCGCCTTTCAGTCCCACTAGTTATGCAATGACCTTAAACTTGGAGCCCCTGTCGATCTTTTATCCAGAACATAAAAGCCTATTTTTTTTTCTTGCTTTTGGTTTCCAAGGCAGTCTCACACTGACTCCTATGAAGTTTGCTGTCGGCTCAAATTAACATGTTTTGCTGGGTGGCAGGCTGGCCTGTCCAGCGACCCACTCTCCCCACTCTCCCCACTCTGGAATAATACTTCAAGCACAGTCCACCTTGCTTTATACTTTCTGAGAGAGAAAACATTAAACAAGTTACCCCTATAAGCAAGAGGGAAAGGCTGAATATGAGATTTGCAAAGAAAGACATGAGGCGAGTTAAGTTTTTCCGTGCGTCACAGAGGACAACAAAAGGATAAAGGAGAGAAAGAAAGATGGAGAGAAGGAGTCTGGGCGTGGAGGAAACAGCAGAGAGTAGGAAGCGGTGCCTGCATGGCGTGAGAAAACACTGTGTTCGTGGTCTCTTGATGGGCTGGTGAAGCTGAGGACGGCTCAAGGCCACAGACCAGAGGGATTTAAATGGCTTTGCTCCTTCCTCTGTGGAGGCAGTAAGCCAGCCGCTGCCTCTACAGACCCTCCTGCCCCTGTCTGGTGCCCCCTGCAACTGCAGCTACACGACTGATTAAAGACTACAAAAAAAAAAGACCCTACAACCAACGACAACTTTACTGTAAAAAGGCTGTCCCTGCAGAGATCGGATCAGAGCCGAACAAAGCCATTTCCATTTTCCTCCTCAGCCTAAATGCTAATCTGCTCATTTTCTCCATTACAAAAGCCTTTCTCAGCAGTTGTCTATACTTAGTTGTCTTGGAGAGGCCACTGAGGCGTGACACTGACAGGGAATAAAAAAGGAGCAGGGTGGTGACTGCCCAGAGGGGGCTCAAGGGCAAGCAATGGGCAGATAACCGATGTTGTGAGCCTCACAGTTGTCTGCAGCTGCATGGACATGACAATTCAATCTTCCCATCTGACCCCCTTGCAGCTCAGCCCCAAGCTTTGGCATGTACTGACACAGGCCAGAGCGTGTGTGGGCCAGAGGGCACGGTATGGCTGCATACTGCGAGGTACCTTTCACCAAATTATCACACCACAACTGTTACATCAAACTCTTTCAATACATTTCCGAAGTGTTAGAAACTTAACACTTAAACTGAAGCAACAGAAAGGAGAGCATCCCCCTAAACAAGTGCGGTTAAATCACATTTCCGACACTTTGTCACTCTGTAACTTTCTCCTGTCGTTCCTTTCGTGGGTCTCTTAACCACCTCTGCGGTCTTGTCCACTGTAACCCTGAGCCAGCTCCATCGAGTCGCCGTTAATCCCCGCCGCTGTTGGCGTTTGACATTGTACGAGACTGTCGCAAGAGACAACCGGGTCAGTAGTTCAAAGGTACTCTGGGTGGTTTTTCCTGATAGCAGGGATGGACGATTCCCAAATATAATAAAATATTTCTTCAAATTAAGTTGAAAAACTCCTTGGTGTTGATTTTTTTTTTTTTAAAGACAGAAATCTTCAACTGAGGTTCTGAACATCTTCCAATTATAAGTCGGTGCTTAGTTTTAAGGCTCCAGATTTGGTTGTATTAAATATCTTTAGTCTCTTGAGGCTTGGATCCCTCCGTTTCATTATGAAACTGCATTCCTATGAATATCCCCTCAAAATGAATTTGTAGCATCACCAAGGAAGATAAATCAGTACTTGTGTGTTTGAACTAGTCAGTTTCCAACATAAACAACATGCATAAGAAGTTGACAGCAAGAGTACAAGCAGTTATTTACTAATCTTTCCTACTTTCCGTTATCAATGCATTTTCCTCTCTGAGCGAACACAGTGAGAGGAAAGAAAAGGAAGTGTATTTGCATGAAAGGGACAGATTTTCACCCCCTGCTTTCTAGTTCTTCCATGGACATTTTCACGCTAAATCTGGGCCAAAAAGTCGAAGAGAACTAGGCACAGACAATTATTCCATGAGGTTTTTTGATGTTAAAAGGGCTTCCTTCATGGCAACCGCCTCTCAAGATGGAGAAAGTGCTTACATGCGAGGCTCACTCTAACATCTGTTCCCATTTGCCGGATAAACCACAATGAATGTGGTTCATGCAAGAAACATGATTGCACACAGATTTGACATTCAAAACAGTAGAAGCCTGTATTTTTCACAGCGACTGCTCCACAAAAGATTTGCAACCGAGTCGAAGTTGTGACGCAGCAACATCCTGAAAAACTGTGATGATCTGAAAAGTAACGCTGAGGCTTTCAAGAGCTAAAGCTCTGACACATCGTGACTGAGAACTGGACCGAGACCTCCATCAGAACTCCTGACATTTTACGTGAAAACATGTGACGTTTTAAAATCACAGAAAATCACTGCGTAAAGCAACTTTTCCAAACTTTTTTTCTTTTCTTTAAGTGAGCATTAAATATATTAAAATAAAATTAGGAAAGAAAAAAAAAAAAAAAACCTATGCTGCATTTCCAAACTGAAAAGAGGAGGGAGGAAAATAGTGAATAAAAAATAAATATAAACCGGCCGATCTTTTGGGGCATCCCTGATTAAAAGCTACATCGGTATGCTGGCGTGGCAGATGAGTTTGTTTTACATTTCACTAGAGGCTTAGCTGGTTTCTGTTTTGCTCCTTTTAAATCAAGCAAAACCAGTCCAATGAAAGTTCCTCTCAACGGCAACACGGTGAAATCTCTCCATAACATGGTCCAGTGTATCCAACATATGCATCGATCAACTATAAAATTAAAACAACGAGCAGGCCCAGTGGGTAATATCTCGCCCTACTACAATGCAATGGTTTTTTTTGGTTTTTTTGTTGGTAATCCCAGCATCCCACCACTGACATGGATGTTAATTTGACACTTTCCACCAACCTCATTATTTCCGCACAACAAAGTCACAACTCCACCTCCTCTTTATGGCTCATCATCAGAGTAGATATGACTTTGACACAAATATACATCTACACATAGGAGCAGAGACGACATCAACAGCATTTCTCCAAAGAGCACCATTTCTAAAATCCGCAGTGTACTATAAACTCCTGCCTAGAGGACTCTGTATTAGCCGTTTCCCAGCCTATAAGCCTGCATGCAATTGAGGAGAAATGCCTTGTCTGAAAGCAATTGAAGCCATGCAACCATGCAGTGATAGGAAGTGGGTGCAGTCCCTGTGAGAGGGTGACACGGTCATACTCACACGCCATAGCCTTCACAAGTAGGTTGCTGATGGCTATTTGTGTGTAGTGGGAGTTATAAGAGGGAGATGTGTGAGCATCTGGCCAGCAAATCTGTTTAAACCCAAGCAACTCTTTGACGTGAGCAACTCATGCAGATAAATGCACCATCACACATGAACTGCACAGTCATACTGCTTCAGGATTCCACGCAAACAAATCCGCAGGATGATAACCTGCAACGCTGACATGTCAGCCACTCATGAGATGCAATACAGCCCAGCTACTGAGGCAGAGGTCTGTCTTTAGCTCCTCAGCGTAATTACAGCCTGAGTGAATAGTTTGGAAACGACAGGCAATTAGACCTTCAGACAGCCTGATCCTAAGAGTGCACTCACTTCTAGCTTGGGCAGCCACTAGAAAAACGCACACCCAATATAAACGCCCAACACAGTGACAGCACGACAACACACCGTCGCCATAAACAAAATGCGTGGCACTTACAGAACAAACGGACGCAAAACATGGTGCTTTTGACCAAATTAGTTCGAGTTATGAGGTTTCTTATAACAACAGCCATCCTTATTTGCAGTTTTTTTTTTTTTACATGACCGTCCCTCTCAAGTCAGGTCTGTAGACGGCTGGACTGGAGATACTGTTGTAATTAACCTCGCAGACACCACTCGATTTCCCATCAACATTAATGCAAAGAACTAAACTGTGGAAGAAAGAAAAAAAAGCCAAAATTACAGAACTTTACTCCAATTTTTTATTGGGATTAACACAAGCTTGAAGCAAAAGTGCTTTTGTAAAGTTTACAGCTTTTAAAAAAAAAAAAAAGAGGAACTGGGTGAACAGAGGGCATCTCAAACCTTCTCAAACCAAAGCGTCATTACTAACACTGCATTACACAAAACTTCATCAGCTGAAACGCGCACTGCCCCAAGATAGATCCGTTACTGCAGCAGCTTTATTACTGTAACAGCATGATGGTCAGATTGTAGTGCTTTTCCAGACGCAAGGTAACTGGGTCAATGACCTGCAATCTTTTTTTTTTTTTTTTTTTTTTTCCCCCCACCTATTGAATGGAAAAGCTTGGATGAGGAGAAAAAGTGACTTTTCCATTCCCGAATTACAGGAGGTTTTTAGATAACCTATAAAGTCAAACCACACTCCTCCAAATTCTCCCGTCTCCTTTCATGCTGGCTTAGGCCCATCTATTCTCTAGATTTATCTGCAGCCCTTCGCTCTAAACATTACTCAGATTTTATGGATGGATCAACTTAATGACTGTGGATAATAAAAAAAAAAAAAAAAAAAAAAAAAAAAAAAAAAAAAAAATCACAGTCTGGTAACACTTCATTGTGATATTTAAAAAGGCGCCTTGCCTTTGACTTTTCTCGTTAAGACTGCAAACACATGGCACACTATGCAAAGAGAAAGCAAATTAACAGCACATATTTATCAAGGCTCGCTCAAAGGCCAACGTGGAAAGGCAAGGAGCGCCTTAACTAAAAAGGTAAAACGGCAGGCAGGGCAGAGCTCATAAGCAGCGGGTAATTGAGCAGAACATATCTCAATGTTCTGGTGAGACGCTGTTCTCCATCTCTCCCTGCAGAGGATGAATCACACCATTGTCTGTGTCACTAGATTACATAAGAGCTTCGGAAAACTCACTCAGTTCCATTTCTTAGCAGAAAAAGGGCACAAACTGAATGACCACAAGACGTCTGAATGGGTAAGGTGTGGCTCGGTACGACGGCTCCAGATCCGACCGCCTGAGACGGCTGTTATTTAGAAAAACGGAGGACTCCCTTCTCTTCTGAAAAATCCATTTCAGCTCAAAAACTTCTGCATTAATGTCAAATCAGTGAGAATCTGTACATCTAAGAGAAAGCCAATGGGATTTCTCTCCCTTAAAACTTCTGACTGTTCATTTCACAATATTTCAGGCACAAAAAAAAGGACCACTTCATTTCAGCTTTCTCCATTTCAACATAGTGACCACAGTTATGTTGACCTCAACAATCTCAGACATTTCAATACTTTATGCAGCGTTTTAATTCTCCAACTAAAACGACGCCCCTCGAAGTCGGTTGTCAGCAGCTCGTCTTTGCCAGACTATGGCGAGATTGCTTGCGGCGTGACAAATGTAAACTGTGCCACTAAGCAGACGGTAAAAATCGCTATTAGTGTCTGCACATAAACAGAGGAAAGGCTTTTACCGGGGAGAGTTTATGGACGGTCCGGCTGACAGGTGTGAGTGCTCCGGACAAGGCTCTCAAGGTCTGAGCAAATCACTCGAGAGTCCAGACAAGACCAGGCGCATCCCCGAGGATTCAGACTAAACACAGCCACATAATAAAAGCCATACCTCACCAGAGCAGCGGCTTTTGTCGAAAGGGCATAACCTGCATCTTTATTCAGCCCTAAATTTAACAGTTTAAGAACTGTGCTGTCATCTCTTTAAAGACATTTAAAATGCAGAATTTTTGTAAAGTACTGAAGCAAAACTGTGACCAAATGAAATGATAAAAAAATATCTGTCTTCAGCTAAATCAAACTAATAACCTTCAACAAGCAGAGAACAAGAGATGAGGAGTTTTAAAAAAAAAAAAAAAAAGGCAAACTTACAGATATCTGGCGATTCGTCTGAACCGTCTGGACAGTCCTTCTCCCCATCGCAGCGCCAACCTTTGGAAATACAGGTCACCTGGTCCTTGCACACGAACTGCTTAGGGTTGCAAGTCTTGGGTAGATCATCGGTTTTGGGAACTGAAGAAAGCAAACAATATCAGATAAATTAAAAAAAAAAAAAACTGGCATTTTATCAAGCAACGGGGGCAAAGTTAAGTTACAGTTAAGCCAAGTTACAGTTAAGCCAAGTTAAAAATTATTAATATATATATATATATATATATATATAAATAAATAAATAAATAAAGACTCTCACACATGTATACACACATTCAGTTTGTTTAAATAAATAACAACAATAATAATAATAAAAAAGCCCTCTACAAATAGACAGTAATAATAAACAGTGGTGCCTCGCAGTTTAGGGTCTGTTTGCTGTTTCCAGTCTTCTTACAGACATCCCATTTCTTTCTGCTTTTTTTTTTTTTTTTTTTTTTTTAATTACTCTTAAGGTGTTTTTCAACTCTCGCCACAGAGGCTCTTTCATGTTCCCCCCACTAAGACATAACCAGGCATTCAATCACCCTCTGAACCATGGGAAACTGTGGGGCACGGCAGTTCTGGGCAGCAAGTCAGCACAGATTTTTGAGGTTCACCACAGGCGGACAGCACCACAGCAACACTCGTGACACAGCAGAAGGCTGACACTACTAAAATGCTAAAATAAAGAGACAAAAAAAAAAAGAAGAAAAACACTAGGTAAAATTAACTTTACCTACATTCTCAGAACCCCTCCAGGACCCTTTCAAACCACTGTTATGGGAAACTAACATATCCCTTTTCAGGCAAGCCCTAAGTAACATTAATAGCACTCGCAGTAAATGTCCTTCATCCTTTGTGCAGACATGTCTGCGAAAAGTGACAAAAATAGGAGCAGTGTGAGCGCAAATATATTTTTACAAAATTGCAAAGCAAAGTCAAAGGCGGTATATAACTAGAGTGCCAATTTTCTAACATCATATTACAATAACAACTCATATTAGTGTGCAAGGGAGGAAGCGGGCGCCCTCATGAAGGTCTCGGTCCGCTCACTCGTTTAATCTCAGATCCTGACAATAGGATGCAGGTTCAAATGAGCGCTACCCTGGACGACCCCTCTCACCTTCTGACATCAAATGTGCAGCAGATGAGCAGCTCATTGTACACCGCTCCTTTCTACCCTGCTGCACAACTTTAGATGCTCTTTTGTGGCCATCGCGATCAAACCGATCAAACCGGAAACTGGAGCTAAAATAGCAACATGGTGAATTTAAATGCAACTTCCCCTGTCTTTTTATATATTTAATTTGTCATTTTAACAGGCTTTTATTGCACAGAAAGTTTCCCTACACAAACACTTACTCACATTTTTATTTTGTGCTATTGCATATTCTTATCCGTAGTTATAGTAGTTGTTTTTTTTTTTTGTGCTGACGTAGCACTTGAATTTCCACTCTTGTTCTTATCCTATCTGCTGTGCGGACACCGTCTCTGCAGTTTGTCAGATGAGACGTTGCACCACTCCACCAAACTCCTCCACGTCCTCCCAGAGACAGATTTATCAGAGAAACGTGTTATTTTGTCCCAGCAATTCAAGTTAACAAGCATTCAGCATCTAGTTAAACCAAACACTGCTGAATGGGAAAGGTTGAAAATAATGACACGCTGTGTAATTATAGAAAGCAGAAGCTCCGGATGCAGCTCATACACGTTTAAAACATCCATCTGACAAAAAAAAAAAAAAAAAAGAAAAGAAAGAAAGATAAAAAGATGACTCAGTGCTGCAGTTAATCATCATACATAAAACCACTGAGCATTTGAAAAGGACTATTATTGATTTAATAACATAATCTGTTGGATTCCTCTAAACAGCTTACAGTATCAGAAGTCAAATTAAAGCGCAGCTGCTGTGCGCGCCAGTCAGCTGTTCAAAGGCGCTACGTGGATGTTCAAAGACGGAGTCTGTACGAACTCATCAGATGCAGCGACTAAGTACTTCGTTAAAGCATTCGAGAAATAAAATAAAACTCTGCAGTGCTAAATGTTGGCTGATGTAGTTTGTCAAGATGACATGTTACGATCACGCTGAGCCTTAGTAAAGGTGATTAAATGTGACATAAAAAAGGGAATATTGTGTCTTTACATCACTGTTTTGAGGCTTCTGGGTGAAGCCAAGAGGAACATTAATATAACAACAATCTGCAAACTGTTGGTGAGAAAATGTGAAAGTTAAAGAGCTCATGTCTGAAGTGGCAGCTGAAAAACACAGACAAATATATGAGAAAGCAGTTTTCCCTGTCCTTTATAAAGTGGTATGATCCAGCAATGGAAATATTTTTACTCTTTTTTTGTCTTAAGTTTGTCCATCTACTCTAATCAGGAAGTGCAAGAAAAAACAAACAATGTTTTTTTGTCTTTTGTCCTGCACTTTAAGTTTTTCAGAAGGTTTTGGGGACACAAAAATAGTATAAACCAGACTTTTTATTTGAATTTCAATATCTTTAAAATATGAAGCAGTGCAAAGCCTGTAGCACGAAAAGTGAACATTTATTTATCTAAATGGAACAAATTAAAAAAAAAAAATGAAGACCATTTGTAATAAATAAAAGCAGTAAAATAATTAATGACAAATTCCATCATTAAAAAAAATGGCATTTTCTATCAGTGCACACAAGAAAGAAAACAGAATGGGTGTTTCAGTGGAGAAGGTTGCTGTACTGTACTGTTGGGCCGATCTGCTCAGGGAAGGACAACACTGAAGGTCTTATTGTGATTCTCTGCAGGGACTGAGCTCTCACTCGCCCTGGATGACTTGCCTCCCTATACTTGGCAAGCAGGGAGGTGTTTTGGGTGGGTGATGGAGGGGTGCACGGCAAGAGCACTGGGATGTGACTGAAATCACAAGAAGCCAGTGTAGCATTGCAATCGAGTCCATTTGGATCGTCAGGCTACGGTACTTAGGCCCGGGTCTTATTTCACATGACAGTGAGGCGTCAAAATCAACCGGACAGACCGACTGTCCCTGGCCCTTTCTGTAGATACAGTTGAAGACCAAAACGAAGTTTACCAAGTAAGACTTAAACTCAAATTTGGGATATTTTAGTCCAGGTTATAAATTAGATGTAGAAATGCGCCAATTGCCATTTTCTTTGGTAGACTCCAATTTACAATTTTCTGACCTGCTGGCACATATTTTAGACATATCTGAATATATATATATAAGTATGATTCCATGCAGCTGGTGCATCTCTAATAAGATATTATACAGTTGCGATGTCTAATTTCATTTAAGAGCGAGACGGCATGAAACAGCAACGCCTCACCCAACGCTGGCCGCCTCCTAAAGCCAACTTATCTAACTTATTAATGTCCTTCCATGTTTTTGAGGGGAGCAAACATGCAGGATTTTCCAAAGCTCATATGCTGCCATTTAATCTGCCTGAACAAACAAACAAAAAACAAAAAAAAAAAAATCAGGTATGAGACCTTTGTTAAGGAACATCTCTCTGGTTGCTGCGTGAAACAACTAGGCCTGAACGAGTTGTTCCTTATGAGAAGCAAAAAACTGAAAATAAAACACTGTGGGTTCTAATTATATCATTGCTTTACACACTAGCATGAAATGACTGCAGAGTGGAGAACCTCTGAGACTAATTGGAGGTTGCGGCTGCGTTGGGGTGAGAGACCGGGGGAAAGACTGACAGCCCTTCCCTTCAGCAGCCCTCTTTCAAAGCCCACCGAAATATCTCTAACAGAGATGTGTATTGTTAATTCACCTCGCAAAAGGCAGTTTTTCCAAAGTAACTGCCAAAATGCTGACAATTTTGGAAAAGAGGGAGGGGGGGTTAAAAAAGAAAAAAAAAAAACAAAAAACAAAAAAAACAAAATCATACTGGAATGTTAAATTCGTGTCCATTTTTTTGCATACCAAGAGGGACCCAACAGAAAACACAAATGCCACTGGCAAGGTACAAATTCTCCTTACATTAGATCATACAGTATAAGGCCACTTTCCAGAGTTCTCCATGTAATAACGTCTCCTGCCTCAGGTGAAGGGCGAATAATAGTCTCAGCTTTTTCCCATTAGTGCAAACGGGCCAGAAAATGCATCTCCTCCTCGTCAAATTAAGTTGAGGGGGAAAAAAAACAAAAAAAAAAACAAAAAAAAAAAAAAAAAAAAACAACATCCCCAGGGTCTGTATTAGAGCTAAAATGCATCTAATTAGAGAAAACTTACACTAATAAAAACAACCAAAGCAAAGAATTTCTGATTTAACTCCATAGCCAACTTTGTGCAACTTCAAGAGTTTGATAGAAACATTAATGTGTTTTTGAAGAGAAAGTACACCATGAAGAAAAATCAAAAACAGCTGCGTCATCCTGGTAGATTCTCCCAGTATTCAATTTATAGGAAAGAAAAAGAAACAGTGATGTGCTGAAGAACGTAAATATAAATGCTAAATAAATGTTCTTGAGGAGAAGCCACTGCTTTCAAAAAACGTTTTTAGTTTATTAGAAATAAAAATTAGGTTGTTTTTTTTTTTTTGGCTCCCATTGGATTTAATTTCTCACTTGGACATAGTCAATGAAACTAAAAGGCATGTTTAACCCAAGAGATTATGTCATATGTGGGTCTACGGTTCCACTCGGCTCCGATATTGGAGTCGGAGGAACTGGTGCTCCTCCCAGGCGGTCCTAGTAGGAGCGTCAGGAGCGCGACCAACGAATAAGCCAAACCAGAAGTTCACTCAAATTCTATTTCACCTTTTAATAGGTTATGAGTGTTTTTACGGCTGGTGACCTGCATCCTTTCCAACAGGCACGTACAACAGTTGCAATAAATGAGGACGTGTTACGTAACTGCAGATGCTGGAACCATGACACCGTTACACATTTCTACGGATTACAGGTGTTTTTATGGGTCTGCTATGGAACAATCAGAGAGATTAATGTTTTATTGCTCCGATTCCCTGCTTCCGTGTCACAATCAGACCTCGTCATTCACAGTGGAGCTTGCTCAAAAAGCTGACAGCATGCGGATATATGGTGTGAATGCAAACACTATTACTGCACTAAAATGTAAGAGTTAACAACTTTAAGAGCTGCTGTGGTCATTAAAACGGAGATGGGGGATAAACTGAGTCCTATCTTCATTTAAAAAAAGTACAACCTCCCTAATAGGAGTGTTTATGGGGATGAAATTCCCCCCTCAGCAGTCCCTTTAGCCCATACATCCCGATTTAATTTTACGCAGAAGTAGTGGTAGTCGAGGGCAAGACTCTCCAAAAGACCCAAATTCCATTTTTAATGCAGCTCGAGAGAAGTCTGTCCCAAAATTAAAAATAGCAGAATGTGGTCCTACAATTCGTTACCATCTTAAACCATAAAGTAGCTGCAAAGAAATGAGCTGTGACATTTTACTGAGCAAAAACAAAAATTTAGCCACAAGGCCCGAGCGCCATAAAGCCCACGCATGATTGACAGAATGTAAACTGACATGAAAATCTCCTCCATAATGTTGTCACTAAAAGATTTAGTGAACAAATGCTTAAATCCTGAGCTGTCGTACGCATAATGCCGTGAATCCGCAAGTTGCTTCCTGGTATGTGGATGCTCCAGCTCCACTTGGCTGGACTTTGAGCATGCTGCCGGCCATATGGAGCACACACACACACACACACACACACACACACACACACGCACGCACGCACTGCATTTCTTATGCAGGGCGGCTGGAGCAATGAGTAAAACACTGCACAGTGACCCCCCCCCCTAAGCACTATGCATAACAAAAAAAGCATTAAACACAACAAATGAGCACATTCATAAATGCACACAGACCCTGACTCTTATAGAAACATCCCTCCCAAGGGTCTGATGAAGCAGTTTCAAGGCCACGGGTTCATTAACAAGAGACAATTTAAGTGTCACTCCGTTTTTATGTAATCCAAAAAGCAATCTCAAAGGTTGACAGGAACTCTTTAGAGATGGAACAAGGTGAAGTGGTGAGTAAATGGTGTTGCAGCCCCGATTCAAGTGATGGAGGCCTGCAGGCATCACCAGCTGGGGCACAGAACGAACCCCCCACCCTGATCTTTCTTCCACAATATGGCCATACGACTCCACAGATCAACTCCAGATCCACGCAGCACATTCCAGCACCTTCTAATTGGTTTCATGTGTAGCTTCGCCTCAAAAATGCAATCTGTAACATATGAGCAGCTACAACAACAGAAACACAACTTTCCTGCTAAATTCGAGGGAAAAGTACTTGTCGTTTGCTAAAAGAATCCCAATGAATACCAGCTTCATGGCTCTAACAAGTTGTCTTTGGCTCAAATATGTACTGTGGGTATGATTTTATTTAAAATTTGCACATCACAAAGACTCTCTACGGCGACACAGATCACCAAACAGCAATGCTCAAGCTGTATAATTTACTTTTGTTTCATGAGCATGAATGTCACACTGAGCAGTTCAAAGCATTTATCCCACCCAGTCCCTTTGTGGATCATTTTGAGGCCGAGCAACAGAGCATCTGTTTCTATTAAATGCTGCTAAAATGTGCAATGAGAAGTGACTTTGGGTATCTAAAGTTTTCTGGGTTCAGTGAGAATCATTAAACAACAAATTCATTGCATTTTAAAGCATAAGATGGTAGGAAGTCAGGGGGTGTACCTCATGTTTGAGAAAGTGTGATCAATTCTTTTTTTTTTAATCTTAAGGCACTCCACTGATCATTGCTTTTAAAAAAAAAAAACAAAAAAAAAAACCCAACCTCTTCAATGTCACACTATGAAAAGCTCAACCAGTGGAAGCAATCGCTTAAATCTGTGCAAGCGAAGTCACAGCCAGGCGCTGAAGCACTAAAACCACACAGTGCACATGTGAGCTATTCAAGTTCTAAATTACACGTTCAATGAGGGCTGAAGATGGAGACGAACGAGCTCGAGTTAGCGCTTACTCCCGAGCCTGAAAGCCTTTGTTACATCTCGCAACAAAGAGCTTCGCCCTCAGAGGTACCCTGGTGAGGCTCTGTAGGACACCACAGGCCGGAGCAATAAAATGCAATGCAGTAAAAGAAAACACGGAGTATGGTAAATATAAATCGGCTCACGGTGCCGCCAAAGGAGGGCTGCTCTACACCCATCCTGTAAGCCTCTGCATAGCACGGCTCTGTGCAACCACAAAGGAACAGGCAACCCAGATTCAGCTTTTATGAAAACAGAATATGGGAGCCACAAAATAAAAGCTGGACCACATAAATGGAGGCATTCACTGCGAATCAGATGCTTGTAAATCCTGGCTTGAACATATTCTCTGAAGCTACCAAAGAAAGACAGAAATGAGGAACGAATTCACTGTTCCTGAAGAAGACAAGTGACTTCAGTTGAGGCAGCGCAATGACTCCCTCATTACATTCACTTTAAAGAAGGCGGTATTACTCCCAAACAATACACAAGAGAGTTGACACCTACTTTACATAGTACCGAACAAAAGAAAAAGAATGACAAACTTGCTGTAAAGGTTCTTCAGACCTTCTGGAAAAGCTGCTGAAGCTACAGAGCATCAGGGAAAAACCCCTTCTAACCAAAAAAAAAAAAAAAAAAAAAAAAAAAAAAAAAAAAAAAAAAAAAAAAAATGTACACACAGTATGACTCCACTACAACGTAGTAAAATTCACTATTCAACTTTAAATATTACAGCCAAAGACAACACACAGTTTGATGGTGCTTTTAAGAGCTGAATCCAACTTGTTACAAAAAGTTGTATTTTAAGGGAAGGAAAACAACTGTTTTTGAACTAAAGAGGACTTAATGTACCGAAAATAGTTTCTTTTCAGTCAGTTGGATGACTAAAGATCATTTTTATTTGTAGTGTTTCTTCCCGTCTGTCTGTATGACAACAAAAACAGTATGAGGGCATCTGAGCTTTCCAGTAGTTGTTGAGCTGGTCGCACCAAATTATCTAAAACAATTTAAAAAAACTACAGAAAAAAAAAAAAAGTTATTTAATGTAGTGCTTGGCATCGTGAGTGACGTTTAAGTTTACTTGTGTCAAGCTTTCTTTTCCTCAGCTCAAGCACCATAAAAGTCCGCTTCAAGTACAGTTACAAGAGTAAACGCTGCGACTCTGAGTGATGTAAACCGCTATGACGTTTTGCAGCAACCCATGAAATTGAACCCCATCTGCATACATCAGTTTTTTTTTTGTTTTTTTTTTTCCTGTGACCAGGTGTGAAAGCAGCCAAGGGCTCCCAAGATCAATTGATTCCCCAGTCGAGCGCAAAGCCACAACCCTGCCAACATCTGCCCATAAGCTGGCACAGTCAACAAGCTGTGCACACCAACAGCAGCAGAGCTACAAAAAAACATGAGCTCAAGCATGGCTGAAGCAACAAGTGATGACTTCATCATACAATATACTGGTTTAACAAAACCAATATTAAAAAAAAAAAAAAAAGGAATAAATTAAAAAAATGGTGATGCAGGTTGCAGAAATCAACCCTGCTACCTGATGTAGGACAACTGAAGATGTCAGCAACCACAATGAAGACATGAACGTTAATCTGACTTTAACTTTTAATCCACTGTTGATTGTAATGACGAGCAGAATGTTTAGGAATAAAGATAATATCCATTATTCGATTTAAAAAAAAAAATCTTCCTCTGCTGTTATCATTTAGAGGACTAAAAGGGGAAACCTGCTCGTAATTTTGATATAAATTACCCCACAAAAGTTGAAGAGTGGACACCTGGATGGACCTTTCCAACTTCAAATGATATTTGATTGTCCCCCACTTCTTTGTGAGAGCATTTTAAAGGACAGGACGTCATTTTGGTGATTGTCTGAGTTGCAGACTGCTTCAGGTGTACAGTTACAAGCTCTCACCCCTGACCTCAACTTTGAGAGGCTGAGGAGAGCAATCCAACTTCTACTATCTTTAGAACTTCTACGAATGATGCTGAATATTTCCAGCAGATGTTTCCAGCGACAGCACTGAGGAAAATGGTCCCATTAAAGAGGTCAGGCAAACACAGTGTGGCGGCTGCAGGAATTCAACCTCTCTGACCCACGTTTAAACATTTCACTAATGGGATTCTTCTGCTTCTGAGGGTTGTGGAGATGGAGACGAGCACAGCTGCTTGGATGCAATAAAAATCCGGTTCTAGCCATGTGAAACAGCACTAGTGAGGTTCAAGAAATGTGAAATAAATGTCATTCAGACACAAAAATCAGCCTCAAACAAATCAAGTGCAGAAATAATTAAATAAAAACATAATAAACAATTTACATGGAATGTCATTTCTTCAAGAGCTAAAATAAGCTGATTCCTCAGTCAGTGGCTGATAAATCAAGGTGGAGCTGGATCTTATTGAGTGGCAACTTTGCAACAAGCGACTGTTATTAGTACCAACAAATATTTTCTCATCAATCACTGTAAAATGTAATTGAAATGGGAAATAAAACAAAAACAAAACAGTTGTCAAACTGCTCTAATATCAGTGTCACCTTCTAGGTTACAGTTGTTGCAGTTCACCATCGCTGATAATCATAAAACTGAAATATTTCAACAAAATGTGACAAGCTCTAACCTGAGCACATTTGTTCATTGGGAATTTATGTTTTAAAATTCTCTTAATGTAATGAAAAAAGGCCTGGATGAACACTCGATGAAACCTTTAGAAATCCATTTCTGTTTCCTAAAATAGAAAAAAAAGGGGCAAAGATGTGGAAGTAAAGTCGTGTCAAAATCAAAATCAGCACTGCTTAAAATGAAGAAGTCCGTCGCCTGGTCATATGAGGTCACACGAACAGAATCACCTCTTACAGTCAGTTTGGTCGTCTGTCAAATTACATTAAAGCTTAAAAGCTTCACTTGGTAAAAACAAAATATAAGTAGAATTTAAAATGGAGTTCTGCTGTTGAAATACATCAGTGAAAAATAGCAGAAAATAAACAAATGAGGCAAAAACATATAACTAAAACAAATGTCAAAATATAATGAGAAATAAATGAAAGAATAAATATCATTTTAACTGAATGTGGTGTCTTGTTTTTCCTTTATTCTTTTCAAACTGCTTTGCTTTAAGTTATTTATCAATAACGTCTGCCTCAACTATTTGTTTTTATTTTGCTCTCATCATGACTTGTTTTTGGCATTTTGCAGTCTGTGTGACTCTTATTAGAAAAAAAAAAAAAAAGATTAAAGGTAGTAATCAGCTCACTCTTAAGACTTAAATTAGATTATTTGTGATGCCATCTACCAGACTATGCTCACCATTTGGTCATCTGACATAAAAAATAAAAAAAAGAATAAATAAATAAATAAAACACGGCCAACAGGACGCCACACAGTCTAGTACATGCAAACCCTGATGTTTTTACTGGAACAAGGGCTTACACAGTCTGATTGCAGCAGTCTTTTTTGGAGGGGCACTGAGTCACAACTACATTTCAACTCTCCCCTGGTCAAAGATCCAAACTCAGAGGAACCAAATCCTCGTCTATAAAAACCACTACTGAGTCACAATCTGTATGTAATGGCACGAGCCCTTGAAATTAAAAAGGTTTCAATGCCAGCAGTGTGATTGTCACATTTGGTCTGAAAAGGATCATAAGACTGTGTTGCATCCTTCTCTAAGGCTTGAATCGAGGCAGCTGGACTTCAAAACCTTAAGAACAAGAAAAGGAAGTCCAGTCCTCTTGATTCAAGCCTTGGAGAGCTTCCGTGACCCGGATGACAGAGTCTACGCGTACACATTCATTTTCTCGTTATATCCTCTTTACTTATGCTCTGTCATTTTCTCTTTTACAGTTTTACTCCAGCATTGGCACTAGCATTAAGAGTTCAAAAACAAGAGATACTCCGTTTTGACTGATAAATATCACTTAAAACAAACGCAAAATACCAAATAAACACGACTGAGAGGCCAGTCCATTGTAATATTTGATTCTTTCTGAATGAGAAATTATGCAAAACAGTCAATACCGCTTGATCAGCGTCTGGCCAGATATTCCACATCTCATTTTTATTAGTTATATCCTTAAAAAAAAAAAAAAAAAAAAAAAAAAAACCCAGTTCCTCTTTTGGGGGCAACTGCGTTTCCTCATTTTATTGTCGTCATAATCTTGGTAGGTCGAGATTTTTCATCTAACAGATGAACAAACAACAATTTAGTTCAAAGCTGGAGTTCTGTAAAATGTTATACTATCCACAGTCATTAGAGGCAAGAATTACAGTGTGTTTCTGTTTTCTTCATGTTTACCTGTGTAATCATGATTAAAATATATTTCCCAGATATATCCGTAGAGAACCAGAAGCTGCACGCCAATCAGAACCAAAGACTGGGAACCAAAGGACGTTACAGTTGAGTAATTGTTCGTTCCTGGCTTTCGTTGCACCAACTTACTCCCGACGTGCACCAATAGGAGTCAGTTTCTGTAAATCAACTGTTTTTAATGATATAAAACACACATTGTATAGCCTGTTGCAGCACATGATGCAGCTATGTGCCAACTTTAAAAGAGGGATTCTTTGCTTCACCCTCCCTCGCCCTCAGCTCTCCAGCCTCCCCCCTTCCAATCACATTTAAGTTGGATTAATGGTCTCCCTGTGTCCAGATGTTACATACTGATGGAGGAGGAGGAGGAGGAGGAAGGAGGAGGAGCTTGCATGCTCATGTACCCTCAGTGATCCCTCTAAAACAGCCTAAACTTATGTAAGATCCTGTAAAACGGAGCAGCCTGTATGCCTTGTGGAGGTATACCGGACAACAGCTGGCCTCAGTAACAAAAGTTAAGACTTTCATTTGTTTATTTACCCCTTTTGAAACTAAAGTGAAGCCTGAGATGGGAACAAACTGACATCGCAAGTATTTATCCCATTGGTCGCAGACAGGAGGTGATGTGCCAATTGGACGTCAACATTTAGTTACGTAAATGCTATTTAAATCTAAATGGTATACATGAAGAAATTGTTAAGAGGTGTGCTATGTTATACCTCTCAAAGATGAAAAAAAAAATCAAATAAAACAAGCAGTTGGCTCAACAGGTCTGCAAAACGTTTGTCACCGCAAGAGCAATGGTGCGTTTGATGCCTCGTAATTACCATGAGCGGTTCAGGGGTATTAAGGAGCTCCCGGGACGTAAGAGGATATGCACACAACTCATTTCACTCTCAGACTCTACCTGAATGTCATACACTAATCACCAGGCACCCACTGCAAGTCGGGACAAGACTCGCCATCAAGAACAAGCGGGCAACTATTGTTTTCATGTGCGCAAAGTAACTGAAAACACCCAGAAAACGCTGTCTGGTGTGGGGTTTTTGACATGGAAGTCATGCGTGGCATTCCGACTTTTGCGAATTAAAAAGAAAAAAAAAAAAGAAGAAAAGCAAAAAGCAGCAGGTTGTGTTGGATGGTTGCTATCACACGTAGCCATACAGAGCATTTGAATGAGGAGGTTTTGTTTAAATTATTCTTTTTCTTATTGAAATTGAGAGGGCATGTAGGAAGACTGCGTATCAGAAACGAGATAGTGTAAATGGGTCGTTCAATAGAAATGCTGCAATAGCGTGCTACCTGCTGAATATTCCAACATTGAATAACCTCAGTGTGCGCTGTCCTACAGGGAGGCCTTTTCTGTCCGTTCACTCAGCTTTTAGGCCAAAACACGCCGCTTTATTTGTGCGATACTTTCTCCGACAAAAAAAAAAAAAAAAAAAAACGTCTTTCGGTGTCTCCCCTCTCGCTCTGCAAGTGGCTGATGTGGCATACTGCGTTATAATAAAGATAGTGTATTTTCAGTGTTGGGCACAACTCTGGTGAACATAGGCCTGTGCGCACAGATGCTCTGCAGGGGGAAAAAAGTAGTCATGGCTTTTTGCGAATATCACAATGCACGATTATACAACAGGCTTTCTTACCTACGGCTGCACGGTTGAGAGATATGATCTCTGAGCAGAGTATAAATCCCAAGTAGAGCAACCCCATCGCCATCTCCTGAGCAATGCCCGATGGCACTGCTGTTAGAAAGGAATGGATGAAAAGTTGGCTGGACTTCTGAAAGCAAAAAGCCTCTTCAACCACCTCATCCAAACCTCCTCAGTGGTTCAGGGTGAGATTGTCCGTTCAAGCTGCACCCTCAGTCCCGCACGGTGGCCGCTTCAGATGGGCTTCTGCAACAGAATGAGACTTGCTACAGCCCAGATGAGGCTACATGCAATGCAGCAGCACGGTCATGTATATTTCTGATTGATTATCGGCATTCAGACATGATGCACAGCGTAACCTCTATATCTCTGTGTTTTGTCGGGGTCTTTATTTGATCAAACCACGCCGCCAGCCAGAATCCACCGGTGGTGAAGATGAGGCGCTGTAGCCGCTCACTCCGGTCACCTCACTCCATGCCAAACGGAGAGAAAAGAAGAGGGGTTGTAAGATAAAAGCTTTTCGGTGCAGCACGAACGTCTCTCCAGGCTTGTGGCTGCATGAGTGTATGGTCTGTCTTAGTACCGACCACGGTGGATCAGCCTGTGACGTAACGGTCAACTCAGAGCGCTCAGGAGCGTCTGCGCATGCCCCGACACCCCCTTTTCCCTTTTATTTCATGTGCTTTTTTTTTTTTTTTTTTTTTTTTTTAACTCCGCCGCGGAGTTGGAGATGAAGGTAGGAGATGCAACTGGCGCCCGGGAGTAGCCATGTTGGCTCCACATTTTTACAGAATACAGTTTCTCTACACGCAACAAATTAATGACAATTTTTTCCAAACAGCTTCTTCTGAATTATCCAGGATGATATAATTTTCTTATTTTTTGAATCCTCACTTGAAAAGTTTATTTCAGTGTTATAGGCTATGGGTGGAAACGATTACAATAAAACACATATTCCCTGTAAAGAGGGGTGTTGTAACAGAAATGAAATAAAACGTTGCAATTTGATATTTGTACATAGTTTACCGGTGTTAATGAAACATCACGAAGTGTTGTGGTCTATAGGTCCTGCATTATGCACCAAACACCGCCCCCTAGTGTTGCACAATTGTACGACAAAAAATAAATTTGGCTACATTTTTTTTTTTTTTTATTCTTTAGTCTTTTCATAAAGATACTGACAGAAAATACAGTGATAATATTAGAGGTTGACCGAATAATCACGTGGCCAGTTCAGGGGCTAGCTGTTTATATACATTTTGTTTAAATTATTGCTATAGTAGTTGATCTCTTGGAGATACACACACACACACACACACACACACACACACACACACACACACACACACACACACAAACAGTGTTTGACACAAAATTATTATAAATGCAAAAGTCAGTAATTAGTGCCACCTCCCTCAGAACCATCCTCAGATTTTATTCCTTTTTAGGACGCTGTCCCATACAGATGGTGGCATTAATATCAGTTGGGATTCCATTCTGCTCAAGATTAAGAGAAGAATCCAGTATGCTGTGTTTGTATCTCAAAAAGACTAGAAAAATAAATGTGTCATTAAAACTTTGATAACACAAGATTAAGGCCCACTATGATCTTTACGTGTAGAGAGCAGGGCAAAAAGAAGAGCCCTTTAAAAAACTGCTACAAATTCAGATAGATTCATTTAAAATTTGAAGACAAGGAAAAGAGAACATGTGCTTCAATTTGACTGTGAAAATAAAATATCAACAAGATAGTCCAAATATAGATTTATATAAAAATAAATAGCAGCCTGTTTAATATTTCGGTGACTGAGGGGGAAAATGCTGTAAAAACAAATGTATTGAACAGTTAACATAAATAACCTTATTCAACAATTCAAAAGTAAAAACTAAAAATGCTTTGCCTAAAGAATTTCAGTTGAGAAATTATTCATAAAAGTTATGAAGACACTGAATGGTTTGATGAAGTACCGCCACCTGCAGGGGGCGCTAAATACTTATATTAAAGAGTGGAATGCGTACTAACTAATGCAGCTTAAACAAACAATAACACGAATCTAGCATTTTAAGACCAAATCTGGTGAATTTCACTGACAAATCCTGCAAGAACTGTCTGATCAAAGAGCAAACTGGTGAGAGAAACTTTGCCCCATCTACAGCTGGCTGGTATCAGAAATGCAAATACGTTATTCTGTCTTGCAGGCATGTGGTATTATACAGTGCATTTCTCCTTTTCTAATCAGTATTTAATCAAGGGTACTAAAAACAACAGGTGTGTATTTCACTCTTCAAAAAGAAGCAGCCTGCGGTCTTAAGAATAAGCCGTCTTTTCAGGGATTTTCACAGATGTTTATCCTGAGCCTGAATTGTGGGAGAGAATGTGAAGTATGTGGTGAATATGTGAAAAACATGCCTGGGGTGTCTGAATCTGCTTAATTCGGGCACTTTTCAATCCAAGCAGTTCAAAAAAATGCTACGTTTTTTTTTAAATTTTTATTATCATTATTTTATTTAAACTCCATGCATTTTAGTAGAGCTACCTGAAAGGTTAACTGGAAACTTACCTTTGTGAAGCATGCAATTTGTTTGATGTTTTTGTTTACTAGCTGCTTCTCGTGTTTGCCAACACGGCAAACCCACATAATTGCTGGTGTCACCTCAACCTGAGAATGCCCCCTTCATGGGAGGAGGGTTGAGCACTGTCATCCAGAGAGAGACAGACGCCAGCATGCTGTGTGGGAGACAGCTTGAAAGAGTGCCAGCATAAACACTCCCAGACCACATGTTCTCCCAGGGCAGAGGGGCTGGCCTCTCTCCAAGCACATCTGCACACAATCCCTCAGCTCTTAGCAAGCCAGCCGAGGAGATAGAGTGCAGAAAAGGGAGGGAGGGAGAGGAGAGGAGGGAGAGAGAGAAATGTTTCCAGACAGGGGGAACCTGCTTTTTCTTTGATCCAGACGTGTCAATGATGAAAGAAAACACCTGACTCAAAAGAGAAAGAGCGAGAGAGAAATGTGCAGCGGGACAGGAGAAGAGGCTTCTAACTATATGCAAAGTTAGGAAAAGCTCTGTGTTTGAAAGCACGCCACCGACTTCGTCTCTGTGCATCCCTGTCACAACACAGGATTTACATGCCGATATCTGGATGCTTACAACCATCACACAAATCTTCCCATCTCCTTCTTGTATATTCATTTGTTTTGTAAATAATCTAACTATGTCCCAACAGCTCCTTTTGTTCTTTTGGTATTTGGTTTGCTATTACAGTTGCAGCTTTGTGCATATTTTCACAGAGAGGTAATTACCGAGCATGCTATGCTGACAACACCTGAGGAATTTGGAGCATGCAACAGCAGCCTGCCTTCTTCTCACCACCACCCCCAATTCTCAATCCACCTCAATTCTCCTTCATCTGAAACCCTCCCCCATGCAACCCTAAAAGCAAAGTTTAACATGACATTTTCTCATTAGGTTTAAGTTTATAGGCAATACCAAATGTTATTTTATGTCGCACTGAGTCTATTTTACCAAGTAAACCACTTTGACACAATATTATTTTATATCAAACTGATACACAAAATTATTATTATTTTTTTTTTTTCAAATCTGTTTTGTGTTAGTGAAGGAAACCCTATCCAAGCTCCCAACAGGCTTCATTAATGCTGTTTCTGGTGAATGTGCTGTGTGTGCTGGCTGGCTGGCTGGCTGGCTCGGGTGCTCTGCTGACTGAGTCACTCCCTAAACCGGCCTTGAGCTCCGTGGAACTCGCAGCCCATCTGGCTGAACACTTGCACACATATATCAAAACACTGCGTGGATTTAAACAGGGGGGAGTGTGCAACTCTGGGTGACCTAATTGTGGACTGAATTTGGTTCAGTCAAAGAAGTTTTAATATCTTGCTGGGAAGAATGATGGCAACTCGATGCAAATGCAGCCAGTGTTTCGAGTTTTGATAGTGTGTTTGAAAAATAATAAGAGGGGAAAGAAATAGATGAGGACTTCAGCCTTTTGCCTTTGCTGTCTGTGTCACTCCACCGCTGTGAAGAAATCTGGACAAAATCCCTGTTGAATGAATATTACAATAGGTTTATGGGCTCTGTCCTCCTCTGTCCTAAGAAGATTTAGTTGCCAAGCAACTCCTCTAGACACAAACGCTTCTTTTTATATGATAAGAGCTGTCAAAATGCATTATTACTGATGAAAACAGAGGACTGTGAGATATATTTTGTAATATAATTATTGTCAAAACTTCTAAATAATTATGGGTCAGTTCTATGAAAGCATGGATATTTTCCTTAATTAACATACAAATCTACCTACATTTATTAAAGAAACACCCTTAAATTGCTAAGATATAAGGTTGACATTTGTAAAACAAAGGCTGCACTAGAGGTATTTTAATCACATGTTTGGAGTTGATCTTCTGAGAGTAAATGGGGATTGATTAGTGGTCCCAAAGACGGTCATTTTTATAAAACACTTCGTGAAGAAATAAAGTTTTTAATTCTAAAGGTGGCATGAAGACTTGATCGTACTCAAACAGGATTTAGAGTTCAGGCTGCCAGTCAGACCTCCACCAATCTGATGTTCAACGAAGGAGTCCCGCAAGGTTGTGTGTTTAACTCCCTGCTGTTCACGATGTGCCTGTAACCTTAAAAATAGTCATGATAAGAATTCTATTATAAGGGTCGGTTAGAACTCCACAATCGTTGCATGGATTAAAAGGAAATGAATAATCCGAGGAAATCAACACTAATTTTGTCCACATCAGTGAAGAAAATGAACAGCATCCGAACTAAAAGCACTGCTCATTGTGAGATGTGCATGGCAGAAGATCGGAAGACTTGAACGAGTGAATTAAAGCACCTCAGGTGGTCAACATATTGCATAATATCGTGACTGACATCCAGCAGCCCAGAGCACATAACTGGGTTAATGTGTGGTATGACTAGGACCAAAGATCTGCTCTAAGAACACTGGAGCACGTCTGGGTATGAAGCCTGTTTTTTTTTTTGTTATTTAATAAGCTTGATTTCAGGTCATTATAATGGCCCATCAGTCTACAGTTTGTCCATAACCACACACCCAAAATCACCCTGTCCCAGAACACATCAGTTTCCCAATTTGTCACCAAGCCATCTCACCTGGCTCCCTGGGGTCCATGAACGCATTGGCACCATTGACCTGGCACCAGTAGAGCTATCTCCACAGAACCCAAAGCATAATAAAAGGTATGCTCCACCATGACCCCCAGCATCATGGCTTTGTGACTGTCCAGCAGCTACACTTTTACTGCGTCACATCCGACTTTGGAGACTTTGGAGCAATTTCATTCTTTGAAGATCAAACCATTAATTGAACCTCTGGACTCCTGCACAACAAAAGTTTTGATTCAAATGTTTTAATATTCAATCATCCATTTATAACTTCTTTTTTTTTGTAAACAGCACAAAGTGGGAACATTTGCAGTGTTTTAATGTAGTCTTTTGTAGTAAACCTATGATGATCTCGACGCACCGAAAGTTAGGGCAAAATAACTATCTCCTGAGTGTTGTGGTGATAGCGGATAGGGAGAGGCTTGTATCGCTCCCGGCGTTTCACGCTGATATGGAATCAAGAATAAACCAGAAGCGTGTAGCCGGTGTGGCGGTGTGGTGAGCGGATCCGTCAGAGCCCGGGGCAGAGCGACTCCAATCACCAGCGCCGATCCTGGCTGAATTTCCCTGACTGACGTCAGCTGACTCCTCGCTCCTCTGGACACAGCGCCGCGTAAAAATGCTGCTCTCCGTGCCGCCAAGGACGGGAATCAACCCTTACAACGGCTACAACGGCAAAAACAACAAAAAGGTAAACGAGGACACCCGCTGCCTACTTCCACCAAGTCATTAAGTCGATGCGGCGTTTGTTTCAGCCCCGACTCTCCAGTTGAAAGCTGCTCGGCTGTTTAAGCTGCAGTGTCCTTGAAAGTGGATCACTGGCGACGGTTTAAGTCTCTTCGGTGGCTGCATTTTTTTGCCCGTTTTTTTTTTCTTTTTCTTCCGCTCCGTTGTTACACTGTTACTAACTCAAATGTGGCTTGTGATATTGTCGTGTGTGGGTTAGTAGTGCGGTTTGCTTTCGTTTGTTCAGACACGGTCGACGCTCTCTTCCTATATTCTTCCTGCGCAGCGCTGCCTACAGATCACAAATGTGCCGTAGATGTGCGGACGGTTCTGAATCAGCCAGCAAGGGCCTAGTCGATTCCACTTTAATTTGGATTGCATTAACAAACTATTTAGTGTTTCACGGTTTTTTTTTTATAAACGAATTCAGCCAAACTTTGCAAAGTTTTTTTTTCCCCTTTTACGCGTACAAATATGCCCCACCCCTTCAGTAATGACTACTGAGAGGGTTTTCATAGCACTATAAAGGAGAGGAAAGTTACAAAGCTTATGCAATGTGTGCGTTTTAAATCGTTTTAAACTAGAAACGCGGTGTAAGATGGAATATCGACTGGCCTGCACATTGAAATGAATAATTCATGTCATGTATGAGCTGATATTGTAGTCCATTTTCATACAGTTGTACTTCACATACCACACATTGCAGATTTTTACATTAAACAATACGTAGAATGGTAGGATTTGACATGATCATTTAAATCTGAGACATCAAACCCCATTGGGATTTATAACCTGGCCACAGGAGGAGATAAAAGCCACTGATGCCAAGACAAGAAAGCTCCTCACAGTGCACCCTGAGAATGCAATAAGCAGAAGGAGGGAGACGGGACGAGTGAGCATCAAAGCCACCACTCAGGATAAAGCAACAGAGATCCAGAAATACATTCGGAAGATGATGATGATGATGATGAATTCTTCAGTGAATGTGTGTGGCAGAAGAAACCCAATGAGGCACAGGAGAAGGAGGAGGAACCGTTATGGAAGGAGACCCCCCCCCCCCCCCCCCCCCCCCCCCCCTGTAAGGCATGTACCACCAGCAGATTGAAGAATAGTGGCAGGAAACAAAGAGGTTGAAACACAGAGTAGATTTTGAGTGCAAAAGCAATAGAGGCTGATGTCTAACCACACCAGACAAGACCTCAGGTTTGAACAGCGCAGAGATTCAGCCAAGATGCAGGAAATGCCATAACCAGGTAGCTGGAATAGTGCGCAGGAACATCTGTGCTGAGTCTGAGTTAGAAGTTCCAAAGTCAAGATGGACGGTACGTTCCAGGGTGGTTGAGAATGAAGGAGAAACGTTCCTGCTGGAAGCCAACCAACCTGACATTGTGATGGTCAACAGACCATACGGGAAATAAATGTGGCCATTGGTATAGCAATCCCAAGCAAGAACAAAGTCACGTAGAATTAACACACGAAGCAGCAGGGGAAAGTCGAGAAGATGATGAAATAGGCAACAGGGATGCCAAACTAGTTCACTTGGGTCTGTCACCCTCAAACCGGGAGAGTGGCCCCATCAGATTCCAGGAACAAAATCAGAGATGTTTTCCAGAACAAGGCTATCGCAATTTCTGGACTAATATCTGAAAGAGCTGAAATCAAACACGACCCTTCGCGCCTGTGTCATTTCCTTCATTGCTCCACAGCTGGAAGGAATTCAGATGGCTTGGATTAATGACATGGAATTCCTGGAATGACAATGTGGGACAATATGTTCACTTCAGCAGGGGTTCCTGAAACCCCAACCATTTTCTCAACAGAAGAGAAGTACACTCGCTTTTTGTTTTTAACACATTTCATATTGTCAAAGTTCCAAAGTCACAGAGGGGAAACTTGTAAATCCGGCGTCAAGTGGTAAACCCGGCTTTGTGTCATTTACCATGAGAAAGAGGGCGGAGAAAAGAAAAGGATTAAGAGACACCCCCGTTCTCTGCTTTCTGTTAACTCCTTGTCTGTTTTTTCTTCCTCCTACATGTTTTACATACCTTGATTTTTGTTGAAAATACACGAATTAAGAGCAAAGATGAGAGCAGATTGAATCAGACGGGCAGTTTTGCCTTTGAGCCACAAGACATTAAGGGCTTTTATCGCTTTTCCCATTCGGTTTTTCCAACCTCGCATCGTTTTTCTTGTCTTCGTTCCTTCCTGCAGTTTCAGACATTTGATATAACAAGAGCGCAGCTGTCGTACGGATTTTTTGGATGCATTATTTTTTTCCTTGTTTCACTGTGCCTTTAACCAAACAGGTAGGACTTCACAATCAAGAGATTTCTCTGTTTGGTAATATAATCTATCCTATATTCTTCAGACCTACAATTACTGCAAAACCTGGACAATAACTTGTTTATGGCTGACTTTAATTTTGAATTAAAAGGTTTCCAGAGAATGGTTCAGAAAAGTTCAAGTTAATGATAAGCAATATTTTGAATATTTTTTTAAATGGTATGTGTTATACTTAAAAAAAGGAAGAATATCGTTTTCTGAGATTTTGTATGCAGCAGTATGGTTATATATAAAACCAAATGGGAGGATGTAATGGTGTGCAATCTTGTTAAATTCTCATAACACACTTATATTAGATCAACTAAGATAAAGGCATATATCCTGTCTCGCTTACCTCTCTTCGAGCTGTTTGACTCAAAAAGTCCTTGAGTCACCTGCACTCCCTACAAACGTCTCCTCCTGTCCCTCCAACTGTATTCACCTCATCAGTCTTCATCCTCTTCCTGGACCACACATCTGTTTTTTATTTGCTTTTTGCACCGTGCCAAAGGCCATAACACAAAGATCAACGTCTAGCTGCAATGTGAGGACCGTATAAATTCCCAGCTTCTTATTGCTACATGTGGCAGCAATTTTTCTTTTTTTTCTTTTTTTCCAATAATTTTTCAATCCACTTTTTTGCACAACTCTTGTGAATTTGTGAAGCGGATTCCCAAAGGGCTGTGAGGTCACCAGAAATGTAGTTCGGGTTTCATCAGCTACATTTTTTCACACATGCTTCCTGCAAGTGTCCTCAATGTCCACCTCAAGGAGAGAAACACAAACATTTCTGCCGAGGAATGTAAGGAATGTTCAGAGATGTCACTGTTAAGGATGTATGGGCAAGTGGAAACGGATATGTGAAGTGAAGAGTGACATGCAGGGGGGATATCAGTGTTATTCCAGGAGATCAGGTTTTGGGCAAAGATTTAGTATTGTTGCTGGTTGTAAAATTCGATTCTTCAGGATGCATATTGTGATTGCACCGCTCCCAACCCTGCACTGGATATTACCATACATGGAAGGAAAAGCACCTTAAACTTGCGTTGGTGCAGAAGAGGCGGGGGGTTGGATGCAGAGCTGACTCCCTACCATCCTTTTCTCAGATAAATCTTCGCAGACTGGTTTTAATGAGACACTACCTTCTGACTAGAGAGCACATGAGAGGGATTAGCACTTTCCACTAACAAGCTCACATCCCAATTAGACAGGCCTCGGTAGCCAGGCTCAGGGCCGGACTAGGAATTGCAAGGGATCCGATCTCTCCCAGCCGTCGCAGGTGCATCTCTCCCGACAGCCTGCACAGGCTGCCAACAACGAAGGGAAGGAGCAGCGGGTGGAAGAGGCTGCGATTGTGGAAAAATAATGCACAGATGATGCTGAAAAATAGAGAGAAATTAGAAAAGGAGACTAAAATGAATGAGCTTAGAGAGTCACAGTTAAAAAAAAAAAAAAGCCCCCAGGTTGTGAAGCCCGATTGCACACTCGTTTCAAAAGCATAAGGCAGATGAGTAGGCGCAGTACAAAAGCATCTTGTAATAGAATCGCTGGTTTTTCTTCTCTTCTAGCTCGTACATGAAGCAAAGCTGTTGTCTCATAGTGTACTAGCAGGAAGAGATAATAATAATAATAATAATAATAAGCTGGAATACACCTTTTGTATTCTGGATTCGCTGTAAAAGCAAAAATCTTTTTCTACGTTCATTCATTCTACATCTTTTCGGCATTCATTCTTCGATCTTACTTGTAACTTGTAGCTGAAGTTGTTTAAAACTTTCCCTGTTTTATGTTTGGAAGTAAGAAGAGGTAACTGTGGCAAATAGTTAATGCAGAGCAAATGGAGCTGAGCTTGATTGCGGATGTATTTTTCTTATCTGTTAACATGCTGATGGCCCAGAGGTCTTCTTTTAATGAAGAAGGATCCTACCAAGATGAATCATTTACACGTGTCATCACACTCTACGCTTGAACACATTTGTTGGTTTTTGTTTGTTTTTTTTTATTACTGTGTTGTTGAAGGAGGAATATGCAGCAGTTTTCTGTGCACGTGCCAAGTGATAAACTCTGCAAAGAGCACTTGGCCTTTAATGACAAGTGCCATTTACCATGTAAGTAAACATCCATGTAATTAACAAATTCACGATCCACGATTCAAATGACTTTGTGGTAATTTAGGTACATTCAGAATTAGCCGACAAGCATCGCGTTATCATAATAATCATTACGCATTTCTCCCATGCAAACTGTGAATATACTGGAGTAGCTTCTTTTGATAAGAGAAAAGTGCTAATATTGACATGAGCACCAGCAATCCAAGCCTGTGCGTAATCTTGTAATGGATTACAAGCAAATTTTGTGGAATCAGAAACTACGACAAGGTATCCCATTGTTCCCTGTGGTCTGACCTGCTGACCCAAACTAATCGAACGGTTCCTCCCCTGCGAGACAAAGAGAGGGAGGGGTTTTTGCATGCTGCCCCTAAACAACTAATGCATATAAATGGGATTATTTTCCCCAACACATAGACATGTGCTGTTATTGTCTTAATAAATGATTGATTAAAATCTGTCATGTTCAGATACTCTTTAGAACTATAAAGGTTTCATCCAGGCATGTCTGGTGATACAGTTTCTGAGCCGAGCACAGCTTACTTCTAATTTGTTTGAAAGAAATTGATGTTTTTAGTAGTGGAACCGCCGCCCTGACGTACGTTAATGTGGAAGGTTTTCATTCATCTGCTGCCCAAACTATATACTTAATAAACTGAATTCCTGGCAAGAGACTGCAGCGCTTTGATTGACAATAGATGTTTAACGTGTCTGCGTTTTTTATCTTTCCCACTTTTGTCTATTACTCTTGTAAACATTTTTTTTCTCAGATCAATATCTTGTATTTACCATCTCAAAATATTATGAGACATCCACCTAACCTAATCAGAGTAAGCAATAAGTGTCTATCGATGACGAGATAACTGTTTCACATCCAGATAACCCATCGGTTTATTGTTTTTAACGCACCTGAAAGAGTATCCGCTCTCTGTACAACTCTGCCATTTAAAATCTGATAATACTGTTGTGTTTGTTCAGCAGCACACATATGTGTCCTCCTCCAACCATCAGATGACTCCCCCAAGCCCCAGCAGCAACAACAATGGCAACACCACCACCATCACCAACGGCAGCGGTAACAGCGGGGGAGAGCAGCTCAGCAAAACCAACCTTTACATCCGTGGCCTCCACCCAGGAACCACAGACCAGGATCTGGTTAAACTCTGTCAGCCGTAAGTCACACAAAAGCCTGTCGCCTCACCGTCTTCTTGCACACCCAGTAAATCTCTCCGACTGCCCACTGCGAGCATGAACCTGGTTAAAGCAGCAGAGTAGATTACAATTATTCTGAGTGATGGGTAATAACTGGCTGGCTGAAAGCCTGAACGGTTTGCATGTCAGCATCGGCAAATACAGTAGATGAATGGCTTCCCTTCACTTGAAATTCACAAGACCGCGGAAAGCACCTTTATCGGGTGTTTCTGTAATGCAAAAGAGGGTGACATTCTCCGTTTTTCAGACACATCATGCGGTGGCTTCATGGAAAAGCCAACAATTACGGGGCTGCAAACAAAGAGCTTTTAGTCAGGCACAGCCAAGCACAAACTTTCCAACTAGATTGAATATGTTTAGTCTCTATGTCTCAAATTAAAACCGTCCCAATGTATTTTCTTCCCTTTTAACCTTTAACCAACATGAGTTATTGTTCTTCTGTGCCTTTGGTTCATTCCTAACACAGTGTGATGATAATCCAGCTCTGTCATCCGGATTTGTAATTTTTACAATATGAACATCACCCTGTTGCTCGTCAGTCTTCGTCGGCTCTGTTGTAATCAGCACGTAGTTGAACATCAAACAGTGACATTATCCAATCCATCTGATATGTTTGTTAGGCCTTCAGAGCAAGACATCAAAACACTGAGGGCTGAGATGAATGATCGGCTTTTACCTAATTGAATTCTGGAGCCTGGTGATGAGAACCAGCAGACCAGAAGAGAGGAGTAAGAGAAAAGGAGGGAAAAGGAGGCTGGGGAGATTGAATAAGGGAGAGAGGGAGAGAGGGAGGGGGAGGCGTACTATTTTACAGCTGTCTGGAAGATGTGGCTCACATGAGGCTGCCCAACCCAACAGGAAACGGCGAGCCCAGGGGAAAGGGAAAGACAAACAAGGCCAGTTGGAGGTGGGGGGGGTAGTAGTGTAGAGAATCAAAGTGGGAGGAGTGAATGGAGCTCAGGGTTGGTGCGTCAGGTAGTGTTGTATGGGGGAAGTTCTCATATTTCTTTTCTTTTGCAGAGCAGAAAGTCAATGCATAAAATTTCCCTTCACAGAACACATTTAGTCCAGTCTAGTTTTTGTTTAAACCAGAGTAACGACGGGTATTGCATCCAGAAATAGTTAATAACTAATACGCTTGTAGAAGAGGATGTGAAGCAGCAGAGAGATAGCTCATGGGGGGAGTGCGACTTTCTCAACTCAAGATTGCACAGTGAACATGTTCAGACTGCAAAGATGAGAGTGTTCTGATAGTTTTACGCAAGCCCCGGTACGCATGGAGAGACTGAAAGATGGGGGTGAGGCTGGTCTCTGCACTTGTCTCTGGGTGCTTCTTCTTGCTCTTGTTTTGTGGCTGGTAGTTGGCTTCGGATAGACGCTGGGCTGGACTGTGTAACCTGCACCGTCTCACACATGGACAAGTCTCCAACTCCTGTTTTCACTTTGCATCATGAAGGGAACTCTGAGCACAATTAAGTTAGTCCACTGTGGAAGCAGCAAAGATGCAGCAAGATAAGTCATCATGTCAAGTGATAGACTGGCTGTCCGCTCATGGTAAACATGCAGATGTGGAAAGACGAAGATGGGATCATTTTATGAATTAAAATGTCCAAAATCCATAAGAATCAAAGTGTACATAATAAAAACGGTGATAAAGTTTTTAAAATAGCTTTTTACTTTTACGGTGTCTTTTGTCCATCTACACTTATCTAAAAATTAAAAAAAAAACAGTTTTTAGGTTGAGTTAATCCAAACAAATAAGACAGGATGAAGCTGAATGAGACGACAGCTGAGCAGCTTTTTCTTCAAACATAATCTACAGTAACGACGTAAAACCGTGCGGCCCCAAGAATAAAACTGTATAATCCTGGATCAAATCTGCAAACAGTCACCTTCACGTGTCATTTTAAGACACTTTGTTAAACGAATATCAACAGTTGGAATTTTTTTTTGTGCGGCTTATTTAACTAAATGGAAAAAATAAAGCAACCCCACATAATTTGATTTGATTTGATTTCTTTCTTTTTTTTTATTTGATAATCCAAAAGATAAACTAACAGATTACAACCTTAGCGGGTCTTCACGTAATCCTTAAAAACAAAACGTGCTTTGAAAGTGACTTCTCTAGCCAGGGTGAAATTAAGCAGTGGTGCAGTCTCACTGAATGAAAGCTGGATTGCAGTGTGTGTGTGTGTGTGTGTGTGTGTATGTGTGTGTGTGTGTGTGTGTGTGTGTGTGTGTGTGTGTGTGTGTGTGTGTGTGTGTTGGTGGTGGGGGGTGTAGAATGAGAGCATGTCTGGGAGCCAGCATTAGACAGGACAACCAAGGAGAGGCATATCAGATTACACTGCATGCACATGCCTGGAGAGATGGGAACTGATAGACACTGCTGTACAGAAGCACCCGCCAAAGTCAGGAACTGTCCTTCCTGTCTACATCCAACCAGCTGCAATGCAGGGTTTTTATTTGGATTGTGTGTTGTAAAGTGGTGTGAAAATGCAACCGTAAGAATTCGTGTCACATCATGTGAGATAGGATTCCGGCGGTACTGTATATTACCTGGAATGAATGAGATATTGGAAATTTAGTTTGCCATTTGCTTTAAATGATTTCTTTGAGGATGTCATTTATTGGATTTTATATCTGTATTCTGTGTCACCGCGCAGAATATATCGGGTTGAATCATAATTCTGTAACAACATCTGTATCAGAGAGAAACTATACTGCTTCAGAAATATTACCTTCCTAAAATCCAGTGTCAGTGAATGAACAAGTATTTTCCGGGCACAGTTCAAGGATGACCCATGAGTGCTCTCTTAACTGTTTTTCAGGTATGGGAAAATTGTGTCCACCAAGGCCATTTTGGATAAAACTACAAATAAATGCAAAGGTGAGGTGTAAAAGTGGGTGAAAATTAACTGTTGGCCAAGGATGAAAGATCAATGTAGAGAAATGTTCATGTTCAACAACAGGTTAAACACTGGCCGAAATATTACTTATACTGCATTTATGTGTAATTTTATTTTTATGACTATCCTATAAGCCACAGTTCTTTTTTAAAAAATGATTATTCATGTGCCTCGTTGAATAATATATACCCTGTAGATGCATTTGCTTATTATAATGAAGAAATATTTTTAAACTGCAACATCAGTTTGACTGTAGAACCTCATGTCAGGCGTAGTTTGAATGCGGTGAAAGGTTGCAGCTCCGAACCTGCAGCACATTGCTGATTAAGCCAAGCATTTGGTTGCAAGGTGTGTCCCTTCAAACTGTACCTGCTTGACAGGTGACTGAACGTGCATCTGCAGTAACTGGCTGTATCTTCAGACACTCCTACTGCGCGTTCTGTATGAGCGCAGATGACGGCCCTGGTCTGCGGTGTGCATCATATCTCCTTGTCGTAATTTGTATGTGTTGGTGCCTGCAGGCTATGGCTTTGTAGACTTCGACAGTCCAGCCTCGGCTCAGAAGGCAGTGACGGCGCTGAAGGCGGCTGGAGTGCAGGCTCAGATGGCCAAGGTAAGAAACCTGCTTAAGAAGTCTGTGATTTGGGGCGATTTATCTCAGCGAGCTTGGTACAAGCTAAATTCAGTCTGCAAAGTCAGTTTAAAAACACTTCAGCAAACACAGAATAATAGATGTTAGTACACCCCTGAATAGTAACGCTAAAATGTCAAATTATTCAAAACTCCACTGCTGTCATTGAAATAGGAAAGTTGCTCCTTTTTTTACTACTTTCACTATTTTGGACTGTAAAAGATGAAAATATGTCAGTGAGTTTCCTCATATAGTTAGATGGCTGCTGATACGACTGGGTGGCCATAGAAGTAACATCGTGTGGTAAACCTTAAATTGATTTAAATTGATCGTGAGCCTTGATAATCAGAAGATAAGTGACCAGCTAAACATCAGTCATGACCCAGTTAGAGCCTATATTTATGAATAACATCCATGAGTGAGAGTATGAAAAAGTTCTTTGGTACTAAAGTAAATTTGCTCAGCTCAGATGGGGTCCAGAATTTGTGCACGAACGTGTTCAGGACTAACACGGTGAATGCAACGTCCCAACAATGAAGCATTATGTGAGTTGAAAAGTCGTTGATGGGACCAAAAATGCTCGTGGCTCCGCCAAAGTCCTGCTTAACAAAGAGGACTTCCAGTCTCCAGAAATGCGGCAATTGAAGAATATTTATGCATGAAAATGATCCAGGACATGAAGAGCTGCTGCTGTGTGAACATTTCTAAATAAGGCAATTAAAAACCATCACCTGGCCAAGCACTGTGACTTAGATGTAATCGAAGGTATTTTTACAGACAAATGTAGAGCAGCACAACGCCGTCCAACTACGTAGAGATTCCTCTGAGGACCGTCTCTGCAGACCGTCTCTGCAGACCGTCTCTGCAGACCGTCTCTTCAGATTTTCTTTGTAACACTAGTATCCTCTATGCTGTGGAGGAACATAAGCCTAAGTGAACATAAGCCAATTAAGTCCATCGGCTTGTTGTGTGTTTGCTGGGTGGTGCGCTCTCTGGCCGCGTGCCTAAATCAGTCCCTTCACGGGTTTTAATGCACTCAAGAAGAAGGCTTTGCACAAACAAGAGTCCGCGGATGCACATAGGTACAAGTGTGTTCAGCGGTGATGATGGTGCTCAGGGAGCAGGTCCCAAAGCCTGTTCTCCGAGCTCGCTGTACAAAGGAGCTGCCTGTTCTCCCTGGTGGCATCTGACTCAGTTTCTGAGCAGCTTCTCAGTCAGCGGGGCACGGTGCCCAGCCGCCCGCCCTGTCAACACACACACACAATCACACATGCACTTAAGCAGTCTTTTCTCAACCGGATTATGACACACACACACACACACACACACACACACACACACACACACACACACACCAGCAACACCCTAGGAAAGCTGATCTCACATTAAGCTGGATCACTAACATTCATACGGCTTCTTGCTCGCAAAATAACTTGATTCCACTGAGCCCTCCAGTTGGACTTTACAACAAGACTTTGTGTTTGCGTCAGAATTTTGTCTGACTCATTCTGACTCATTCATAGTTGAACTCAACAGCAGGTCTTTGCTTTTCTCTCAGGCTTCCAGGGCCGGTTTCCACTGCTGTGAGGGAGGATGAGAGGGAGAAAGTTGAAGGAGAAATCACCTTCACCGTTACACATGAATTATTCATGGCATGGAAATTTAACTCACGCTGCATTTACAGGTTTTAAAATAACATCACATATGATGAATATGCACAATGGCTTTGCCAGCGACACAGACCAGTTATCTTACAAGATACTGCAGATGAAATAACATTTCTTTGAGCAGGGCATGGAGGAGATGAAGAGACTACTCCACAAGCAAACATAAACTAAACACTTTATGGTTTCATTCAGTTTGTTCCAGCAGATCTGGAATAACTCTTAAACTCAAGGTCAGGATTAACGCAGCGATATAAGCTTGAATGCAAGAATTACGATAACCCAGGAAACAGAATGACTATATTTGTGCTTTAAGAGCTTTACAAAAACGAAAAGCAACCTCTGCTCTCGGCACCTGGAGACAGCCGTTCATCATCTGAGAGCATCCAAGGATGAAGAGCCACATGACATGTAATTATGCTTTGGTATCATTTTACCTGAATCGTGCGCTTTCAGCTTCTCAAGAGGCTGGGATCACACAATAGCCTCTTTTCTACCTGTTTTACAATGTCATGGTGAGAGTGATACAAGTAGCATCTATTGCAGCATCCTAAAAGAGGAACCCTTCCTCTGTTGCTCTGTTATTAACTCTGAAGGGGGGCGGCCCAGAGCTCCAGAGATCATGCCACAACTCTTTTAGGAGGAAAGCGCTTGGTCCCTTCTGTACCCTCATGTATTAATCCTTCCCTGGGTGTGTCTCTTATCAGCAACAGGAGCAGGATCCCACAAATTTATACATCTCCAACTTGCCTCTGTCAATGGATGAGCAGGAGCTGGAGAACATGCTGAAGCCCTTCAGTCAGGCCATTTCCACTCGCATCCTCCGTGACGCTAACGGGACCAGTCGAGGAGTGGGCTTTGCCAGGTAGAAGCTTTGGATAATTATTTGCATGTTTGTTTGTTTTTTGGGGGGGGTTCCAGTGGATTGGAATCAGTTCTGAAGCTCAGATCCTTCACGTTCTTAGTATTTGACTGGGCAAGTGAGCCCCCTGGTGGTCACGACAGGGACAGAAAAATCCATGAAAAGCAAATTCAACTGACAGTTTCTAATAAGAATTTACAAGCACATCTCTTTATACTTTAGGATGGAGTCGACAGAGAAATGTGAGGCCATCATTCAACATTTTAATGGAAAATATATCAAAACGCCACCTGGAGTTCCGGGTGAGTGTTTCCAGGTGCATTCACACACAAAATATGTGTGTGTAAAAAAAAAACTAAAACTGAATATATATATATATATATATATATATATATATATATATATATATTATATGTACTTGTTTTTCTTTTCTTGATGTTTCCCATGTTGAAAATCCCTGCTTACAGTGCCGTCAGAGCCCTTGCTGTGTAAATTTGCCGATGGCGGCCAGAAGAAGCGCCAGAGCCAAGGAAAATATCTGCAGAACGGCAGACCTTGGACGAGAGAGGGGGAGTCTGTGAGTTGTTTCTTTTTCCACGTCTGATGACCTTGTTAGTACTACTTTTTTGTGCTGACTTATGGTTCTGTCTCTTTCCTTAAGGGAGGAATGACCCTCACTTATGACCCGACCACAGCCTTACAGAACGGGTCAGTACTACATCTCTGCTCCAGCGTATTGTTCTTCCGGGGTAAATTGTGGTAGCTGAATGATTGTGTGGGTCCTTCTGCAGGTTCTACTCCTCTCCATATAGCATTGCACCCAATCGAATGATTGGACCAGCCTCCCTCTCACCATATATGCATTCGCCTATGTCCACTTATCAGGTACAGACAGAACACTTTAATTTGAATAAATTCTTTAATCTAAATACAGTCTGTCCCTTAAAGTTTCTATGCATGTTTTATGCTTTATAAGTGGGCAAATTCTCATGTTGTCTGGTATGTGTTTTCAATTCCTGCAGCTACACAACCCGTCCTGGATCCATCACCAGTCCTACATAATGCCGTCGACAGTGAGTATCTGCCTGTTATTGTCCCAGTCCACCCATCTTAACATTAATCTTCTTTCATATCACTGTACCTTTGTCCTGATGGCAAACGCTGACAGCGCTCTGCATGTTTCCACAGGGAGCAGTCTTGACGTCAGGAGTGGACCACACCATGTCCATCCAGCCAACCCAGATGATAGGACCCCTGACACAGCAGTTAAGCCACCTTTCTATGGGCAGCAGCGGCACAGTAAGCGTCCTGCAGTTGATTTGTCTTTGAAGTTGACACTGACGTTTTTTATTAGACCACCTGAGAGTGTTGTGGCTGCAAACAGCAGCAGATGTCCGAGGGATTCTCATTTCTACCAAACCAGCCTGCAGACGTCCTCTGCAACAACATACTAAGAGCGTGAAAGAAGAAATGATTGCAGGTTTTCCTGAAGGCTTGTGATGTTCCTATTCTACGTGGGGGCTCTGTCCTATCTCCCATTAACTGGAAGCTAGAATGCATGAGAATATTCCTTTTAAGATGTAGTTGACAGTGTTTTTTATTCATTAATGTAGCTGTAATTTCAAATGAGCTCAATATTTCCATTCTCCTCCAGTATATGCCTGCAAACACATCTATGCAGGGGACATACATACCCCCATACACCCAAGTGCCTGCCACCAACATCTCAGTGGAGGTAACCTCAGTTTTCTCTGAGTGTCGCACTAAAATATTGCAACGGACATTCACTCATAGACTTCATCTTCATTGCGTCTCCCACAGGAAAGTGCCGTCCAGCAACCTGTTGCCATAGAGACACCCACGGAACCCACAACCTACTCCTACCAGCATAACAAGTGAAGAGGTTAGTCCTGTACGAGCATGCATCTTATCCAGTAAACACATCTTGCGCTTGTATTTGGTTGACAAGGAGGCTCTGCACACAGAAGCAGCTCGTTTCTAATCCGTTGGTCTCCATGTCAGATCTTCCTCTGGTGCCTGGAGTGACTCTCAAGGCGTTGACACTTGGGGGGGAACACGGACTGTTCCACACAAAGGACAAAAGAAAAGATACTTTCCATAAAGTCCTGTTTTAAAGGAAACTCTTTTACTCTGACAACCGAGCAAAGCTGGAGTATGGTGGGAAAACAGGAAGAACACAAAAAGGAGCATCTATTTTGATAACAGTCAAGAAAAAGTCACACACTACACACGTAAAAGGTTTCATGTGCTTTTCCGATGCCAGAATGAAACCAGGAAAAGAACATTTAAACATCACCTTGTTTTTTTTTTTGTTTTATTTTGTTTTTGTTTTTTTTTTTAGTCATGTGTTGCTTTAACTTTTTTGTAAAATATGTTGATTTTTCACTTACTTTTTTTATCTAATATTTTCAGGCTTTAAACTGCCTTTTTGTACATAATTTCTTTGTTTCGTTTTGCGTCTGTCGTTGTGTGCCCTGATTTGATTGATCTGCGCAAAATATTTGAGACCGAACTCTTTCTAAAGCTGATAACTCACGTAGTACATGGAAACGGACCTCCTTGGTTCCGTTGACATTTATCAGTTATGGCGGTCTCTTCTTTCTGGCACTTCACTCACGAGTAGTTAATAGTTCAAATAGTATCGACCAAGCTTCAGACAATCAGAGGAAAATGTTCGGATGACAGATTTAACAGGAAGGACTTCTTTAAAAGACGTAAGCTGAAATAAAGCATTCCAGACAACGTGGCATGCAAAAGTTGAATCGATAATGTCTTTTAGGTGAGTAGCCTTGATGATGACCTGATTTCCAAAAGGTATGATGTTAAATGAGACATTTATTTATATTTAAAAAAAACAAAAACATTCTTGTCTGTTTCTGTAATTCAGAACATAAAATCAAAGAAGACAAAACGGGGTATTAAGTTACACCCCTGTCCTGTTGACACGAACCACGACTTTCCGTCCCTGTTGGGAGACGTTTGTCGACCCTTCGGTACTTCCGTTGTCTTACTTGGCCCGCTCTTCTCAAGTCTGCCCACGTGTACGAGTGCCATGGACAGCATCTTCAGCTTGCACCTCCCAGAGGTAGTTTGATAGGCTTTTTCATTTTTAATGATTGCTTCCAGAGTTTAACGGTATTTAATTACATCCATTCTTTGTTGAGTCGCCCAGCCGTGCCACTGGCTGCAGCACAAATCCAAAGCAGGATCGGGATCAAACTCAAGAGGAGTTTTGTCCCAATCTAACCATAGTTATCATATTTAAAATGTCCAGCAGTCCACACAGCATGTCTCCAAAATGCATGAGTCATGCTTAGGTGTTCATTCGTAAACATATAATGACGCAAGAGGAGTTTTCCTCCGACTCCTCCATGAATACTGGATGTGTTCAGGTGTGACTGCACGGTAAAACAGTGAACAGTCCACTGAAGGTTCTTGGAGGTATTTTAATGTGTTTTGCTTTACCTCTATGAACTGAAAAGCTTTCTGGCGTCTTAAGCACCACATCTTACTATGACACAAGTATCCTCCGCTGAAATGCTTTTCTGTCTTATTATGGCCTTTTCCTACTCTGTGGGCGTAAATTATTTAAAATTTTAGACTGCCAGGCAGCTACTTAGAGGAATGAACACTTGGTTGCAGGGTGGACATTTGAAGAGTCAGAGTAGTGAGGAAGCTTAGCCCTACCAGATACTTATAGTGGTTTCGGGTGCCCAAACATTTTCACGGTGCCCCTTTAACAATGCAAAACTGCAAACGTGCAAAAAGTATTCGCCCAAACGTGCTTAAAATTTTGAAGAGTGTCTTGCATTCGGTCATCATTATGTCCTCTACTCACCTGATGGATCACAGTAACAGAAATTGAAAGTCTAAACTTTTGCGTGCCACTGTATTATTATTATTATTATCAGAGTTCATAATGTTAGTTGACTCTGAGCTGCTCCCCACGAAGGAATCCAAAGTTTCTTAAAAGGGATCAAAACACACAGAGCTGCCTGTAAGTGAGAGATAGTCATGTGTTCGGGCGTTGCTTCGATTCATTTCACTTACTTTACCAACAAAATGAAGCCTGACAGCTTGGACTTTACAGTGCAGAAGTTCCTGCGTCATCTGCTTTTGTCATGTCCGCTTGACAAAAGAAGAAGAAGCTTCATTCCCACCGAATCTCATAAGAAAATATGATTAGCTGTTGCATCTTCAGACAAAAAAACACTATTTAGTTGGATTATTGTGGCCAGTATAGAGATTCTGTAATACTGGCCAGAGATGTGTCCACATCTACTTTAGCATTTTGGGTTTTCATCTTTCACTTTTTTTTTTTTTAATTTGTTATTTAATTTGTTTCCTTTTCATTTTAATACTTTAAAAATTGATCATATTTTTCAAAGAGGTTTTGATTTTATTTTTGATAGTGTGTTGTGTGCAACAAATAGTTAGAAATAGATGATAGGTGCTTTTTAAAAAAAAAAAAACTACAAAAAAAACTACAAAAAACATTGTAATTATTTGTCTGGTTGCGTCATGTTGTTCTGGTTTCATTGTTGATGTGAAAAAGGCTTAAATATTTTTTTTTTTTTATACATTTTAGTTCCGTTTGTGTCACAGATGTTGGCACTTTCTGAACATGACTCCAGATCATGGATTGATTATGTTTGTTTGGTTCAGATACATTGTTACAGAGTTGAACCCCATGCAGTTGGGAACAATGTTAGAGATAAATATGCTCAAAAACCTCAACTTACCTCATTCTGCCAGAGCAATGCAGTTTGTGTACCAAGATCCACCTGCGGTTGGTGTCATGGCTGTTCACAGCTGGTACTGTGTCCACATCGTTGAACTCTTCCGTCCAATGTTCGGAAAACACGCCCAAGGTCTGACGATCTATGCAATTAATTTATTAGCCGTATAAATGCAATACTGCAGATATCCAAGAGACACCTCACGATATGCCAATAGAACACCTCAAAATGTGGCTTTATGTTCTGGATTATCATTTTTATTTTTTTGTTACACATTGATGTCAGGTTCATTCATTCTTAGCTAAATTGCGACACTGAAAGGGAACTAGTTCGCACCAAAATGCGGTTGCTTATAAGACTGTAGGATATTTAGAAAAAAACAAGACAACAACAAAAAAAAAAAAAAAAGGAAAATTAAAGAGCCAAGTGTGTTTGAAAGCATGAAGACTGGTGTTGATACGAAATCAAAACACCATGTGTTGGTAAATGTGACTCACCATTAAATCCGGTTTCAGTTTTAAAGTCCGGATCCCATAAACTCGTTTTCAAACACGCCTACTTGCTGAATAAGTTTAAGCCTGTTTCTTTCTTTAAACCATGAAATGTTAATTTCCTTAAGGAACTTTTTACTTCACAGAAATGCCTTAGATTTTACTGGACGGGGTTGTGAAATGCTTCTCATCTCGGAGGCTTGGCATCTGACTGGAATTCTTTTCATGCACTGCAAACATTGAAGTCGTTTTTTGTTTTAATCCAAAGCATTGAAGAAAAAAAAATGTTCTGGCTTGAGTCAAAATACCAACTGCTGCTAATTATAGATTGCTTTGAAGGTCATTCGATATTAAACGCGAGGTCAACTTCCAATTCGTTTTTTTATTTCTGTTCATGACATGTTTTCTGCATCAACCTCTCCTCAGTATGTGTGACACAATGCAGGATTCTGTTTCCCTTAGTTGGAATTTTTTTTTTTTTTTTAATAAATGTTTTTTTCACTGTGGTTTCTGTGCTTTTATTTTTGCTGTAGAGTGTAAAAGATACCGAATTTATTGTTAATAAGCCAAAAGGGATGCAGGTTCTCTCGTATTCATCAAATGTGGCGCTTTCACGTCCGTCAGATTTGGAGGTCATGAACAAACAATGCAATAACTGATCATTTATTTCCAAAACAGTTTTGTCTAAATAAAGGACTTTTAAAAAAATTTTTATTACACAGTACGTTGTAAGTTTTAAGTATATACAAAATTCAAAATATACTGGATATGCATCAAAAGTTGCTGTGGAAAGAAAAAACAACTCTCAAATACATAAAATAGACTTTTGATTTACACTTTTATCAATAGTGAACACAGAAATGGCAAAACTTCATTACCCTGCTGTTTTAGGTTGTAACTTCTCTGTTACATGTAGGTCAGTGACAGTAAGACATTCTTTTTATTCATTTTAAAATCATACTCTGAGGGAACAGGTTTGAAGACTTTGTGTACTTAGTCACATTTCAGAAATAAAACTTGAGGTTTAATGTTTATACTGCCAAATAGACCTTCACCAGACGGTCAATCGATACATGAAGTGATCAACAAAAAATTAAAACCAACTACTCTGAGAAACCAATAACTGGTAGTTTGCACTCGTTTTGCATTCAAAGACATAAATAACAGAATAAGTCTGAATAGAGAGGATTTTAGTGTAGATGCCATTAAGATTTGTTAACCTCTTTGCATCATATTAAGAGCATCACAATACTAATACTCTTATCAGAAAATCCCCTGATGTAAACACAAAAACATTAAGCAAACGTTGCACCTCAGAGTATGATTTGTAGCTCAGTACAAGTGTTACTTGAAAAAACGTTCTGCCTGGGCAACAGAGACCATGCAGCAGCTCAGCTGCTGTGCTGACGCTCCACTGGTGCATCAAAACGGAACAACATGGAGTGACTGGGAGGCAGTGATTCATGCTGCAGCAACATCCCATCATCCAACAGATAATGTTGGCTTAATTGACCTTTGAGGATGGACACAGCTGGTTCCTGATCTGAGGAGCTGGTCTGCAAAAGTCTCAGTAAAAAGGGCCACAGGCCGTGGGTCCTCCTGAGGAACGCAGCTCAATCGCCTCCGGAGCTGCGAGCTAACTGTACAAGTTTTCAATCTCCTCCCTGACATCACAAAAGCCTGTGGTTCACAATCTCCCAAACCATTCTTCTTCTGAAGTAGGGCATGTGTTTCTGTCAAAACAAAAAAAAAAAAAAGGAAAAAAAGGAAAAAAGGAGAGGTTTTCAATTTGTAGGTCAATAACATCACCAGAGGGAGCGCAGATCTTTAACGGTGCCATTTGTGGTTACCTGTGTGAATGTGATTGGCTTATCTTTGGTAATGTAATCTGCATATTTACACGTGAACATTCCACAGTCGCTACCATTCATCTGCTGTGGGATTTCCTACAAAATACAAACAGTAGAAACGGCACTGGTGATTTAAATGTGTCAGACATGATATAATTATTTCAATGTGAACGTGAGAAGCCCCACTTATGTTCCCTGTAAGACGACAAACCACACTAACACACCCGTGCACACGAGACAACTTGGAAAAGCAGACTCGGGCGTTTGGCTCTTGTGTATGTGGGACTTACACTCGGCTTTTTGCTGTGTAGAATCCAGCCTGAGGTAACCATTTCTTTGCCCTTCTTGTCCTTACTTTCCTGTTGAAGGTATTCACTGTGGAGACAAATTCAGGCCATGTTAAGTTACATTTAGCTCTTTAAAAGTGTATCCCACAGTAAAGGAAAAAAAAAAAAAAAGAAGTAAAGAAACCTACAGTAATGCCAGGCAAGCGTCAAGATTGTTTCCTCCCATAGAATCAAAGTACATGATTGACTTTTTGCGGAAATCCACCACCTGAAAAGAATAGTAAAACAATTAGGGGGTGAAGGAAGAAACAACCCACAGACATCTCATGTAAATCTCATGTTAGTTCATTGCAGCCACTGAGACTCACAGAGAGGCACCAGTGCATCCCCAAGTGGACAGGGACCAACAGAATGTCTTTAGCAAAGACGTCCATCTTTTTGGTCCAGCGGCGAACAGCGGAGTAGCCACTGCTCCGCAGCTTAGGATAGAAAAAAGTGTTGAACGTATTGACGGATGGCAGGCTTGGTTTCTTGCTTCGTTCAACCAGCAGGTTCATGTAAAAGTTGATCACCTGACAAATTAAAAGGGTTGACTCAATTAACTGGAAAAGCATAAGTGAACACGTCTGACAGCTTCATGTAGGGTCACGAAGGGTCATGTACTATAAATGTTTTTATACATACGCATGCAAATGTTATTTCTAAGTGCATACTGGCAGCTGATAAGACACTACATCTTACAGCTGGTTCTGGTTTTAAACATAAGCGCCATGTGTAGTCACCTCATCGTTGAGCCAGTTGAGGTTGCTGAGGGTTTGCAGGTCTTTTCGTGTAAGGCTGAGACCAAAACCTTCGCTTAAAACTTCATGAGGATTACCCCCTCTCATCAGCACCCTGTTTATTTCAGACTCCATTTCCTTCACAGGAAAAACACAACAGTACTTGAGCAAAACACAAACAACAAAATGTCAATGATAATTCAATTAAAAATGAATCACAGCACCACTGAGTTTAACTTTTCGTTAGGATTTGTACCATAAAGTCATACTTCATCTTCATCTTCATAAAGTCATACTTCATCTTTCTGTTATCAGGCACCATCACTCTGGAACCAACTTCCAGTTTGGGTTAAGGAGGCTGATACCACCTCCACCTTTAAAACTAAACTTAAAACATTTCTGTTTAATAAAGCATATAGTTAGTGTACATTTAGTATCTTAATGTGTCAGGGCCAGTAGTCAAAGCTGCAGTTACAGGACCAGATTAGAGCAGCTCATCTTAAACATAGCTTCGGTGTAGATATGCTGTTATAGGCCTATGCTGCAGGGGGGCACCAACATGATCCACTGAGTGGTGCCTTTCACCTTCTCTGTTTCTCTTTGCCGTCTCTGTCTCTTCTTCACCTCAACCCTCATTTATTAACAATATCCCATAAACTTAATTGTGGTCCATTGTTCTGGTAGTTTTTTGTGCTTGTCTGGCCCTTCTTTTCCTCTTCTTTGCATGTCCTGCGGACCAGAGCCTCGGGAGCTGCTTGCTGACCTGCAGTTCCACCTCTGACCATCCCAGTGTCTGCCTTCACCTGTCTGTGTGGATGTCTTTTGGATGCTTGCTGACACCCCGACCTGCAGTCCTCATCCCCTTCTATCACCGTCTATCTATATATCACCCATATTCACAGAAGTCTAATTGGACTACCAAGGACAGTTACTAATGTATCCTATCTTGTACCTTTGACGGTGTCTCTATGTCTCTATTCTTTCTTATTTCTTGCTCTACCCGGCTGGCCTTCGGCAGGAGGGTCCCCCCTCATGAGCCAGGTCCTGCTCAAGGTTTCTTCCCTCTTAAAGGGGAGTTTTTCCTTGCCACTGTTTGGCTTAAGGTTTTTCTTCCACTAGGGGAGTTTTTACCTGCCGCTGTTTATGTAATAATTGCTCGGGGGTCATGTTCTGGGTCTCTGGAAAGCGCCTAGAGACAACTTGTGTTGTAATAGACGCTATATAAATAAAATTGAATTGAATTGAAAATTGAATCTTTTAGTTTGTGTATTTGGGTGACTCATCAAAACGCATGTTAACACTTTCAGCACCTCAAGATGCAAGGATCATACCTCTGTGAGTTCAGGAAATTCTGGTTCCTCCTCCAAAGGCCTTGGCTCTTCTGTCACACGAGTCACGGGGACCTCCTTCTCCAGAGGAACTCGAACATGGACTTCCACATCTGGGCTGCGTTGTCCCTCTTCGGACAAGCGCTTTAGACCAGGAATCACAGGACATTGATACAGCAATGTAATTAAAAAATGAACATTTAAAAAAAAAACTTTTTAAAAAAAAGCAACATGATGGTCAGGACTCACCTGTCGCAGCAGCTGGGCAGCCAGGGCTTCCTTCTCTTCTATTTGTCTCCGTCTTTCTCTTGCTCGACAGTCATACATGCTGGTCCTAAACACAGGAGGGGAAGAAAAAAAAAAGAAAAAAAGGTTTGATTCTTTGCTCAGTTCAAATATATTACAACAATTAAATGCTTTGTAATATACATACAATTCCTTGATCCATAATTCAGCTTGGAAATATGGTACGCTGCAAGGAGAGAAAAATACAGTGTTGTTCACGTGTTCATGTTAATAAAGCCAAAACTGGAGAGGATTATCTACTTTCTTTACTTCTGAAGCTTTCTGAAAAGCAACACAAATTTTAATTGATAATCTAGTTGCTTAAAAATTTCATAGACATCAGTTTAAATAAATCATTTCTAGCTTTTTTAATAACCAACTCCATTAAAATTAGTATTAAAACAATCCATCTCAGGCTTTTTTAACTACTATATCAGACAATTAGTTACATCGAAAAATAAATTAAAAAATTATAATTATTAAATATACATGGCCAACAATAACATAATTATTGACCGTATTAAAAATGAGACGTCAAATAAGATTTTTTTTAGATTGCCTGTTTTATATTACGGGTTTACGTGTTAAAAGTGCATGGTTCAACTAATGGCACATCCCTGCACCTTGTATCCCCTCTCACAGAAACGTGCACAACCAATACGAACACTACTGTAAGCTATGTCTCCCATTTTAACTGTGTGCATACATGCAAAGATGAATGCATTACTTGTGCGTGTTTATGTGGAAACACTGTATATGCAGATGTGCATATCTATAACACCTGCTACCATCGAGACATCTGTTCCTGGGTAGTCTGTGGTTGTATTTGCAGAGCGATGCCAGATTTCATTTTCAACTACTTACAAAAGTGTGGCTTCATTTACTAATATGTAATTGGCTAGTGTGTTTACAGACTAGATCTGTTTCCTACTGAAGATGAACACATCATAAACAAGTTAATTGGATAACTATAAATGTGGATGGCTGACTATTTAGACAACAACTAAAACAACTAAAAAGTGTTACTTAAAAGGAAAAGAAATGTAAGACTAGTAAAGACCATCCATCTCCAAGTGTCCACTGGTTCCCTGCACCAAATTCTACATTTGTTTCAAAATAAGCTTCAAAAGAATTAACAACTACAGACTTACATTTTTATCTTGGGCTTTTAAATGATTTACAACATTTCAAATTGTAAATAAAAGGTTACAAAAAAGCAGTTTAAGACAAAAACTGAAAATATAGACTCTGACTAAAAGCAAATACTAACCTGGAGCTGTCCTGCCTTTTACCTTTTTGTTCATTAACAATAATTACAGAGTCACCATCATGAGCTGAAAGAAAAGAAAAAGTGCAGACCCAAGATTATTTACATTTGTAAGAAAAGAAAGTATTCAGTTTAATTGTGAGAGTTCATCTCACACTTTCCCCACTGTGACATGCAAGTATCTCACTTGATGACTGTGTGTCCTGAGAGGTGTTATCCTGGAGGGCTGATGGGGAAGGAGCAGATGTGAGTGCAGCTGCTCTGCTGGAGCTGATGTCGGAGTCTTGAGACCACATCTGGATTCCTGGCTTAATGGAAGCTCCCACTGGGCTGGGGAGGTTGCTGGAGCACTGGCTAGACAACCCTCTGGGGCTGGGGGGGCTGCTGGGTCCCTCCGAAGTTCCTGCTCCTGCTGACCCAGTTGGTGAAGAGATTCGTAGCGGTCTGCAGCTGGTGAGGAAGCTGGTGCTGATGAGACAGTGAAAAGAGTTGGAAGATGATAAGAAGGCAGATATTGGCTAGACAGTTGAGTGAAGATGCTGAGAGCAATGATAAGGAATGGCTTTAGATTTCTCACGTGTCAATTCCAGATAAAAACCTATACTCCAAAATTACAAGAAAGACTTTACATGCATGCAGAATCCCCACTTGACAAATGGCTTAATTCCCACAGTACTCTTCCTTGTGTCCTCTTAAGTATGTCCCATTACCATTTAGTCTTGTGTTTGTTTGCATACGTACAAATCTCGGTGTGACCTCACAATGGTGTGTGAGCTGCCGTTCTGAAGGAAAGACGAATGACCCCCAGAAACCATGGTCAGAAGCTGCCTGTAGACTTCCTTCTCCTCCTCACGCACAGACTGATAAACAGGCAAACAATGGAATTAACAAGGAAACGAATTATCTGAATCAGAGAGAATGACATTATGTCTTACTGCTCGGATGTCTGACCTCCTGTGCTGTGCAGTGGGACTTGGTCCCACATAGGCGACCCGACATAGCGCTGTGAGTCGTGGTCTGCACCATTTTAATGGGAAAGGTCTTCTCATACATGCTGGTGCAAGAGCTGCTTGGCGTGCCCACCCCCCCCAACAAACTAGGGACACAGTTTAAACAAACAAACAAAAATAAATGACATTCTTTTATAAAATCAGTAGATGAAATCCTGAAACAATTGCTTTGAAAAAAAAGGTAAAAACCAAAAGGAAAAGAATACCTTGATGTTCCACATGATCTGACGTTTAGGGGCCTGCCTAACCTTGGGAAGTGCAATTGAGGGGTGATGGAGGGCGACATGTTGACCGAGTGTCCATTTGTTTTTGGCACCTCACGATGTGTGGGACTCATGCATGCCTGTCGCCTGCAGACTTTTGATCCCATAATGGACTTATTACGCAACCACTCTGGAATTGGGGGGAAATTTGAAAACAAACACATCAGCATAATAATTGACTTTTTCAAAATACTACAAGGCCTCTATATCGTAATGACTATATTTTGTCAGAAACTTGTGACTACATTGTAGCAGGAATGGGTCATTATACTGAAACCTTAAGACATACGAATGCTTTTTTTCGTGGCATATATAAAGGACTTGAACAATTTAGTGAAAGACATAACATATGCATGTGCTTTTAGTCCCCCCGTTTGTTTGAAAGACTGACATTTTATATCAAAGTATTTCATTCCCATTGTTAAAATCCACCAGAGAGATTGATAGAGTGCATTGGGCTGAGATTTACTACAGAATTGTAAAAGATGGACATGTATTTAGAAGGTAAATGCAAAATCTTACACAACGGCTGAAGTGATAGTTTTACCTGATTTGGATATTTTCCACTCCAAAGTTGTTGAGGGAGCAGTAAATGTCTCATCCAAAGAAGTCCTCTCAACAATCTTAGAACAAAAACACATGAAGGTTCAAGTTAATGCATGACACTTCTGTCACAGATGCTCGTTGATTTGGCAGTTAAAAAGATTATTTTCTTTCTGACTACTCCTGAGTAATTCACATAACCTCACATCTAACAAGGAAAATAAAATCCCCATTAACAGTCCTTTATGGAAAGTTGATTTCATCACATTTAGCAGACAATAAGGGAACAAACTTGTCCCCCCCCAATGAATGGTGATGGAAATATTTTATCCAGCTAAAACACAGCAATCCGGGAATTAAACTAAACTGTGAAAAGACAAGTAAAAATGTGTTTGGACAGTGTATGGACTAATGCCTTCAAAAATGAACCCATACCGGCCTCCCTGTCCAGACTGCTGCTGATGTTGAGGGCTGTGGCTCTCCAGGATGGGAATCAGAAGAGGTAGAAAGAATATTTCTCAAAGTCGGGCTTACATTATTCCTCATCCACGTTGCCATACTGGTACTATGACTCTTAACCCCTTCAGCTGCGCCCTTGACCGTATCAATAAGATCACCTGGACAGATGTCAAACAATCAGCACGAGTCTTTGTGAGCACTACCAGTAACACCAACTGGTGATAAATGTGCGCGAGTATACACATTACCCATTCGTGACTTCTTAACCATTAAGACATCTCGGTCGAGTTCACGGTCATCCTCCAGACTTCAGGGAAGAGAAAACAACATTACAACATGGCATGGGTTTCCCCAAACTGGACACAACGGTACGCGTACTTTTGTGGCCGTGTAATCGCGTTACTTTGACAGATACTGGCGTCAGCCCTAAGAGCAGACCGGGACGTTACAGCTCCTACCATTCCGCCGCTCTTTTCCTTCTTGCTGGACCATGCCCGGCCGCCTGCTGTCCGCGCGAGCAGTCCGCGGCCGGCTCGCCGTTGCGGAGGTTGGCGAAGCCGGTTTCTATCCATTCGTAGATTTTATTCAGCATGGCTCAAAAGTTTCAGCAACAACGCCGCCGCTGCTTCCCAGGCTGGTCGCGCCGACCGTCCCGGGTCTAACCGTCAAAACACTGCGAGCAAAACCCGACAGACGCGCCTCATTCGGGTGAGGCAGATCGACCGGAGCTGTCTCAGGGGCCAGCGGCGCGCACAGGTGACATTTTAACGCTCTACTTTCCCTCCGACACACTTAGCGCTTTAGCTCCGAACTAGCTCCGCCAAGCTAGCGCGCTAGCTAGCCCCGTTAGCTACGAGGCTAATTTATTGAAGTATGTTTAAATTCTCACAGGAATGCAGCAAGTCGCCGCCAGCACGGTCGGAAAATTTGCTATCATTTTGAAACACACCGTAGCTGTTTATATGTCATTAATGAAACCGCAAACTGCAAATAAACACGTTGAAGAATAACATCTCCCGCTTCTTCCTCATTCAAAACCACAACATGGCTGAACTGGACGTTTAACCATCGCGCGCTGTGATTGGACGACTGGATGCTGGAGACTCCTGTAAAACCTAAACGTAGTGGACGATTGTCGACTGGAGGAACGCGTTTAGTATAACGTCACTATTGTAAATATACAGTAAGAGGATAGATAGATAGATAGATAGATAGATAGATAGATAGATAGATAGATAGATAGATAGATAGATAGATAGATAGATAGATAGATAGATAGAATTTTCAACTCTGTGTAAATGTTTTCAATTGATAAACTAAGGAAAGTGTTATTTTTAAGTAACACTTGTTTAAAGGAGGTGCCTGAATTTATTAATGGTGAAAAAAATTCACAAAAGCTTTCACTTCACTGGAAGATTTAGGATGTTTGTGATGATCTGTGAGATGTTCTGTGCTCAGAAAGTTTCACAACAGTAACAATTCAGGTGTACTTGTAATTCAAAGGTCTTAAAGCGCAAGTTTATTAAATCAAAGAGAAGTAGAGACCATATCACACACCCTTTTATACATCAATACAGCAACACCAATTCTACAATAAAATGCAGAGTCCTAAAACAGCTCACTTCCCTAACATAAACAAATAAAGTTAATAAAAGGCCATTTCAAGCATCACCCTAGCTAATTTATTTCACATACTTTCTTAAATATATCATTCTGTCATAGAAAAATAAACTTTCAATGTTAGTAAATTATAGCATTCAAGGTCCTCCATAAATGCAGACTATCAAAAGTTACAGTGAATCCATTTGTGTTTGGCACCGTTTTGTTCACATTTATCATTTCTCACCACCTCAGATTGACTGGAACTTTGCACAGTAAAACAACTAAAATCCTTAAGGCTTAAACTAAGGCTTAAACTATGCCTTTCCTTGGGAAATTAAAAAAACAACAATAAATAACCTTCAAAGGTTTTCAGTTTCAGATATATATGTTGGACAAGTATCAAGCACAAGAATAAATAAATGGAAGCTTTCAAACTATGCAAACATGATCATAAATGTACAGTACATCGTAAATGGGTCAACAAATCAAAGAAATGAATAGCACAACCTTAAATTTTATAAACATTTTCAGATTGTCATTCAAACCCCAAAAAAAAAAAATAAAATTCACGCTAAATATCTTACAAGACCGCATAGAACTTTCTTGTAATTCACAGTGTCAAGACAATACAGGATATGACTGAAAACGCAGAAAAATTATTTACATCTACATCAAGTTACATTTGTGCTTTCAGTCACTAAATCAAACGTCACAGATATTTGCCAAAAGACTGAATGAACGTGCTTACTTGGCCGAGTGAAGAGCCGCGTCGAGATGACAGTCATGCATGTTTTGTGGATGTAGTACACCCTAAAGAGGACTCGTCTCTAATGTTCGCAGGAGTCGTACGGTACATGTGCATCCATGCAACTTTAATAGAAACACCCAGAATGTTACATCACTGAATTAGAGCAGGATCACAGGCAACTGGCTTTTTGTGTTGGTAAACCTAGAGAGCTAACCAGTCATTTGGGTCACGGGTTCACAAGCTACAGGGAGTGACCAGTGGATGGGTTCAGTGGACGCTGGCATGCATCGATGTGCACGTGTAGCTGTACAACAGATCCTCAAAGTATTCAAGAACTCATCAAAATCAGATAAAAAAAAAAACAAAAACTGCAATAACTGGTTGGAAGCATTAAAACCACAACAACTTTAGGACTTCTATCTTGTCTACTTAAATTTTCATAATGGTACCACCTTGCCTCTTGGGAGGTTTATTCCCGCTTTGTTCCAAAGATTTGCAGGAAGAAGGAGAAGATGTACACAACATCAAGGTAGATGCTGAGCGTTGCAAAGACGTATTCTTCTGGACTCATGGCGTACCGCTTGTTTCCCATAAGGAGCTGGGTGTCAAATGCTAAAAACTGCAAGAAATGAGAAAAGAAGGATTCACACTTTTCATTCATCTATTTATACGTCACAAGTGCTCCATCATTAAAAGCTGGCTGAATCTCTTACCATTGTGAATAAAACGGCTCCCAGCACAGAATATATGGCATCCAACCAAGGCACCTAATAAACAGAAATGACAAAATTAGATCCCAATAGAATAAACTAATGAAACTGACATGAGATATCCAGCATTTAAAGCTGCACAAGGTAATTTAGTTTTTCTAGCTCAGTGGGTCCCCCTAGAGGTGTGGAGGTTAGGTTGCTTTTATAACACTGTCCAAGATTTTCTCTTGTTCAGTTTCCTGGTCTGTCACTCCTTTGTTTTTTCTTCCATCGTTACTTTCTCAAGACTCTAGTCACCTGTGCTGTAATGTCCACTGTAGTGGTACTTTCAGTTATTGATTAGTTGGAATATGATCAGCAAATACATTCTCATTTTAAAGAGCCCAAGGTTCAAACTGTGGTAAACTCATGTGACACACTGTTAAATAATTTGCTGAATGGTGCTCTTAAAAACAACTGCATTCACCTACTCATCACAGACGTTTTCTCTTTTTTAAATCCAAGATTCAATTTGCTTATTTTCAAAGATTCTATTGTGAAATTGCATGTGCAGTTACTCTGCTATGCCATCCATTAAAAAATAAATACATTAAAAAAAATCTACTTTGATGCTTCTTACGCATTCTCAAAACAAGGTTGGTAGGGTGATAGTTATCACTTGGAATAGTTTTAGGTTTTAGATTTGCCTTACATTCTTTAAATTCAAATTCAAAAGTACTTTGTTTGGTAGGTGTTGTAGCCCTGCGTTAAACAGCTCAATCACCTGATTTAGTAATTCACAGAACAGAAACATTTCATAGAAAAAGAAACAAAAGGAGGAGATTCGTTTCTGTACACTCCAAAAAAAAAAAGATTACTCGCTAATTACATTTTTTTTTCTTGTTAATGGGTTCTAAGAATAGTTCAATTTAAAGATTTTTTTTTTTTTTAAGTGACAAACTATCCTAGTAATTTTTTGGGACTGTGAAAGACATTTCATTACCGAATTGAGCTAAAAGTGCTTTACATAACACTACTAGAATAAAGAAAAGAAAAAAAAAAACCAGCTTCACAAAACATTAAAAAAACTAAACTGGCTGTCAGGAAAACAGCTACCGGGAAAGAAGAACAAGAGTCACTTTAAAAACATACATATTCTCATTTTGAGCATTTTTCATGCAGAACCTTGGATATTATTTTAAATGAACATCCCTCTTAGGAATAATTTTTAATCATATAAGGTATTATTGTACTTTTTGCATTTTTTGAGTCTACTACCTAAGAAGGTGCACCTTTGCTGAATGAAGGATTAGATACTTATTAGATATCTGTTTACGACGTCAAGGGACAAGTTTATCACATTACTCTGCAAATGGAAAAAATTATATTATAAGGGAATTCATGTCATGGAATGTGATACCGAGGAATCTTAACTGAGCATCTGCAACAAGCGGGAATTACAACAGGTTGCTCCTGCAAATGATTTCAGAAGAAACCCTAATGAAGCCTAAAAGACGGACGGCTTTCGTCAAAGTAAATTTCAATTTAATAGAAGAATCTAATATTTTAAAACTATTTTATATAATTCATGGCTAGAACAAAATGAAAAAGAATCAAGTTCATCGCACTTACGTATTGAAATGGGAGGACGATAGCTAGGACCAGGCCCGAGATGAACATGACCATGCAGAAGATAAAGAGTACGCCTTGGTATGAAGTCACATCCAACTGGAAGAAGAGAAAACACATGTGTAAGTCAAAGAACTTCAAAAGGTGATAAACATGCAACACATTTATAAGTTTTACTTGTTTCTTTCATCCCACTGTGTAACTGTGTTTTATTTAAAATGTTGTTAGGACAGGTTTTGGTCTATGTTTTATTTTATTTGTTTTAGAAGGTTTTCCTCAAACGTCTAACCAGGGACAAGATCTGCTGATTATCCATGCCTATAACCCAAGTACGCGTTTGATTGGTCGCATTTGTTTTAAAACTATGTAGTATCGTTCTTTTGTATAGTCCCTGTCAACACGTAACTGAAGTACATGAGTGACAGCAGTTTATTCGTCCCACCTTAGTTTGGAAGCTGAAGACTGTGACCAGGAGACAGACTGCTGCTGTGATGCCCAGACACATCACCACTGACTTAGTGTTATAGAAGCTATCAAAACAAGAAATGGATAATTAGATAGCACATCACAGGCATACAATATGTATAATGTCATTGTTCATACTGAAGCAGGACGTATTAACATGCGTTTTCTTGTAACAGCAAATGAAGGTTGATGTATTTTAATTGTTTAATTTATTTCAAAGTACGGGTGAAACTGTTTTAATAAAGGCGATGTTCTTGAACAAGAACGCCATTGTTACAGCAAGGATGGCAGTCTGCAGAAGGCATGCAGCAACAAAAATGCACCAGAAAGATAAAATAACAGACCTGGACAACATCCCTGTCATATAGGAGAGGGACAGGGTCTGAAAAACACATGGAAAAGTCATGAGCAAATGTAGTGCCTGACAGTCTTACGTACATAATCATACAATCGTTGTGGGATATTTTTAACCTCAGACCTATAATCATTTGTAAAGTGTCTATATTAAGGTATTATAGGTTTGTTTGAAAACATTGCTTCTCCAAATCAGATTAAAATGTCCATGAATAAATAGATCATATTCAAGGCATATTTTTAATCAACTTAGCACTTACAAAAATGGCCAGCAGAATGAGATTCCATGGAAACTGTCTCCTGTAGGATCAAGAAAGATATAAAGGTTGATATTTGGGTTCACATATTTTTCCAAAATATTTTCATGTTCATTCAAATTTGGATTTACCGTGGTGCAGAGCAGCATGACAGAGTCAGATAAGTGACAAAGAATACAGCGCTGTGAAGAAACGGCAATATTGTTAAATATTTATTTGAACAGACGTTACCTCAAGCAAACAAAATTGTCCTCCTGACTGACACTTTTCACTTACTACGAGGCCCAGTACCACCCAGGGTTGGTCTGGATGTAATCCTTCACAGGGTCGCTAAAAGACAACGTTTTAAAGAAGAACAGTACCTGGTGAATTTTATTTTTATTACTTGAATTAATGAAAATTTAAATTAAAAAGTAAACTCACCAGAATGTAAAAAGAGCCACAATAGCTAAAGTGACCAAAAGCTGGATCAACAAGATCGTGTACACCTGAAAGACACGTCAGAACAAACATGACAGCGTTTGTGTCCCAGTGCATGCTCGTCGATGTGCAGCATTCATCATCACAGTTTATTATGAAGCTTTGTCGGTATAAAGTCTTGCAGTACCTTACGAATAAAAATCCTTCTTATGTTGCAGTCGTCCCAGGTGAACTCGGTTAGCATCTCAACATCATTGTAGCTCGGAGCACTGACGCCTGAAGGACATGAGGAGACTTCAGACTTTTAAGCAATTCAGAACAAAGTCTTAAACCTTTGTGGTTTTTTGCAACTCGTCACTACGACACCATTACAAGAAGACACACGGAAATGTAACTATAAAAGGTGAAAACAGGCCGACTTTGTGATTAAATAGACAAATAAGGAGCAGCCATACCAGCAGTTGCTTCCTCGTACGTGGGGGGAGCCGGTGCCACCAAGGCCTGTTCACTGGTGGAGCCATTGGTGGCCTTGTTGGCAAGTGACAGCTGATTGGATTTAATAAAAAAAGAGAAAAAAAAAAAAATATATATATATATATATGTGATCCTATGCTTCGTTTTCTTGTATAGAACAAGTCAGTATCTGAACCACAACAAAGACCTCCTCTAGATCTGACCTCTTCTACGCACCGCGTGTCACGTTACTATGTGTTAGCACTAAATTAATCATCTAATTCTTGTGGCACACGCGTACAACATTCCATGAAAATAAAAACTTGTGATGCAAAGGATCATACGATGTTTTATTCATACTTTAAAGGATGAATACAAGGGAGTCGTATTGCAAAAGTTTCACCTTCCCATTTGTAAATCAATGTGGTTCTGCTGAGCAACGACATGAGAAACGTAATCATTTAAATTTGTACTTTGGCCGCACCTTTGGATATAAAGTAACATTTAATTTCTGATGGTTCAACACTTAAACTTACAACCTAAAATGGGTTCAGCTGGGGTTTTTTTTCCCTTTAAATCAACGTTCAGTTTTTGAGTTACATTCCATTTAGTTATCCTCTATTGGACTTCAAGAGACACAAACTGTCACTTTAACCCACGTGTCAATTATTTACACTGTATTATATTTCAAGGCTAAGTCTAAGGTTTCATTTTTAAAAGGAACATCGTACAAATTAACTTTCAACGTTTTAATCCATTATACCAGTGTTTTGCAGGACAGTTGGAAACGAACTTGAGTTAACTTGAGTTAACCCTATTTTAGGTCTCTTATCTAGAGATTTCCTTTCCACAGGATACCAGAAAGTACCTAAAAACAATTTAAAAAATATATAACTCTTCAAAGATGACTAATTTTTGATTAACAAGAGGCGCAGTCTGATGTAAGGCATTTGTGTGGGTCTAGATCTTTGGGTCAATCCACTCCGTTAAACTGACCAGGGCTGGAAACTGTTTCCAGTTGTGTTAGGCATCAGGGAGTTACAGGACAGTTTTCCGATGCATCACAAGAAATTAGGGTGCCATTCAAGAGCCATTGATTTTATTTCATTTCAGAATCTTATACGGCACATTTAAAAAAAAAAATCAGCTATATTATTTCTGAGGGCACCAAAAAATATTGCAATATTGATAGATGACAGTAACAACGTATCAGCAATTGAAACCAGCTGGATCTTGTTGCACTCCAGGACACAAAAATGCAGTCATTTAATTTCATTTCGTAGTTGGATGTTTTTTCTTAAGTTGAATGAAAAAATCTAGACATTTTCATCCAAATTGTACACATTGTCATTAAGTATTTGACTGGAATACCAAGACTGGGTTGGAAGCACATGACTAAACTCAAAAAACAGAACATTTTGTACGGTTTTAATGAAAGACAGGATGGACTATCGTCATGGAAGGATTAAAACAAGCTTATTCATACCTTGCCCTGTGTCATGATGCGCGTTTGTCTTCCTGCACCAAGTCGTCTTGGTCTGGGACCAAACCAGTCAGTGGTGATCTGGCGTTTCCTTCGTTGTTAATGTAGCTTTTTTAAGTCCAGCCAAGGAGTGACAGCTGAGAGACAGTACCTTAGACTTATGATGCTCTTCTTGGCTGCGAAATCTAAACACCGTCTGACGATGTAGTGATGTAATCCCGTAACAACGCAGTTTAGACTCGTGCAGATGCCCCTCCCTCACCCACAGAGAGATGTTCTAGCAGCATCCAGATGAAGCAGCTCCATAGAGAGCAGCTCGGACTGTACCAAATGACAGGGAAAAAAGGGGAGTATGAATCTGCATTATACCCAGAGAAATCTGGAAACTGTTCCGCAGCAGATCTGGGGGAGGGAAATTTCTAGATCTGCTCTAGTTAAGTTAAGTTTAGTTTCTGTTACATAATGATGGCCTCCTGTATTCATATGGTCCCAAGACAAGGCACATTTATTTCTATAGCACATTTCATGTACATGGCAATTCAAAGTGCTTTACATGAGAAGATTTAAAAAGTAAAAGGGTTTAAAAGCAGACATCAAAGACAGACAGAATTAAGTTTTAGACATAATTAAACAAATGAGATGCAAGAGATCAAGGTGGTGCATTATGGTGATTACTGAAATGCAGCAGTGAATAAAAAGGTTTTCAGCCTCGACTTAAAGCAAATGCGTTTCAGCAGCCCTGATGCATTCTGGGAGTTTGTTCCACAGGTGAGGAGCATAAAAGCTGACCGCCGCCTCACCGTGTTTGGTTCTAACTCTGGGTACACAAAGTAGGCGTGACCCTTATGACCTGAGGGTTCTGGTTGGTTCGTAACGGACCGGGACATTAGAGATGTGTTTTGGTTCTGGACCAATCAGAGATTTATAAACTAACAGCAGGATTTTAAAATCTATTATGTTAAAGACAGGAGGCCAGTGTAAAGATCCAAGAACTGGAGTTATATGCTCCACTTTGGTCGTAGTGCTTAAAAACTACCCGAGTCCTCACTAAGTTTCAAACTAATTCCCATCAGTATCCATATGGAAGGCTGTAAAGACGATCAATAGAGCACAGGTTGTTGGCTTAACTTTGAATTTAGCAACTATTTAATTTACTGCTTTAAAAGCTAAATGCTCCTCTACATGCTGCTCATATTCGATATAATTCTAACCATCCCCATGTCACAAAACAGTAGGAAAAAGAAGTCTTTGGTATGGACATAAGGGGCATTTTTATTAAAACTGTAAAAAAAAACCAACCAAACAAAAAAAACCCAAGGTAACAATATACAACTTGCTCTTTTCCATTGAAATACAGACAAGACGAAGTACTGTGAGAGATGTGTTATCAGAACAATTAAATATTTGTCTGCATGCTAGGCGTTATTTTATTTCTTTCCATCCAACGTCTTAACTGAATTCTTTTCCAAGCCAGTTACTTTTCAATATCTAAGTAAGCATCTGGATTGGTGATGCTTAAGAAGATTTTGAAATTAATAATCTCCTGTCAGTAATATTATGAAAGCTCCATTTATGCCTACATATTGAAACAGATATGAGTAATCTGGAATAATTCATGGAATGGTTCAGGAGCTGAATTTTCTCTCACAGACAGCTGTACACATTGGCAAACTCCCAAAGCTTCCTTAAGCAAACAGCATTAAGTTTCTCAGAATGAAAAAAAAAAAACAACAACACACACAAAACCAAGAGGTAACAGGATAAACATAAAAAAATAAAATAATTGATTGTAATCTACCAACTACCCCCTTGACAATATTGATAATCATTTGGCAGAAATGTGGACTAAAGCTTACTCTAGTCGAACACAAAGTTTGTAACTTCAGCCAGACAAAACTGGCATTTCAAACCAGACTACTGTGAATGGATAGTATTCCAAGTCCTTACTACATCTCTCCGTCTCCTCTGCTTCCCTCCAGTCTCAGGTCTGCGTCATTTCTGCCCAGTGTGAAAAGACTAACTACAGCCATCAGTGCTGCCAGCATCATAACAGCACAGCCTCCAAACATGTGTCTGCTGCCACTACCACCCTCCCCTCCCCCTGTTCCTGATACTTCCCCATGAAGGGCCAGCAGTCCTAGGCAGGCCAGCAGGTGCAGAGGCAACCGGAACCAGGCCAGTACACCAGCTCGCTTTTCCTCTGGGATCACCCTGCCCTGCAGAAAACTAACTGCAGGGAAGTACAGACCACAGGCCAACTCTAGCAGCAGGAAGGCCAGGAAGGACTCGTGAGGCCTAGGCTGTCCTGGTGCAGTGGAAAAGGTTAACATGAAAAAAGAGAAGAATGCCATCAGTACAGCGAGGCAGAGGACATGTCCAGGCTGCAGATGGTAGCGTGTGGAAGTGGCTAGGCGGTACAGCAAGGAGCCAACCATACTTGCAGCCATCAGGCAGGAGAAAACTATTCCCAAAGGAGGTCCATGGGGGTCTAGTACCGGGGTCCACAGGAAAACAAAAATATAGAGGACACTTTCAAACAGAGCCTGCACTCCACCTAAGAGCAGGACTCTCCTGTCTGACAGCAGGCAGCGCAGCCCCTCATAGCAGCTACGTGAAAACCTGCTTTTTGTAGGTAAATGGGTTACACCTCCATTTGGAGCGCCAAGTAGCAGAGTCTGTTTGTCTCCTCCAGGACCTCCTTCAGCCTCCTCTTTTCCCCAGTCTGTGAGTACAACCCAGCCACAGAAACCCAAACAGGGGACAGCCAGGAGAAAAGGAGCCACCGGGCCCAAATGGAGCCACTCGGCAAGCAAGTTGGCCACCAGCCCTGCTCCCACAGCAAGTCCGTGGTTCCACGTAGCAGCTTTGGTGAAGGTGCTGGGGATCCATTCCTTGGGAAAGTCATGGATTTCTACATGTCGGTGCACATACCAGGCTTCAAATGTGGTGGCGAGCAGGGATGTAGACAAACCCCCTAGAATCCGGCCCACAATCAAAACAAAGTAGTCTCTGGACAGCTTAGTGAGACAACAAGCCGAGTAACACAGACAGAAGAGAAGACACGTCTGTCTGCGACCCAGGGCTTGAGGGAGCCAGCCTGAAAAAGGAGCAAACAAAACGCAGGAAGCCAGACCACACACGTATAAAATGGCTATTTGAGATTCCAGGAAACTGTAGTGGCGGTACAGCTTGTAGAGGTAGGGACCCTGGAGCCAGTCCGCCCACAGCGCCAGGAGGTACGCCCGCAGGAACACACTCTGGAAACGGCGAAAAGCTGGGTTCGCCACCGCCGTGGGGGCAGACTGTGGAGGTGTGAGGCGGCGGGCTGCGAGCTCCAGGCCAGCACAAAGAGCGAGAAGGAAAACGACGGCGAGGTACGCCGTCACCAGCATGACGGCGCCGAACACGCGCGACAGCCACGTCACGTCAAAGCCGAGGTCTCGGCGTGTTCCCAACACCTCTCTCCTCGTTCCCCAACACCTGTAGAAACACAAATGGGCAAATAAACAAACAAAAAACACCTCACACGACCCAACTGTTTACCAGCCGGGCTAGTGTTGGGACTATTAACAGAAATGTAGTCCAAAACTCAAAAACTACTAATTTTGACGGAACACCACCAGTTTTAAACACCTTAATCACTGAATACACCCATAAACGAGGATACAATGGGCTTCACTATTTACGTAAATGTCAAAAGTTAATTAACAGTGCGGTGCGCCTTGTTAGCGAACGTTAGCTCGTAAGCTAAGCTGCCGCTAATCTAAAAGTCGGTCCGCCGCCGTCCTCCTCTGTCGTATGATGTTCTGAATTAAATCTTACCGTATCGTCTGACAGCGGTTCCATATTCAGTTAACCGAACTGCAAGTGAGCGCCAAACAGTTATGTTATTGTAAAGTAAGTGTGTGTACCAATGAGCGCATCATTGACTTCCGGGATCCGGTGTTTTGTTGTTATTTCACCGGAAGATGGCGTCCTAACATCTACTAACATCTCCTAAAGTCTACTAACATCTCCAATCATCTTCTAACATCTCCAATCATCTTCTAAAGTCTCATAACATCTACTAACATCTACTAACATGTCCTAGCACCTAACATCTAACATCTCCTAACATCTCCTAACATCTCCTAACGTCTCCTAACATCTGCTAACATCTCCTAACATCTACTAACATCTACTAACATCTACTAACATCTCAAATCATCTTCTGAAGTTGCATAACATCTACTAACGTCTACTAACATCTCCAATCATCTACTAACATCTACTAACGTCTACTAACATCTACTAACAGCTCCTAACGTCTATTAACATCTCCTAATGTCTCCTAACATCTACTAACATCTACTAACATCTCCTAACATCTCCTAACATCTACTAACATCTACTAACATCTCCAATCATCTACTAACATTTCCTAACGTCTATTAACATCTCCTAACATCTCCTAACGTCTACTTACATCTCCTAACATCTCTTAACATCTCCTAACATCTTCTAACATCTCCTAACATCTCCTAACGTCTCCTAACATCTACTAACGTCTCCTAACATCTCCTAACGTCTCCTAACGTCTCCTAACATCTCCTAACATCTACTAACATCTACTAACGTCTCCTAACATCTCCTAACGTCTACTAACATCTCCTAACATCTCCTAACGTCTACTAACATCTCCTAACATCTCCTAACGTCTCCTAACATCGCCTATTATCTCCTAACATCTCCTAACATCTCTTAACGTCTCCTAACATCTCCAATCATCTACTAACATCTCCTAACGTCTATTAACATCTCCTAACATCTCCTAACGTCTACTAACATCTACTAACATCTCCTAACGTCTATTAACATCTCCTAATGTCTCCTAACATCTACTAACATCTCCTAACATCTCTTAACATCTCCTAACATCTTCTAACATCACCTAACGTCTTCTAACATCTACTAACATCTCCTAACATCTACTAACATCCTTAACATCTCCTATCATCTCCTAACATCTCCTAACATCTCCTAACGTCTACTAACATCTCCAATCATCTCCTAACATCTCCTAACGTCTATTAACATCTCCTAACATCTCCTAACGTCTACTAACATCTACTAACATCTCCTAACGTCTATTAACATCTCCTAATGTCTCCTAACATCTACTAACATCTCCTAACATCTCTTAACATCTCCTAACATCTTCTAACATCTACTAACATCACCTAACGTCTTCTAACATCTACTAACATCTCTTAACATCTACTAACATCTACTAACATCTACTAACATCTCAAATCATCTTCTGAAGTTGCATAACATCTACTAACGTCTACTAACATCTCCAATCATCTACTAACATCTACTAACGTCTACTAACATCTACTAACAGCTCCTAACGTCTATTAACATCTCCTAATGTCTCCTAACATCTACTAACATCTACTAACATCTCCTAACATCTCCTAACATCTACTAACATCTACTAACATCTCCAATCATCTACTAACATCTCCTAACGTCTATTAACATCTCCTAACATCTCCTAACGTCTACTTACATCTCCTAACATCTCTTAACATCTCCTAACATCTTCTAACATCTACTAACATCTCCTAACGTCTCCTAACATCTACTAACGTCTCCAATCATCTCCTAACGTCTCCTAACGTCTCCTAACATCTCCTAACATCTACTAACATCTACTAACGTCTCCTAACATCTCCTAACGTCTACTAACATCTCCTAACATCTCCTAACGTCTACTAACATCTCCTAACGTCTCCTAACATCTCCTATCATCTCCTAACATCTCCTAACATCTCTTAACGTCTCCTAACATCTACTAACGTCTCCTAACATCTACTAACGTCTCCTAACATCTACTAACGTCTCCAAACCTCTCCTAACGTTTCCTAACGTCTACTAACATCTCCTAACGTCTCCTAACATCTCCTAACATCTCTTAACGTCTCCTAACACCTACTAACGTCTCCAAACATCTCCTAACATCTCCTTACGTCTCCTAACATCTACTAACATCTCCTAACATCTCCTAACGTCTACTAACATCTCCAATCATCTACTAACATCTCCTAACGTCTATTAACATCTCCTAACATCTCCTAACGTCTACTAACATCTACTAACATCTCCTAACGTCTATTAACATCTCCTAATGTCTCCTAACATCTACTAACATCTCCTAACATCTCTTAACATCTCCTAACATCTTCTAACATTTACTAACATCACCTAACGTCTTCTAACATCTACTAACATCTCCTAACGTCTCCTTACATCTACTAACGTCTCCTAACATCTCCTAATGTCTCCTAACGTCTCCTAACATCTCCTAACATCTACTAACATCTCCTAACGTCTCCTAACATCTACTAACATCTCTTAACGTCTACTAACATCTCCTAACATCTCCTAACGTCTCCTAACATCTCCTATCATCTCCTAACATCTCCTAACATCTCTTAACGTCTCCTAACATCTACTAACGTCTCCTAACGTCTACTAACGTCTCCAAACATCTCCTAACGTTTCCTAACGTCTACTAACATCTCCTAACGTCTCCTAACATCTCCTAACATCTCCAAACATCTCCTAACATCTCCTTACGTCTCCTAACATCTACTAACGTCTCCTAACGTCTCCTACCATCTACTAACATCTTCGAATATCTCCTAACATCTCCTAACATCTCCTAACGTCTACTAACATCTCCTAACATCTCCTAACATCTCCTAACGTCTACTAACATCTCTTAACGTCTCCTAACATCTACTAACGTCTCCAAACATCTACTAACATCTCCTTACGTCTCCTAACATCTACTAACGTCTCCTAACGTCTCCTACCATCTACTAACATCTTCGAACGTCTCCTAACATCTCATAACATCTCTGAATGTCTCCTAAGGTCTCCTAACATCTCCTAACATCTACTAACGTCTCCTAACATCTACTTTGTTATTTCGAGGGGTTGGGGACAGGTTTTGTCTTTTTTTTTCAAACCATTTACAACTTCAGTGCCCAATTTCAAGTTTTCCTTTTTTAAATTTATCCATGAATTTATCAATTGATCATGAGTAACTGCATATCAAAGCAGAAGGCAAGGAGAACAATAGAATAACAATAGAAGAACAATAGATACAATTAGAGTTTAAAATGTAATCAACTTTTTAAACTTAAGCTTAAAAGTAAAACAGTGTGGATTTGTGTCTTTATCCAAATGCAGCTGAGAACAGGTGAGTCTTCAACCTGGATTTAAATAAACTGAGTGTTTCAGCTGATCTGAGGCTTTCTGGGATTTGTTTCAGATGTGTGGAGCAGAAAAGCTGATGGAAGCTTCTCCATGTCTGGTTCTGACTCTGGGAACTGATAAAAAACCAGCTGCAGATGACCTGAGGGGTCTGGAAGGTTCATACTGGGTCAGGAGGTCACTGATGTATTTTGGTCCTAAACCATTCAGAGCTTTATAGACCAGCATCAGAACTTTAAAGTCTATCCTCTGATGGACAGGCAGCCAGTGTAAAGACCTGACTGATGTGGTCCACATTTTTGGTCTTAGTGAGGACTGGAGCAGCAGTGTTCTGAATGAATTGCAGTTGTCTAACTGATTAAAGTTTAAGCTGTTTGCTGGCCTGGAGCACTCAGGTCTTTGAGGAAAGTTGTAATCAAGCTACATCTCAGCTGCAGCTCAACACGACAGGCCACATTTTGATTGTTAAATTTTGAAGTTCACAATTGTACAAAAATAGCTTGTTTAGAAGGGTTGTCAGGAAAAGGCCAGTTCTGTTTAAAAGTCTAAACAGACCACAATACTTCTAGAAGAATTATCTTTGGACAGATGAGGCCCGAAGAACACTGATCATTATTTCATCAGCATCTGGGCATCTTCACGTGTTTATTAGTAAGTTGTATTTGAAGAGTATTCTGCTTATAGCTCTGCTGTGCACACCATCACTATTCACTGTTTTCCCAGTGTTTGAATCATGAACATTATCGTCAAGATAATGCAAGACATTACCTTTTGTTAGTTACTAGTTCCGCATAGTACCTTTATAACCTTATGGGCAATTCCCTGTCACATTGCAGCGGCCTCTTTTTCCACTTCAGTCATGGATATTGTTGTGGCTCCATCACTTGACTTTATCAGGAGACGCTTGGGCCAGGAGAATGTTCTAGTGCCGTCAAAGACATCGTGTTCCAAAAATAAATCTCATCCATCTGCCCTTAAGAACTATAGACCTGTTTCCCTGACATCTAACGACACCCCAAATTATGAAAGTCCCGCAGAGACTTTTATTCTCCTGCTTAAGAAAGCAAACAATCGCCTTCAGGACCCATTGCGGTTTGCTTATTGTCATTGGACTGGAGTTGAAGATGTCATTATACACTAGCTTCCATGGGCCAACTTTCATGTGGACGAAGCAGGTATCTCTATGATGATCATTTTCTTTGATTTCTTCAGAGAATCTAACATTATTCAGTCTGCAGTATTACATAAGAAATTCCAGGAGAAATGGGTGGATTCCTCCAGAATCAAATGGATTCACAGGCCTCCTGACAAACAGACCACAGTTTGTGAGACTGCAGTGTTTTGTGCCTGACAAGGTGGTTGGGAGCAAAGGAGCACCACAGGGGGTTCTGCACCTCAGACTTCCAGTATCACTCAGCGTCTTGTCATCTCCGGAAATACGCAGAGGATTCTTTTTCTGTGGGATGTGTCAATGTTAGACAGGAGATCCCAAATGAATTGCTTTCAAGCCTCTGGGCATGAAGATTTCTGGACCATCATACGGTGAAAGAAGTATTCTGGTCAGATGCCTCAGTATATAAACAGGTTTAGTGTGCTCAGGACCACCAATGAAAAGGACCATGAAGATCGTTGTTGGCTTCAAGTCCAAAAACCAGGGTATGTGATAGTATGTGGTTGCATCAGACTTTTTAGAGGCTGTCCACAATAAATAATGTGTAGAGCATTTGAGACAAAAATACAACAAGTATCCATATATGTGTTGTCAGAAGGAATCCTAATATTATATGTTGAGAGGAAAAGACTTTACTGCCAAACAAAAAATATAGATCGACCAATAGTGAGATGGGACAGTTTCATACTTTGAAGTTGTTAATGGTTCTTGAAAAATGTGTGATTTTAATTATTTAATTATTTTTTTAATTATATATGTCACATCCCAGTCACATCCTTGCCATAATTTGTAGATGTTTACGCTGATTAAAACTGTATTGCTTAAACAGAGTTGCCAACCCATAAGGGCCCTGACATGCACATTGTAATATCTCAAAGTGTAAACCCTGCCTAAATATTAATAATACAGTCCATCTAACTTTATGTAGAAGTGCTAATGTATACTCCCACAAGTATTTCTAATTTTGCATTTCTAATCTTCCTTGGATTTTTCCAAAAAGACACAAAATAAGGACACACAAGGTCAATAATACATTATTTGAACTTTATATAATTTTATCATTTCTATTTAGGAAGAAAAAAAATACAAAATGTACAACATATGCTCAATCAGCCATAATCAAACACACTAACAGTGAGAGAGCCAATCAAATTAGATCTCCCACAGAAAAATATACCTCGTGTTTGTATGACAAACATTGGGGCCAGAGGAAAGGTGCATGTGGAGTGAGTGCTGGTGATTTCATGGATTATGCTGGTTGGTTACATTATCTAATATCAGGAAGTGTGCCAAAACTTTCTGAAAACCCACACTGTACATTATTCTGTGCAAAGCCCCCTTGGCATAGCCAGACCCCCTCATACGAAGGTCAGTACATTCTTCACACCAAACTCTTATAGTATGTCAGAACCAATAAATCTCTTTTGCAAATAATACATTGATATTTGGTTAACATGATATTTACAGCAACAAAAATAAAGAAACATACTTCAGTTTGCATGGACCATCTCCCATCAATCCAGAAAAGATACAATACAGTGACACAGACAAAATGTATTTGGAAACCAATTATGTAAAATCGCACGGGTTCATGAAGTTACAATATGGGTGTTTCAGATTATGTCTGGAAGATTAATAAAAAAAAGATGGATAAGAATACATCCTGTTCTGTTACAAGTGAAGCATTACATCGTGGTGGTGTTCCTGTACTAATGTAGATGCTATGTTTGTGAAACAGTGATACACAATTTGCTATAATAATTTGAGGTTTTGCTATGCATTTATATATATACAGGTTCCCTTTCTCTTAATTACAAACTAAAGCACACAGGCAAATATCACCAATGGTCCCAAAATATTAAGTGTTTTGAGCTACGGTATTCATCCTTCATCTTAGTAATGGCCTAATGACGCACAAGTGATGAAATACACAGAAGTGAGCTGGCTTTGATTCTTAATTACAGTGTGTATAATGAGCAAAGGAGCAAGTGATCAGTCTAAAATGGAAATAACACTACTAATTTATTTATTCATCCATTTTTTTAAATTTCCTATTCTGTAACATTTTCTCTGAAGAGGTGTTTAGGTTTCTGTATGTACACAAGCTTGTTTATGTATGTAATTTTACATATTATATGAAGATCAAAAGTGAAAAAAGAATATCTTCTTGGCTGTCATTCATCTTCATCAAAAACACCACACAGATTGCATAAGTCCTCGATCATCAATTTTAAAAGGAAGCCCTGCCCTTTGAAGATCAAAGTTGTGTCTATACATACTTTAATTTCATTCAAAAACAGTTTCTTAACAGTTTTTAAACTGTTTTTTTTTCTCTCTCTCTCAGTTTCTGCAGGTGCATGCTCATGGGTCAATGCGAAAGGCCAACAGTTTCTCAGAGTGCAGATTATTGAGGGTTCTCAGGTCTGGCAGGCGCAAAAGCAGTTTAGGGAAGAGTGTGGTGTCATCTGGGCGGCGGCGTGTGATCAGCGACCGAAGGGCGCGGATAAGACCTTCCTGTAGCTGCTCCACAGCTTCCATGTCCGAGATGCCAGAGCGGTCTGTGAAGCACAGAGTCTGTTAGTGTATGTGGTCGTAAGGACATTATTATATCCCTGAACAAATTCTCACTGCTTTGCAGCATTTTAATCTGTTCCTCTCTCACCTGCAGATACTAGCACAACAGCCATGAAGAGGGCCATCTCATCAGGCTCTAGCCCCAGGGATCCCAACTTGTCGCTAAATTCAAACATTGCATCCAACAGAGATCCCATGCCCAAGGCCCGCAAAGTTGACAGAGGGTAAGTCTGGCCGTTCAAGAAGGTCACTGTACGTTCTTCAGCATTGAACAAACTGCAAAACCTTACCATAAGCACCTGAAAAAAGGAAAACAGAAAAATGGGCAAAATGGGTTAAAAAAAAAGATTCAATTAACGCAGTGCACTAGACATATAACCAAAATAGACACATATTTTGGATTTATGATGATGAAAATGAAGCGTGTTGTTACCTGGAAGGTGCCAGATTTTAGCAGCATCACTTGGTCTTGCTGGCTCAGCTCTAGAAACCCAGGGATGCCCTTCGCAAACTCGACCACCTCCTTGACAGCAGGGGTGAAGCACTGAGAGAAGGACTCCCATATTTCTTGACTTGTGCGGTCTGCCCCTGACACAGGGCATGCATTAAGAGGACAGGCCTAAGACAAAACAAAACAAAAAAAAACAACAGATATAAATAACAGAACTACATTTCTGGAAAATAAAGAAATAATTAAAGAGTCTTAATTTAGTTTTTTTTTTTTTTTAGGTTTCTTGCACTTACCAGGACTTTAGCTCCCGGTGCTATTTTCCATGGGCAGGTTGGCTGGTTTTGGACACCGCCGGCATTGAGAAAACTGTTATGATTGGCAGTGGTGCTCCTTTGAGATGTTGCAGCATTTGACAGGTTATGATTCTGATTTGTTGACACCGGATGGGAATAGTGATTGTTGTCCACATTCTGAAATGCTGGTTGGTTGTGATTAGAGGCAACAGGGCATACTGTGGCAGGGGCAACAGGGCAAGACTGATAACTCTGGGCAAGACTGGGGTGAGATGAGACTTGAAGAAAACTACCATCCTGAGAAAATGGCGATACGTTGTTGTTGTTGTTGTTGGTGATGTTGCCCCTGCTGGCCGACCTTTCGTGGTTGCTGCTGTTGCTGGTGAAGATGTCACGGTAAGCTCTGGAAATGGCCCCAATGGCCTCTTTTGAGTTACAATCATCTGTGCTGATGAGATTATCCCGCGGTGAGGAGTCCACATCCATGGCACCTGACTCATTTAGGCTGTTCATGTAGCTCTGCATCTCCTCAAGAAGCCGCTGTTTCTCTCTCTTAGGGATACGGCCAAAACGCACGGCTAGAGAAAACACAAGCAGTGGGAAAATATCAGTTTTCAGCCACCGTGACTACATGAACATTCGCATATTACTGGAGTAATCTGAAAAACACACAAATATATATAGGCTGTATATGTTGAATAATTGCAAGGAGATAAATGCAAGATGGGAGATGATACCCTTCTTTTCCTCACTTGTATCCCCATCTCTCTTCTCAGAGCACCCATCAGCTGAAGAGGCTACTTATAGACCCACTGCTGCCATCTGCCTCATCCTCCCCGCTACCCACCTCTGTCTCTTTCCTTTAGTGCTCTCTCCCTCTATTTGTAAGTAGGGCACTGGGGCAACGTGAGTGTGATGTCACTGGCACTAAGATCATGAAAGGGATAAAGATAAGCGAAGTGGGCTTGAGGTACATAAATGAGTTGATGGGAATGTGGTGAGAACATGAAAGGGCTGACATGAAAGGTGGTAAAATATAGAAAATAAGTGTGTGCATGCATGTGTGAGAGAGAAGGAGCATGCTTATTTAGTCACACGGTGGGAATTAATCTCCTGTTTAAGAACTAAAGTCCACAAAATTTACAACAAAGGTTCAAAATAAAATTAGGATAAATGTTCAGATGAACCTATTGGTGGATACGGTTAGGATAGATCTGAAATAAGGGAAATAAGGTATGTCAGTGTGTGTGTTAGGGTGTGTGGGTATGTGTACACCGCAAGGTAGAGTTAAACAGGGCAGGAAAGGGCAAAACTGGTGCAGCTTCAAAGACTCTTGCAAGTAAAGCATTTTTTTGTTGTTGTTGCGAGAATGCACTTTAACTGTATAACAGCAATAATACTTGCAAAACAATATTTCCCAGTCAACAAATGAACATAAATATAACGAAAGGTGTTTTGGAGAGTGATTAGGTTGGTGCTGTAAAAGATATTGCTGCATTTAGCAAATATACAGTAATCTTTTTAGTTGCCAGCGGGGACTCTTGATGAGGCTGCATGCAAATAATGTGGCATGAGATTAATCCCTTTTCTCATGGTTAAAAAGAAGCAAATGCAGACTAATGAGCAGTTGCTCTGAAGATTATGCTCTGGTTAGAGGAAGAAAAGTGTGCCACTCTGGCAACAGACCTAAATATTTGCCCGTACTGCAGAGCCAAAGTCACACAGCTGCCTGGTGTGAAATTGGGGTGTATTGTTTATTGTGGGCTGCAAGCAGTTGCATGTGGTTTTCCTGTTTTCATAATGGCTGAAACAGAGAAAAGGAAAAAAAAGAGGTTTCTAGGTTGTGGTCCTTTATACTCAAACATCTCCCCTTAGAGGGTCGGCCTGACTGTTTTCCTGCAGAGCTGTATTTTGCCACCCTATTTTCTCTGTGCACCAGAAGTGTCAAGCACATGCAGAAATAACACTAACCTCTTTACTAGATTAAGCACTGCAGAGTGCTGGAGGGTGGAGATAAGCAAAAACCATACTGGGAGGAAGAAAACAGCCAAACTACACCAAGTAGGTCATGATGTATGAGTACACTAGAGGGACAATTCTGTATTGTTTTTCTAGGTCAGCCCAACTGTTCCTTTAATGTGTCATGATAGGTGATCAATGAAGGCTCAGCTTTCAGAGCTAAAACCAGGTGATCATTGGACATCATGCCCAATGAAATCTGTCAAAACAATATTTTCTGCATCCCTTGCTTAATTGCTGTCCTCTTGCAGAAAGATGTTCAATGTGCATACACAAGGTAATCAAATTGACCCTGTTCCAATTTCCCAAAATAATTACTTTGTTTGCTGCAGTTTTCTAGATGATAAATGGCTTGAGGGACTTCAAGGGTCCTTTTCTCATAAATCACTGTCTGAGGAAGAGATGAGAGAGAGCTGAGGGAAGATGGTAGGTACGTAAAGGGGGAAGGGCTGAACCAAACAGGAGCATAATGGTAACGATGCTGTGGGAGGAGGCTGGAAAGGGCAGTAGAAAGGTGCAGAGAAACTTAAGAAAGTGATAAAATACAAACCCAGATTGTTATCTGTGGCAGTGTAGTGGCATAGTAGAAGGACAAGACAGATGCAGGTCCTCTAAGAGAGAATGACTGAGCTACTGGCATGATGACCACAAAAGCCTTCCCGGCATCACATTTTTCACACAGACCTACATATCAGCACAGTGCTGCTTTCTGGTTGCCCAATCCCCTGTTGCTTTTACTAATCAGGACACCGTGGCATTTTTGCAAAGCTGCAGGACGTTGTCCCTAATTAAGTAACATATCAGGATGTCTCACCATCTCTTGACATTCCAACAGCAAGGCATTTCTTGAAACGGCAGTGTTGGCACCGGTTACGGTTCATGCGCATAATCAAACAGTTCTCATTCTTGACGCACATCTTGTAGTTGATGTTCTGCTGGATGCTACGACGGAAAAAACCCTGACAAGCACAGACAAACAATCGTGTTAATGTCATATAAAAATTGGTCCATTAAAATCAACAATGTTGGATCACTGCACATGACTTTTCTTGATCAGCGGTTTACCTTGCAGCCCTCACATGCATGCACTCCATAGTGGAACCCAGATGCGATGTCGCCACAAACTTTGCAAAGAAGGACCATTCCACCTGTCTCTGAGGGAGGCAAAACCGATAGTTAGGACAAAATGAGATGCATTAATAATATGCAATATATATATTTATACACACACCAATCAACCATAACATTATGACCACATGCTTAATGTGAAGCAGGTCTTCCTTGTAGTCCCAAAAACAATTTGACCAGTCATGGTCTGCGACAAAAAAGAAAAAAGAAATCTGAGGATGTCCTGGAGAGTTTGGCAGCAGCATGTTGGTGACAGATGCTTTGGGCTCTTAGCATTTTGGAAAGTGGTTTCTGTGGATTGGGATTGCTACTCAAAGAGACCATCAAGTCCCATCAGGCTGGTAGTCTGGGGACTTCACAGAACAAATGAGCATGTATGTTCTTTGAACACTTCGTCAAAAACAATCTTGAGGGGCCCATTGTTGACCTACTTGAGGAGACACTTACATTAGGGGGTGTGATTGGTCTGCAAACATTTTTAGGGAAGTGGCAAGAGCCTAAATGGCATTCCTGTGAATTCCAGGATGCAGGTTTTTCCAGCAGAACACTACAACATAACAAGATGAGCAGTATTTGCACATTACCTCGCTGGGGTCATAACGTTATGGTTGATATGGCTGAAATGATGTGGACAAATTTGTTGGTAGTTTTCCACAAAAAAAAAACAAAAAACAAAAAAAAAACAACAAAAAAAAAAACTTTTAACACGAGTCAACTATTTCACTATACATTTTGTATTAAACAGAAAATTAACTTTGCTTTTCATTACTTTTTAATTCAGCTGAATCTCTTTTATACTGAAACAAAATAAAATTGACATGGACAAAAATGATGGTACCATAAACCTTGGGCATCAATCCACTAACACGTGATCTCTGTAGCTTTTAATGAGCCTTATCTGTCAACAGGTATTTTGTTCCACTCCAACCACTCTAGCTGTCTCAAATTTGAAGTGCGCCTTATCCACTCTGCATTTATCACACCTTTCAAGGTGTTCAAAAGGATGGAGATAAATGTCCACAGAGGAGCATTTACGAATAGTCTATTTTTTCTTAACATTAGCCATTCTTTGGTGCATTTAGCTTTGACTGAAGCTGAGCTTTCTGGTACTGAGAAATAGTCCAGGACAGGGAGGACATTTGCTCCAGATTCCCTTGATATTCTTTATACTACACAGTGGCCTGCACAGTGGAGTGATGGATAATTGAGCCCTCTCCACATTTCACAGCAGGTGTGACATTTTAAAAGATTACTTTTGTCCCCATCTGTGAACATGAACTGTGAGCAGATGTGAATTGCCACAAAGCCTAAACATCGGCCCGAAGACCATTCTCCAAGAAACGTTGTTGCCTGTTTGCCTTTTACCAAATTTGAATCTAATTCCTGGTTCATTTTCCATGGAGAAGTTGTTCCTGGATTAACAAGATGATTTAACTGAATAGCTGATAATACTAAGTTTTAATGAGCTGTAAGGTTATCAACAAATTTGTCCACTTGTGTGTGTATATGGACGGTAAAGAAACACTTACTGGTGAAAGTTCCTGCGAACCCGCAGGGCCTCTTTCCTGCAAAGGGGTGTGCATAGGAATGCTGTGGAGTAGCTGTTCCTGAAGGGCTGTTGTAGACCTCTGGGAACTGGAACACCAGTTTAGAGGATGGAGTGTTGCACCTAGCTGTCCTCCCCTTCTTCAGTGCCCCAATTTCAGTAAAGGTAACCTCCTCTGGAGAGGAGGGCTGGGAGTGTGAAGAAGGTGACTGTGTCTGGTACCCGCTAGAGGGGCTGCCAGGACTTGGGCTTGCGCTGCCAGAAGATCCTGCATACAGGATGACTCCTGCAAGGAATAAATAGATGACATTAAACCTCAGGGCTGAGAATGGTCAGATGATTCAAATTTGACCTGAAGCCCTGAAATAAACATACAGTCATTCAGATATCCATGTGGAATGGCATTATTTTTATGTGCGTTACTTAAAACGTAACTTAAAGCTCTCATATGTTTGTTTCCCTAGAAACAGTTCAGCTGGTCTAAAGAGAAAGGGTTGGATATGATGTGATGTAATGTTGCACAACCTCTGGCCAGCTGAGAACTGCTCTGAATATCTGCAGCATCCCGACTGTAACAGGCGTAATGGAGCGCTCAAGCGGATAAAGTGAGCACTAAAAATACCGCCGGCAGCACGGCAACAGAAACAAGCAAACATTTACTGGGTACACCAACGAAACCCTACTATTTGTAAATTCCCCTGTACTCCTATTGTATCATCCGTTCTGCGGCTAAATATTTGCTTTTTCGATCAACACCAACGTTTTGCATCGCTCGCATGCTTTCTGTGTTGCGCACACGCGATCCCAGTCCAGTGCCGTGGATGATCTGAGACACGGTCTCACGTGTCTGCGGGGTCTGCTGCCTCCTCCGCTCCAATAATAGCCTCGCTCCCCTGGCACCGTGCCCAGCGCCAGCTCTCAGCACGACACCTGACCGCTGCCTCACATGCACGGACTCCTAACACGGTTACTGCCTGAACCGAACCCGCAGTTTCGTGTAGAAAAAAAAATCCCAACAAAATGAAGTCAGATTTGTGTTTATAAACATATGCTGACTGGGAAGCTTTCAGACTGTGGAGTCAGAGAGCCTCCAAGTCCATGCGCCACCAGAACCAAGTCCATGCGCCTCCAGCAACGTGAGTCACGTTTTTGTTTTAGTAAAAGAAAAGCTTTTTTTTTTTAATTATTGAGTGTCATATACCTGTACTTTCCTGAAAACATAACATTCAAACTGTGACGTTGTGTGCAAATTTTGTTTTGTATTTTAAATAATATAGTGGATAAAAATAGGCTATTACCCGTCCCAATTAATGTTCATTTGCAGAAATGAGAAATGCGTGCCATGACACAGTTGACTCAGCTTAGTTTGTGGAGTTTGAGTCCCCACAAGGTGTGGTTAACCTATCCCATGGCTGGACAAGGTAATCTATTTGTTTAGTTCAATTTTTTTTTGATAATCCCTCCGCCAGCACGTGTTGCCGGATTTGTTGACTCATGCTCGAGTCATAGACCAATCCAGCAGACGCGGGCCTACGCTTTACCTCTTCCCGAGCTTGCATGCAGACAGTCCATGCCCAGCCTCTCACTCCACCCCTACACATTGCTCGTCCACCTGAAGACTCACATGTACAGTACTCTAGTGTTTATGAATGACCCCCACCCTCCACCCCCGTCCAACGTGCTGTCAACACTGTCAATCCGTTTAACAAAATGCTTTTGAATAGTGATGCAGGAGGCACAATGCAGCAAATATCCACAGTTTGGAAAGTGCTTTTAAAACTGCAAATAATCTGGTTGTGCAATTAGATTAATATATTATTGATTTATATCAAAAATGCATTTTCCATTAGAATCTGTTTCTATATAGGTGATACCAGTCCCAGTTTTGCATGTTATGTGGGATTTCCCATGCAGGCAAAGAGGACGGTCATGCACACCTTCACAGTGTGCACAAGAGACTGTTAAAATATAGGACACTGCCGACAGGTTTGACTGGAGGGTCAGTCAGTCCTCTCTGCTCATCTTAAGTTTAGCCTACTCGTGCAAGCACTAATCTGCCTGGGACTGGAAGCAGAAACGTGAGCACTGAGTCCTCCATAGTCAGGTTCTCTGTTTCATTCTTGTTCTGTATCTCTTGTTATTACTTGTTAGATGGAAAGTATACAAATACAATACTGTTGGATTCCAGGGAGCATTTTTTCTTAGCCTTTAACAAAAATGTATGTAGGGTATAATCAATAAAAAGTGCTACTCTTTGCTGCTGAACAGATTCAGTCTGTGAACACTTGAGTGTTTTTTTTTAGATTTCTTTACCACAGGCTGGTGTAAGTAGGTCAATATCACAGTAACTTGATAGAACTGTGTCTATGTGCCTCAAGCATCTCTTCAAACTGGCTCCATCACAGCAGCTCTGGCTCATTCAATTAACTACAAGCTGTATCATCACAGCGGATGGCAGTGGACTATATTTCAGAAACACAACAAGGCATGAGATGTTTAAAGGTTTCTTTTCTTTTCTTTTCTTTTTTTTTTTTTACGCAGTCGTGGCTTACAAAACACCAGTGTTACAATATTTGATCCATGACACATCTAAATGTTTTGATCTGATGTCGGGGCAGGGATTTGTAGCAGAGTCACGTTTCCACTGAAACACACCCAAAGCGGATGCGTGTCGTGATCCGATGAGGACAGATGTTGCTGACTTAAAAACGACCACACGGCTGTGACCGTGATTTAAAAAAAAAAAACAGGCGAAAAGAGAAAGCAAACGGTACATGAGGCGGGGAAACGTGACCTAAAAGAAAAAAATAAAAAAGTTAACGCATGGAATCGCTGACCCACTGACCAAGCGCTCCCTCACCACCACCGCGGGCGGCATCAACACTGAAGCGTCCGTGAGAGCAGTGAAGCGGCGGATGGGGAGGCGGGAGGAGGGACGGGCGTCTCACGCGTCGCACGCGGCTCTGCAAGGGAAGCCACGTGAGGAGGCTTTTGACAAGCGCTTTCATTTGGGAAGACACGAAGTTGCGCTCCAGCCAGGAGCCTGGGCTTCTACAGCGCGCAAAGGGCGTGTAATTAAAGAAGCACGTTAAATAGAGCAGCGTGTTATGGAGGGATGGGTTGACCGCGCAGCACCAGCGGCACCGCCCGCTCTGTCAGCAGGGAAGTGGGCTTAAATCTATCCTAGTATCACCATGTAAGAGCCCCCGGTTTCTGGCGAGTCACTAACTTTGTTTAATAAAACGAAATATCATAGTTTACATGTTAATAAGAGTACAAACGCTCTTCCAGTGTGAATACATTTGAATTTGACTGTGACCTCATTACAAACACATAAACATAATCTTGCGTAGAGATTTTTCGGGATACCCTGCATTTGAAGATACTGTTTTTGCTTTTTTACATGAGTTAACTTGTAATTTAAAGTGAATTATATTTTTTTTTAACTGACTTGACCATTTTTCCAAATTGCTGACTCTATTAGTTGGCTTTTGCAATCGGCAAATTTACAATCCCCTGTTGTCTTTTTAATTTTATTACCCATGTTCAATTTGAAACCAAGGAGATATGTGCATTGGAATTTCTGCTTATTTTAAACCGATGACAATAATCCAAGACCCCCCCATCAGGAGTAGACCCATTTTGTTCATGCCGCAACACTTTGCGTGTGCGTTTGGGGGTGGGGTGGGGGTATTTATATTCATCTAAATATCTAGAGGACCATAACAACTGACTCTGAGGTACTCTATAACTTATGTTTATGATTTGTTTAGGCTATATGTAAGTTCTACACTCTCTGCTCTTAAGTCTACATATGTGTGTCACGAGGCTGAACTGTGACATTTACTGCAGGGTGTATGGTCATGATGAGCTTCATTAAAATCACTGAACGTAGTAGAAGACAAGTTAATCCCCATTACATTATTAAGATATAAAAAGTCAAAGCTTCAATTTGGACTGATGAAGAAGAGAAAAATACAAGAATTAAAAGAAAAAGTTTAAAAGTCCACTGACATCTATAAAACTGTTTGTGTTGTATTGTTCTGTAGGTCAGGTGATCCATATATATTAAATAAGAAATAAACTTTAGACAACTTAGTCCTACAGTGCAAACACCAACTGTCAAGAAACCAACGTTAAAGCAGTGACAGAAAAGTTCAGCACTACAACTCAGCTGCTCTGTAAGATTGGTGTTTGGTGAAAAATGGTGGTCTACTTGTCAGTAGGCTAAATATACAAAGTCAGAACAAGGTGAGAGAGTCTTGCGCCAGATCAGAGGACCTAACATGTTGACATAGCTCAGGGTGCGTCCATCACCTGCGCAGGAACGTGACGGCCGCTGCTGTAAATGATTCACCATCAATTAAGAGAGGAAAGCTGAGAGCATGTGCACCTTTGGCTGACCTCGAGAAACCACAGCCTAAAACCTCTTACGGGGTGCAAGTCCTGGGGTTATCAACTTTTATACTGTACGGACTTGATATCGCAAGCACGTTCACGCCAAAGTCTGCTTTTCTTCCCAAGGTGGAAGCCCACAGTGTTTACAGGCTGTTAAAGTGCTCGCACTGACAGATGATGATTACATTGACAGCCTGGTTAATGTAGCTCCACGTGAGTTTGTTTTCATGGAGAGAAAGAGGAAGTGGCCAACCTCATTACAACCATGAGCGGTTCGTTGGTTGTACAGTACAAATCCAGCCTGAGCTTTATCCGAAGGCAGCACGGCTACTTTCTCACAATTTCTTGTTTTTATTTATTTTTTTGTGTGTTAGGTTACAAACCTATAAACACTTAAAACCATAAAATGATAAATGTTTGTCACAAACAGCGGACACCGTATTAAACACTATGAAGCTTAGAAATGAATTTTAAGTAAAATATGCATGCAAAAGGGAAAGTTTGTGCTCTGTTTGAAACGTGATAAGAACTAACACATTAAGTATATATATATATATATATATATATATATATATATATATATATATATATATATATATATATATATATATATATATATATATATATATATATATATATATATATACACACACACACTCAGGAGTGAAAGACTTTGTTTTGCATTCCTTGAAGTCCATGACTAAAAAAAAGTTTCTTTTATCAGAACAGTAAATACAGGTCAGAAACTCCTCAAATGCTTCTGTTATTGTTATTGATTGTTGACAGAAACATGAATGGAGGAACTGTTTATCAATTCTTACTCATGTCATAATCATAACGTCAACAATAAAGCACCGCATTCCAGCATGTTATCAATATTACCTCCATCGGGACTGTTATCCATCGTACTTCTTGGCGTTGATTACTTTAAATAAAGTTGACGATAGATATCTTGGACGGTGCAAAAGTCTTTTGAAGGCAGATCAGAAATAAAATGATTTCTGCGCAAAAAACCTCCTCCATAGAGATCAAAAGGCAAAACAGTGAGAAAATGCGTCCAGTGCACGTAAAGCGTCCCCAGCAAAAAACTGCGGGAAGGTGTAGGAGTCACTTCTTCTCTAGCAGATGGCAGTAACAGAGACTGGTCTCTCTGAGATACCTGGATGCCTGCTGCGCTCTGGATGCTGCGCCGCACGATTCAAGTGTGCGCGTGTTGTTGCACGAGCGAAGATTACACGCTTCTCATTAATTCCACGAAAGTGGAGTCAGCATACCCGTGAACGGTATGAGAGTGCCATGCATGACATACACACCCACTGATACAAACACCCACATCAATCACGTTTGCAGGTTAGAGGGAAATGTGACAGCCCTTTCCGCTCACTCAAACTGGTGTTGTGTCTGTCTGTGTGGGATCTGGCTCTCTCTTTGTATCTCACGGAGTCCTTTCTCTGCCTCTCTCCCCTTCACGCTTTTGTGCATTTTCATTGGCGGGGATCTGGAGCGGAGGGGAGTTTGATGCGCTTATTCGATCGTGCTGCGTGTTCAGTAAAGCCACGCTACATGTGCGCTCTGCATGTGCTGGGGAGAGCGCTGCCCTACTGATACACATTTTATGCAAAATACCGAGCGCGTGGTGATGGGAGGGATGAAGAGATTGGAGGACGCAGCACGTGGAGAATGGGCGTGGCTCATCGTGACTTCTTGTTCTTTGACAAACGGCGCTGCAAATGGGTGATAAACACCGAGCAATGCCAAACATCGCGCACGAGTCAACTGCAGCCCAGAAGGAAATTGACGGTCCGTGACACACAAATAGGAAGTTGCTGGAGCGAGTATGCGCCCGTCAATATATTAGTTTCTGAAGAAGCCAACTCCAAAATAAATCCCCTTATAATTGTCTGCTCATTTTTAACCTATGTAACTACATATGATGATAAAATCAACTGTCACGTGATCTTAAAATTTTTGTTCCACAACATGTTAGTGTATTCTCTCAGCACGCACCACAATACTGTACTGCACAGCTTGAGGGAAGCGCCCCCATGTGGTAATTCGTAGCATTACATCTATCTATCTATGCAGAAGTATTTGGACAGTGGCAGAGAATTTATGATTTTGCCTTGTGTGGTCATGTTTTAATGTCTCTGTAAAGCACTTTGAATCGCCTTGTTGTTGACTTGTACTAAACAAATAAACTTGCCTTGTCCTTGAAGACCACTACTATGGGCTTTTATATTGCAATCAAGATCAACTGTGGACTTTCAGCTTTAATGTAGGAGCTGTCACAAAAATGTGGATGGTATTTACCATTGACGAACTACACTCATTTTAAGCAAAGCATCTCTGTTTTTCAGGGACTCAAAAATATTTCGCGAAATGATAAAAAAGAAGTTAATTGGCTCGCAGTGGTGCACTCAGTTCCTTCGAGATAAATTAAGCAGATAAAAGGTGTAGAGTTGATATCATTTGAAATCTAAAGAAATCTCGGGGCAGTTGGAGAAGATCATTATTAGGCTCAGTATATATAAACTTAATCTGTAACAGAGGCAGCAGTCTTTGGTTTGGAAAAATCAACAGCTTTGTATATTCTTGAAAAGGAAGAAAGAACTGGTGAACACATTAATGTCAAAAGGCCTGGAAGTCCAGTTCCATTCAGTTCAATTCAATTTTATTTATATAGCATCTATTACAATACAAGTTGTGTCTAGGTGCTTTCCAGAGACCCAGAACATGACCCCCGAGCATAAACAATAACAGGTAAAACCTCCCCTAGTGGGAGAAAAACATTAAGCCAAACAGTGGCAAGAAAAACTCCCCTTTAAGAGGGAAGAAACCTTGAGCAGGACCTGGATCATAAGGGGGGGACCCTCTGGCTAAAGGCCAGCCGGGAAGAGCAGGAAGTACAGTGAGAGGAGAGACACAGACACACAGTCAAAGGTACAAAAGACAAGATACATTAATATAATTATCCATCAGCAGAAGAACTAAGACTTCCATCTATATATGACTGATATTGGTGATCCACAGAGACGAGGACTGCAGATCAGGATGTCAGCAGGTATCCAACACAGACATCTATACAGACAGGTGGAGGTAAACACTGGGATGGTCAGAGGGTGGGACTGCAGGTCAGGATGTCAGCAGATATCCAACAGAGACATCTATACAGGCAGGTGGAGGTAAACACTGGGATGGTCAGAGGGTGGGACTGCAGGTCAGCATGCAGCTCCTGAGGTTCTGGTCTGCAAACATGTACGGAAGAGAAAAAGAGGGGGCAGACCAGCACAACAAACTACAAGAACAACGGAGCACAATTATGCGTATGAGATACTTCTAATTAATAACTGAGGGTTGAGCTGAAGAAGGGAAAGAGAAACAGAGGAGGTGAGGGGCACCAGTCAGTGGATCATGTTGGGGTCCCCCTACAGCAGGTCTACAGCAGCAGATCTAGGATGAAGCTGTTTAAGACCAGCTGCTCTAGTCTGGTCCTGCAGCTGCAGCTGTAACTACTGGTCCTAAAGTACTAACTATATGCTTTATTAAACTGGAAAGTGATAGCCTAGTGGTTACAATGGTGGGCTTTGGGTCTGAACCCAGGTTCAAGTCCCTGGGCTGGCAACAATGGTGAATCACTCTGGGCCCCTGAGCAAGGCCCTTAACTCCAAATTGCTCCCTGGGCGCTGGGATAGCAGCCCACTGGGGGTTAAAAGCAGAGGTCCAATTTCAGGGTGTATCATGAGATACATACTGACAACAATGACAAAGCTTGAAAAGCTTCCAGGAAAAAAACCCAACAAAAAACACAAAGGTTAAAAGGTGGAAGTTGGTTCCACTGAAGGCAACTAAAGTACATGATCACAAAATCAACAGAAGTCAAAATTAGGCAAACTTATTAAAAGTCTGTCATCATCCACATACTTCTGGATCTATAGCTGTAGCTAGATAGATCTATTTTTACCTTTCCATGCAAGACTTAAATTATGTTATTACAGACTTGTTTTTTTCATTTACTTAAGTCTTTTCCTTTAGACTTCTACTTCTTACATCATGTAACCTTACAAATTAAGATTTTACATGCAGAGAAACCTCTAATAATGTTTTCTTGGTTACAATTTTTTTCATAGGTTATTGATCAGTTACTCAACTCAAAATTGGCAAGCATTTTGATAATCATTTATATTAAAAGGCTATCCCTACAATTTCCGAATGTTATATACCATTATATCCATTGAAACATGACAGGGGTAGTTTTTTATGTATTGAGAACTTTACTTTTATCGAGAATACTTGCGGTACATTTGTTGGAGCAACTTTCACTGTCAAGTCTTCTATTATTACTTTATCTTTTGAAAAGGATGTGAATAACTAAATTTAGGTATAGCTAAAGTAACTTTTTTTTTTTTACATGATTATGCGAAAACGAGAGATAATTTAATCGTATAAGTTATAACCCAGTTATGAGTCTAGTTATTTAATAAGTTGTTTTAATGATCACCTGGCAATTTCCCATTAGTATAGTACGAGTCATTCAAATTGTTCTTCAAATTAAACGCCTCTACAGTAGAAGAGTGCAGATTTTTTTCTTTTCCGATACAAATTGACTCGTGATTTTCCATTTCATCCCCCACTGGTGGGATTGTTGCCGCAGTCCGCCACTAGATGGCGCCAGAGCGCCAGCAATATACACCCGCCGCAGCTCAGATAAACGCCCCTTAACTGCCGGGACAAAGTGACCGGTTGGAAACAAACAAAGACTATCTGAAAAATGACAGAAATTATCCCTGAAGCAAAACGAAGATCGTAGACAACTTATCTGAAGACTGTCCACAACTTTGTTTTGCTTCTTTTACCGCGAGCTCCGATGCGCGCACGCGTGTCTTCCACCACTTAAACTTCTGGTTGAGGGAATGCGGTCGCGTTTGAAGCCGAGGCAACTACTCCTTTAGGCGAGGAAGGTAGGATTTTTTTTTTTTTTTTTTGCTTCACATAAATCTTCTTCTGTCGTGATTAATTGGATGTGTCTAAGAATAAACTCAGCTGGAGCTGAGTCAATCCGGGTGTGTGCTTACCGTGGGTTACTCACGCACTCATCATGAGAACACGTTATGGCAGGGCACTAGATAATTACAGGCTTCCGAGACTGTTTGGGGACTGAGGAGAACAGAAGTCGCTGCCAACACACGCACCTGCGCAGCGCTATTTTGCCCAAGGCTTTAAAAGCAAGTCTTCATCTCGGTGCGTGTGTTTGTCTGTCAACCAGCTCATAACCGCCCCTTCCTCACACACCCCGTTAAATGTGTGCGTTACGACACCGGTGCCAGTTGAAGTGTGTGTGGTTGATGAGAAAATTGAGTTCATTCCCATCCAGACTGCGCCTCCCAGATTGTGTTAGATCACAGTCCAAGAAAGTTGATTTAGATCAGAAAGGCCAAAGCAAATAAGCAAAGAAGAAAAGAAATAATCTTACAGTCGCCTATATTGTGTGGATTTAGCTTCATGTGCAGAAAAACAGACGTGTTCAAGCTCAACATATTGAACATATTCCATGTTTATAGTTATACTTACAAACAAACAAACATTTTGTGTTACTTCTGCTTTTCCTATGCAGCTTAGTGCCCGGCATTCTCACAAGGGCGGTTGTATATGCAGAGAGGAAGGCATGGAAAAGAAGACCTTTCCTTTTGAGCTCACAGATTTGCAGTAATTACAGAATCACTTCCATATGTGGCTCTCTGGCTGCCTCCTCACTGCCCCCACCACCCCTCTCTTCTCCACTGTCCTCTCTTTTTCCCTCTCCCCGCTTTCATTTGCATTCTCCCCCATCTCTAACTTTTTTTCCCCTCTTTCTTTTTCCTGCATTTATTTTTTGGCTTCTCGTCCTGTAATCTGAGCATTTTTTTTTTGTGCAAAACCACAGCTTAAACAAAGTTTAGGATAATCAGAACATCCTGGCATTTTTGGAAGATGGCAGTGAGTTTTGGTGATTCAATCAGGGCAGGCTTGCCAGAAAAAAGAAAAAAAAAGTGTACTGTTGGAGAGGGGGAAAAAAAGTAGAGGCATGGATGGGTGAGGGGAAATGTTGAAGAATACGGAAATATGAAAAAGAACGCAAGCTCAGTTAAGGATTGGAGAAGCAGGAGCAGAACGTGAAGAAAGGGAAAGGTGGAACAGAAAATGAGAGAGAGGGGGCTGGAGTAATGCTTTTTGACAGAGGTGAGTTCAAGATGGGTTCATGGTGACATCATGGCTGATTTTTGAGGAAAGTATAGACAGGAGAGCCGTTCACCTTTCATTGGACACACATGTTGGGGAATAGGCAGAGCGCGTTCATTTGCTGGCACACATGCTGGTAGCTGTGTTGACAACCTCTGAGTGCACCCTAAAATATGCACAAAGAGCACACTTACACACAGACACACACACACGCTCTCTTTATATTTTCTTTTCCCTGTAGTTTCATATGCAATAAAACGGCTTTTGGCTCCCTGCTCCTCTGTTTCCAGATTTGGGTTCATTTGTTTTTGTTAGAGTGGTGGTATATGCCCTTCGGTCCCCAACACATTTCTCCTTCTGCCATGAGTAACTCATTTTCCTACGAGTATTCCTCTGCGTATGTTTTTACTTGAAGGCAGCTGGACTGTAAATGAGCACGCTTTGCCAGGTGGAATGAATGTACTCCTTCATTTCACAGGATGTGTGTATAAGTAACCAAGAAAGTGCAAGGAGAGTGTACATTTATGTGTGCAGTGGTGTGTGTGTGTGTGTGCTGTAATGAATCTTTGGGGTGTATGCGTGTGTGTTGTAATGACTCTTCGGTGGGGTGTGTGTTGTAATGACTCTTTGGTGGGGTGTGTGTTGTAATGACTCTTCAATGGGGTATGTGTTGTAATGACTCTTTGGTGGGGTGTGTTGTAGTGACTCTTTGGTGGTGTGTGTGTTATAGTGACTCTTTGGTGGGGTGTGTGCTGTAGTGACTCTTTGGTGGGGTGTGTGTTGTAGTGACTCTTTGGTGGGGTGTGTGTTGTAATGACTCTTTGGTGGGTTGTGTGTTTGTGTCTTGTAATGACTCTTCGGTGGTGTGTGTGTCCGTGTCTTGTAATGACTCTTCAGTGGTGTGTGTTTGTGTCTTGTAATGACTCTTTGGTGGTGTGTGTTTGTGTCTTGTAATGACTCTTTGGTGGTGTGTGTGTGTTGTAATGACTCTTCGGTAGTGTGTCTTGTAATGACTCTTTGGTGGGATGTGCGTGTTGTAATGACTCTTTGGTGGGATGTGCATGTTGTAAGGACTCTTTGGTGGTGTATGTGTGTTGTAATGACTCTTTGGTGGTGTGTGAGTTGTAATGACTCTTTGGTGGTGTGTGTGTGTTGTAATGACTCTTTGGTGGGGTGCATGTTGTAATGACTCTTGGGTGGGGTGTGTGTTTGTGTCTTGTAATGACTCTTTAGTGGTGTGTTTGTGTGTGTTTTATAGTGAATCTTCAGTGGTGTGTGTGTTTGTGTCTTGTAATGACTCTTTGGTGGTGTGTGTTTGTGTCTTGTAATGACTCTTCGGTAGTGTGTCTTGTAATGACTCTTTGGTAGTGTGTCTTGTAATGACTCTTTGGCGGTGTGTGTGTGTGTGTGTTGTATTGACTCTTTGGTGGTGTGTGTGTGTGTTGTATTGACTCTTTGGTGGTGTGTGTGTGTGTTGCAATGAGCATTTGGTGGTGTGTGTGTTTTGTAATGACTCTTTGGTGGTGTGTGTGTTGTTATGACTCTTTGGTGGTGTGTGTGTTGCAATGACTCTTTGGTGGTGTGTGTGTGTGTTGCAATGACTCTTTGGTGGTGTGTGTGTGTGTTGCAATGACTCTTCGGTGGTGTGTGTGTTGCAATGACTCTTTGGTGGTGTGTGTGTGTGTGTGTTGCAATGACTCTTTGGTGGTGTGTGTGTGTGTTGCAATGACTCTTCAATTGTGTGTGTGTGTGTGTGTGTGTTGTAATGACTCTTCAGTGGTGTGTGTGTGTGTGTGTTGTAATGACTCTCCAGTGGTGTGTGTGCTTGTGTTGTAATGACTCTCCAGTGGTGTGTGTGCGTGTGTTGTAATGACTCTTCAGTGGTGTGTGTGTGTGCGTGTGTTGTAAAGACTCTTCGGTGTGTGTGTGTCCGTGTGTTGTAATGACTCTTTGGTGTGCGTGTGTGTTGTAATAACTCTTGGGTGTGTGTGTTCGTGTGTGGTAATGACTCTTTGGTGGTGTGTGTGTGTTGTAATGACTGTTCGGTGGTGTGTGTGTGTTTGCTTGTCTCAGAGCGACATCAAACTTCACATGACATCGATCTGATTGTCAGGAAATGGTGATCTCATTATGAGCATTCTCTTACTGATTGAAACCCACTGCCACAGTCACCAGCTGCCTGTACCACCACCACCAGTCCCACCCACCCCCACCCCCACCATTCCATCCCTGCCTGCTCCTATTTCACACCTCTTTTTCTCACATTGGCCGTACTACTGGCCCCTTCACCCCAGATCCCTCTCTCTTCTCCCTCTCTCCATCACTCTATGAGCTCCCTAACCTCACTTCCTCCCCTCTATCATCCCCCCTTTCCTCTTTCCTTTCTGCCTTTTCTCTTCTTCCTTTGCCAGCAAGCCCCAGGCCTTTACTCTGTTGCTCTGGGAATGCTAATACGATGAATCTAAAGTGGAAACACACGACTGCGTAACATGTTGCCATGAATATTTCATATCTTTATAAACACACCCAGGGATGCTGCACAACTATGTGCTGAACAATGCATGTGTTTGCCGGATGGCTTCCTGCGAGGAACACCATCTCAGTCTTTGACTTTTTGTAGGAGCGCACTGCGCGAGGATTGATGTCAGGGCAGAGCGTTATGATGTCACTGGCTGAAGTTAATGATACGAGAATGGCGGGGGCCATAGGCCATGTTTCCAGTGGTGCCCAGAGACAGAGATAGCACCCTGATCCGTCTTCATTATCCCCCACTCTGCAGCCTCCTAGACACAATGATCATAAATCTCTGCCTGGAGCACACTTCACTGACACTGAAACACAAACACTAGTAACCTCTGACCTTCTCACTGCTACTGCCTACACACACTCATCCGTGCACACACGCACATACATTACAGCTGTGAACGTGCACACTGTAAGATGAGCACAGCTCCGAACACAGCCCTGGCTCAGCCTCGCTGTCATAGTTTAATAGGGACCACAGTATGTGCTCTGTGTGGACATTGCACTGACAAACACCGTCTTCATGCACTTGGCTGCACATTGTGACTCAAATACACGGTTTCTGTCAGCCTGGTGGTCTTACGTTGACTTGCAAGCAACTCATTACTGCTCTCATCACTCTTATGTAGAGGGAATTTTAAAAACTACAGCTGTATTTACCTCCTTCTTTCCTGTTACACAACTTCTATTTTAGTGCCTCTACATAAACAGTCAAGGGATTTCTATTAACCTTAGTGCCCTCATAAGCAACGTATAAGTAAAATGAAAATAAGATAAGGATCAGCTACAGGGTGTTTTTCCTCCAGTACGGCTCTGATCTGTGCTTCCTGAATGTAAAATTTTGGACAGAAAGGCAGTAGTCCCACTCACTGCGTATCCATTCATTCATCCTGGCCATGTACTGGGAAATCCACATCAGAAATGTTTTAAGCGATGAATTCAGTGGACTACCCTACACCATATGTGCCTGTAATAATTAGAATGACATGGGAATAACAAGAGTAAGACAGAGAGGTTTGCTTTCTTCTTAAGCTGGCTTGACTCTATCCTGTAGACATATTGGGGTCAGTGTAAGTGAGGAACAGATCTATCTCTTTGTCAGGCCAGATGGTGAGATTTACACACACAAAATAAGCAGCTGACCTCACATGGACAGAATAATTTCATGTGCTGTATCCCAGAAATAGCAGTACATGCATATGTCCTATTCTAAAACGTGTTGCCTTGTTTGACTGGTGGTATTGTTAAGCGTTTACACTGGCTGCGTGAGCTGTGTTTGCGTCTCCCGTAGGTAAACGCGCCTGCCGGGGTGCCAGTTGAGGTGTGCCCACCCCTCCCAGTTTTGAGGTTTGAGGTGCTCTTCATAACCAAAACAACTCGAGAAACATTACACTGAGAAAAACAGGGCACACACCCAGACCACAAACACATAAACAGAGACGTGAAACATATGATCTCATATGGAGAGAGGGGCACGTTCAGGGGCACACCCAGATCTGTTGCCGCTGCTGCGCTGTGTTCTGCCATCTCACACGGGACTTCCCTGCAGCCGATGTGCCAAACCACCGATCTTGAGCTGGAATAATTTAGATATCCGCCTTTTTTAAAGATCATCTTGAGGAAAAAAAAAACCCAAAACAAAACAAAAAACGTTTTCTGATAGTGCCAAACTCTGGTTCTCATTTAATTTCCTCTATGTCCATGGTGTTTTATCACATATCAGTTTTCATGTCCCCAGAACTTGCTTATGTGTTTCAGTGTGTTTCTGTTTTTAATATTACTTGTTGCCAGTCCCAGAGTTGCACACACAAAAAAAAAAAAAAAAAAAAAAAATCCACAGTTTGTCCCTGCAGTCTGTTAAATAGATCCAACCGAGGATTGACGACCAGCGGTGCAAACACAAAAAGCCTGAGCAGAATAAGCCCACTGGCGTTTAATTAAAACAGCTTGCGTGCTAAATCAGAACAATGCGAAGTGGATGATCCGGGATGCTGAAACTTCCTCTCCTAATAGGCCTGGCTTTCTTCAGTTATTGATGAAACATGAATGATCTAAGCTTGCAACATGGCAAAATGACTATTTAATCAAGAATGAGAAAAACAAAAATCACACAAACGAGAGACAAAGAAGGCAGAGCGAATTAAAAACAGAAACTTAAGCTGGCTGGGCATTTTTTTTTCCCCCCTCCAGGCATTTTGTGGCCTGTGAAAAAATGTGCTGTATATTTGGAGTGTTGGGGTCACGTGAAATAGGAAAGCTTTATGAATCACTGTATAATTATTTCTTAGTGAGGGCGCGAGTGAAGGAGTGTGTGTGTATGTGCCTGTATTTGGGGAGTGAAAGAGTGATTTTCTTTTTTTTTTTTTTTTAAAGGTAGCGACTGAGAGAGGAGGGGAAGGAGGAGGAGAGTGCAGGAGGGGGAGTGAGGGAGCAAGTTTGAAGCTCACTGCTGCTCTGTCTTTGCTGTTGGAGGGACTCTGTTGAATGTGCACACATCTTTTCTTCCTTTCATTGGCTCGTGCTGCTCATCAGACCATTTTGTCAAGGCTCTCATCTGTCCGTCTGCATCACCAGCGCAAGCGCCCGTAAGTAACTTACACTTAAGTTTGGAATCAGTAACTTGAGTCATTGTTTGTTTTCCTTTTTCTCACTCACTCCCTGCTAACAGAAGGAGCCTTTTTTTTCTTCTTCTTTTTTTTTTTTTTTTGTTAAGGACCGGCTCAACAGTTTTAATTGAAGGTAGAAACTGTGTATGCAAGACACTTGGAAGTTTTGCGGTGATTAATCGCTTTCCAAAGAAGCCAACCACACTTTTCACGTGTAAACGCTAAAATATTTGTTTCCATGCTTTTGTTTCAGTTTGTTTGCTTCTTTGTTCTTTATAAATGCGAGCGTGGCACGGAGTTTATGTGAAAACTAATTCAACCATGTGTGTGTGCCTGCATGTGCCTGCGTCTGCAGATGTGCTTGTTAGTGAGTGTTTCAAGTGTTACCCAGGGCCTGTGGAGCTCTTTATTATTGACATATGTGTGTGCGCGCTTGTATGTGTTTGATGTGTATCCACCAGAGAAGTCACCAGTCCTTGACCCGTTTTTTTTTTAAATTTTTTTTATAACTAGCACATGAAGACTTGGAGAAGAAAGGCATTGTTATTCCATGTTTTAAACGGCACCGGCTGATTCCTGTGGAGTGAGGTGTGTCTGTAACTTGGGTCTTAGTTTACTTGGAGGTTTATTCATTGTGCTCCCACAGCATACAGGATACCAGTGAAGATTATTTAATGATGTTGGCATATGTTGCAGGTTAACAGGTTCTGCTTGTTATGGCCATGTGCGACGCGGCGCGTTTAGCGCTGTGGATATCAGATAAAGATTATGCACCTGATACCAGAAAAGTAGCCGTTGTCCTTTTAAACATTTTGATTTATTGCTCCAAAAGTTACTGGTCAGCAGGAAAACTGTTTCAGCTTTGCACCTGCTGTCGGACACATTTTTTTTTTTCTCCCCCCTGGTGGGTCTGACATAAGTGTGATTGAAGTTGAGTTGTGCAAGTGTGGGATGTTGGTTTCAAGGCCAGCGATATCAGTGCAACGCTGTGCTGTCATCTGCTCTGACACAAAGTTGTGCCATCTGGACAGGAGGACGCAGGGCTCATCTCTGCAGTGAAGAAATGTCCCGGCACTTTTCTCCTCCTCTGAGGAGCCTCGTATGGATCTTTTAAGACGGGCTGTCCACACAGAGCATCTTTGCCTTCACAGCGTATCACTTGTTTGGAGTCAAGTACTGATTTAGGACACAGTATGTGCACTTATGATCATTATTATAACTAATTATAACCATAAGTAGCATCAGGTTCGACTGTCTCAAAACTATTTGTCATGAATATTTACACATTAAGCAACAGACAGCATTTAAAATGCTCTCCACTAAAGTTGTGAATTGTCTGTACGTGCAGACAAAACACAATATAACTTTAATTTGTGTTGTAGGTCCATGGGGTTAGGTTGTTTTTTGTTTCTTTTTTTAGTGTACAGTGCAGATTAGTACAGATTAACTTTATAAATTAGAAATCATTATTTTGTCAGGATCATTCATCCTTTAAAATGCAATAGTTCTGCTGTCTGTAAACTCTTTTTTTTCTTTTTTTGAGAACTACTGAAACAACAGTTAGCCCACAAAAGCTTCTGTGTTGCAAAATCTGCTAACAGTCTTTCTTTGTGACATGACTTTGAGCGGTAAATCAGGGAGTTGTTGGTACCTGTCTCTTTCTGGAATTTCTATAGCAATTACAACCAAGTGGCAGGAAGGGGTTAGCCAGGTGATTTCAGAGGAATCAAGGGGCTCTGTGCTACCACACTATAATTAACAAGGAAACTATTTGCACACCACTTCCTGTGTCTATTTTTGCAGGTGTGCCGTTCTAATTCTGAAGATTTACATTTTCAGCCTCCTTCCAAGCCCTCGCACTGAGAACTGTTGGCTCAAAGTTAAACTTGTGTGGAAATGTGCTGCTGTTGTACATGCTGTACTCGCACGCGTGAGCTCGGGCCTGCTCGTGTTGCTGTGATTCCTGCGGCTACAGGCAGTGGCGGTGAAACTCTTCCATTATGTTTCGCTTTTTTTACTGAGGTTAGAGAAGGAAACACCTTCACAGAGGCCTTTGTGCATGGTTCAGTAAAAACTGCGTGAAACATTTTTATTCAGAACAGCTTTACGTTGTCACACCATTGCTTTTTTTTTTTTTTTTCACAATATCTCGCCTCAAAGTTTCTGTCTTAGCCTTTCTGGCACGATGTTGTGTTTACTTGTTTTGCTTGACCATCTGCTGAAGTCTGAAGTGTTGAGTGCTCCAAAGAGCTCCATCACATCATGGAAACGGCAAGCTGTCAGGATGACTTCATCATGTCACAAAGTGTTTTATGTTTCTCCGAGTTCTCGCTGTTTCCATAGTGGAAGTCAGCACAGCTTGTTATGTGACTTTTTACTTTTTATGCAACAAGAAATTGGGGGAATCATGTTTAATTATTCATACATGGTAAGAAAAGAATTGCATTATCACAACTCAGCGAAAGACAGTTTCTCTTAAGAGTCAAGTTGTCTCACAGAGGTGCCTTTTTTTTTGCATTGTTGCCATAAGCAAATATGTGTTTGTGGGATGCCAAGAGAAGGCATACGTCAAACAAGTTTCAGGTAATGGAATGCAGGTCTGTTTGGAGACACCAGAGCGTCTGTCACTCTGTCTCTCTTTCAGAGCCATTAGCCAGCCACTTGTTGAAAGACTGGAAGCTGTCAGCTTCGCATCAGATAATACTGTTGAGGATATTGTTTTCAGAGCCAAAATACTGCTGATGCCAGCAACGAGATCAGATAATACTCTCCCCCTCTCTCATGATCATGTTTCAGTATGTACATTTAAACTTGTATGTACTGCTTGGGCTCTATAAATCTTTGTTATGGCTCTTTACAGACGCATTAAGCAGTGATTACCTTTTTCGGTCCAAGCAGTTGGAAAAGCCAGTCTGTCAACTCGGTTATGAGGAGACATGGACTGTGAAATCACTGTTTAGCTGCTGACTTCAGGTACAAAAACAAACCTAAACATACCCCTCTCTGCAATTAATCATTTTGAAATTTTAACCGTTGAAACGCAGATGCAGATGCAGATGCAGACGCAGACGCAGATGCAGATTTTTCTTTTTTGAAGCTGCTAAATAACAACTCAGTCCCTCTAGTGAAAGTGTTGAGTGGCTGCTCTACTAAGACTGATTTAAGGTAACATCCTTCTGGTGTCTTCAGTTAAAAAGTTGAGAACTCTCTCAGGTTCACAAAAAAAATGAAAAAGCATCAAAGGAAAGTCACTTTGAAAAGAGCTTTGCGTATTCGCTGAAATCTAAAACTACTGCTTTGTATTCCACTGGAATAAGAATAATCCAACGGTAAACAAAGCGGGAAAGCTGTGGCACCCAGAATCTTTCTCGTATATGCAGAGTAATCACTGGTGGTTTGTCGTGCTGAGTAAAAAGAAGAAGGGGGGGGGGGGTCTGCTTTTCTTAGTTGTGTGGTTTAGAACTTCCTGAGATGCCGTGATTAATTTCTTATGTTTGACTGCAGTTCTTATTGCCTGAGGGGTCTCGCGCTGTCACAACGTTGGATGCATAATTGTGTTTTTTTTTTTTTTTTTTGCTCACTGACGATTTGATAGCCTTTGTTTGGCAGATATCTGGGAACTGTTCCTGCTCTCCGTCTGCCGTCCTTACTCATGCGTGGGTTCTAGTTCTGCTCTATCTTTTTGGTGAAATCCAAAGTCCTCAGCAAACAAGAAAATCTCCTTCCCTGCAAGCGTGCCTCATCTTGTAGAGCTTTCTCCAATTTGCCATCTTGATGGAGTTCATTTTATATGCTACATGGTGTCGTGTCCTGGTAAAAAAGGAGAAAAAAAAATCGCTGGACCATCTTAAGTGTAACCAATATACTTGCTTCAGATTGATGAAGTACTTTCAGATCTGATGTTCCACTATTTATATGGAAACGAGCATAGTTAATTTAAACTGCTACAATTGATCCTCTCAAAAACAAAAAAAAAATGGAAAGTCCCTGCAGAAGAAGCAGCAGTAGCCGTGAACCCACCCATAGCTGGCCCGGCTGCTCCTCGCTTGCACGGCCGCCTGCTGCCCCTTGCATGCCCCCCAGGCCTAGGGGAAGTGGGTAGGCCCTCGATGCCCATTTGGCCCCGGCTAACAGGGAATGAAGTCACTCCAAATTCCCCTTATCCCCTTATAGCCCCAGACGGGTTGGCGAAGTGAGCCTACCACAGGACCCAACATTAAACATAAATGGCACTGTAAAAAGCTGCCGGGCTGATGTGACTCATTAAAAAACACTGGCGCCAACGCTTAAAAAAAAAAAAAAAAAAAAATGTAATAATTTATTATTGTGTTTGAGGAGTAACAGTGATGAGTTGTATTTCAAAATGTTGTGTCTGTGCTCTAGCTCGTTCTTTTTGATTGCCACTTATCATTTCACTACATTTATTTAATGGTCAACTGTTTAAGTGGCATTTAATCATAACGGCTCCCCTAAAGCCAATTTAAATACAAAGTTTTTGATCAGTGTAGTTTTGTTTGCCTCCTTGGAAGAATCCAAAAGTCACATTATAAAATCCCTGCTATCAATACCTACCTTTTCCTCATTGGCCCTTTTCTTTCGCTGCTCTGCGGACGTATTGTGCTGCTTTTATGAGAGCTGGTTTGAGTTCATGAAGGAGATATCCAAATGGACCAAACGCTGGCCAAGTGCACGCAGGCACACACACACTCACACACTCATTATGAGCCTGAGTGTTGCTGGCAGTTTTTGTTTTTCCAGTCTGTACCTCTTCTCCCATTAGTTCCAGTGAAGTCTTTAGTGATGTTTTTGTGTGTTGGCCACACAGTGGAACCGCTGCACAGGGTCATGGTACAAGTTGTATAAGCAACAAAAGGATAGAGAAGGGGTTGGGGGGAGGCGGAGAGGAGAGCTGGGTACAAGAACATGATCACAGAAAGGAGATGAGGAGTGGAGGGGAAATCCAAGCAAGTTTCTTTTTTTTTTTTTTTTTTTTTTTGAAGAATAAACCGGGAAAGTAGAAGATGCGAAGCAAGAAACGCAGAGAGTAGGAATGAGAAAATAAAGATGGCAGGCCGTGTTGGCAGGATGGGGGTGGGTACCTATCGGCGGCTGCTCTTTCCTGAAACGTGGCCACCCGATCCTGCCTGGGCCCTGGATGCACATGTGGAACAGTTTACTGTAATGGAACTCTAAATTAGTGGTGGTTTGAAGCTGCCTGCAGCAGTAGGGTGTAATTAACTGGCTCTGTTGAAAGAGAAAGAGCCAGAAAGAGGCAGGGAGGGAGCCAGAGCCCTGGAAAAAGGCATGGGGTGAGAAGTGTGTGTGTGTGTGTGTGTGTGTGTGTGTGTGTGTGTGTGTGTGTGTGTGTGTGTGTGTGTGTGTGTGTGTGTGTGTGTGTGTGTGTGTGATAGAGGGTGCTCTCACACATGTGACGTGTGGAGTTTTTGAGGTTCTTGATTGCATGTGTATGTGTTTTACTGTGTGCGGTGCATATGTGTGCGTCTTGGAGAGTACTCTTTTTTTCTTTTTCTGGGCATGGCGCCACCCCTTAGTGCCCCCAAGTGCCCAGACTCCGTCACTGTTCTGCTGTGCTGTTTTCACTCAGTTCAGCAGTTCACTGGTTCAGCCTTAGATACCCCCCCCCCCTCATTTTTTTTGTTTATACCAAATTCATCACCAAGATATTTCCCTGTGTTTTCTCCCAGATTCACAAGCCACAGCAGTTCCAAATTCCTTGGCTCTGCTCTTTTTCAAAGCCACATTTAAAAAACAAGCTGATCACACCACCCACTCATGAATTCACTCTAAGGAAGCAAAAGGCAAAAAGAAAATACTTTTTTTTTTTTTTATTCAATTTTTTTTTTCTCTTCTTGATTTGAGAGTCAACAGTGGAACATAAGTACAGCCTTGTCTGCTCTTGAGACTGACTTGTCTGTGCCTACTGTGAGGAGTCAAAGTGATGAGCGGGCTGCAGGAGGTGAGAGCCGGAATGGCTCTGTGGGATGGGAGCCTGACCTCATGAGAAGATAGTTGGAAGTGACAGCATCAGTTAGCAATCAGTGGATCTCATTCTCCCTACCCACCAACCTCCTTCCTCCCTCCCTTCTTCATGCTCCGGACCCCGTGTCTGGGCCTCTGGTCCTGGGGGAAAGAGGCAAAGAGGCAGGCTGCTGTGCTAGGCTGGCAGCAGAAACAGAGGAGGTCTTTATAGCTGAGTTCTGGTGATTTAAATCATATGGCATAGCCTGGAATCACCGTAGAAGTCTGGAAGCTCTTCAAAACTGCAGGAACAAGAGCTCTCTCTCTTTATTCCCCCCTCTTTCTTTTTTCCCCTTGCTCTTTTCCTCCCTCCCTCCCGTTCTTCCCTGTTATAACTTTTTCCAAACGTCTTTCTTATTTTCTTTTCCGCTCATCCAGTCCCAGTTTTTCTGGCTTTTTCTTTTACAGCTCACTCATTATTTTCCCAGCATGTCTTTATCAGTCAAGGCTTTACTGTCCCATCCTTCTTGACTTCCCTTTTCCTTCCAGTACGGTCATACCTGTTGGTATGAAGTTTACACATCTTTACTTCATTAAAACTAAATAAAAACAACCCTGAATGTGTAATGAATGAGTGGTGAAATGCTGTGAGCCTCTGCATAAACCTCAGATTTATTTTTGCTGATAGTGCTGATCTGAAGTATTTGTCCTTCTGTTTAAATGACAGGATCCTTTTGTCTTCTCTTCCTCAGAAAACTGACGGCATACCTCCTCCTCCTCCTTTAAAGTGGACACCGGCGCTCCTTCAGCAAACCCGAGGGTTTCCCGCTGCTCATACGGAGGACGCAACGGCCTGCTGCGGACCCCCCCTGGGTGCTCAGTCGCCATGGCTGCCAACAGGGAGCAGCAGGTGGGTCACATGACCGGCTTCCCACCTGCTGTCTACCCCTTCCCTTTCAACTCCATGAGAAGCCACTCCCCCTTCGACCTGCTGACCAACAGCGGCCTGTTTGGGAGATTCGGGGCTGACCTGCCAAAAGAGATGGCAGCTCTCTGTAAGTCCATTTCATTTCTAAGTGTATTGGACTCGTCTTTCCTCTTATATGTCGTTTCCATCTCTGTGAAAACTGTACGGGAAATATATATCCACTGCTTTCATTTTAGTTTAGTCAGTTTAAATAGTTGGGACTGAAAAGAGAAATTTATGACTTTTTAAATTGCACTTCATTATGTGTAATTTTGTGGAAATGGAAAGCTTTTGGGTCCGTTTGTGATATAGGATGACTGGTAGAAAAATAATCCTCCAAAAGAAACCAGGAGGCAAAGGTCTACTTTCATCAACACAATGACTACTGCTCCTGTGGTTTCCTTATACGTTTGATGACTGTAGATGGTGTGGTTGTGACCACAAACTCTGACTCTGGCTTCATGTGTCTGAGTGAGTAAGTGTGTGTGTGTATGTGTGTGTACGTGTGTGTGTGTGTGTGTGCGTGTGTGTGCATGGAGCTCCTTACAAAGCCTTTGTGAGACAGACAGAGCAAAAGTCTGCAACGGAAGACAAAACAACATTCTTCCATTGTGAGGTGATGAGTGCTGTGCATCAACATATTTATATGAAAGTGACTCATATTGCAGTTCTTTATTCAGACAGAGATGATATGAACATTTTTTTAGAAGTAAAGGTGAGTTAGAAGCAGGATTCAAAATACTACTGGAAGTTCCTCTTTAATCACACTTGTAGTTTTAGACTCGACCAGAGGGGGCGCTGTTGTATTCTGAAGCGCTAAAGTGAGAAGACGTGTGTGTGTGTGTGTGTGTGTGTGTGTGAGAGAGAGAGAGAGAGAGAGAGACACAGATCACAAAGAGAAGATTGTTGGCAATCCAGTGTGTTTTTGTGTTTTGCAAAAATACAAAAAAAACTCATCAGACACTCACTCCCAACGTGCATTGCTCATTGTTCAAACCACCTGTTTCACAACCACAAACCAACAACAGGATTTTTAGCCGGGGTGTATCCATGTGCAGAACCGCCTCAGTAAATGTAGTCGATGAGGTTGTCGATGTGAGGAAGAGAGAGGCTGAAAAAGAGAACAGAGTGGACACGTTTGTTGAGGTAAAGGTACGTCCAAGTCATTTGAAATCTGATCTGAGTGCAGTATTAAGGGGTGGCAGGTGGTGGTGGAGGGTTAATAATGGGTGTGGGTGGCAACAGCTGAGTGCAGAGTCAGTGAACACCAAACCCCACCCCCACCCCCGCGCCTGTGTGTGCAGTCCCCTTTTCTCCCCAAGCACAGCATGCCCGTGCACTTCTACAGCCTTTCGGCCGTCAATCACTACTTCAACACCCCCCTCCTTTCTCTCCCTCCACCACCGCTGCCCACCTAATCCTCAAGGTATTTTCACAGAACCAGAGCACGAGAGAGAAGGAGCACCTGGGGGTAATGTCCCAGTGTGGTGGAATCCAAGAGCACACCCTGCAAGAAAAACACACAGAAATGCACAGGCAAACACGCCACCGGAGACAGTCTTCCCTCGAACTTTCTCTTTGTCGCTCAGACACGTTTACACACGCATGCACGCACTTTCATCTAAAAACTAGAAACATACCCCCTGACGTAGAATGAAATCCCACCGCACTGACACTTGGATTCTTTTTGAGTTTGACCCTGGCATGAGTTAAAACAAACACAAGTATCAAAGCACAAACGGATGCAGGCGACCTAATGCGCCGGGGCTGCATACATGACTGCTTGCACTGACTCATCCACGCTGGCAGTGGGGTCGCCCACCAGGGTTAAAGAGTACACTTATAAGCTGTAAGCTCTCTGTCTGAGCTGAAACAAGGCTGGGGTCAAAGATTAAGTCAGAATCACAGTGACAATTAGCTTCTACTGAGCTTTATTTGTTGATGCTGTTTTTTTTTTTAAGTTAATCTATTAACCTATATTAGCTTTATAAATGCGTACATACAGTTATGATTAGAACTAACAGACTTATGGTTCATTGTTGTCTATTATTTTCTCAATCAGTGACTAAACATTCTCATGTTGGATAAATGGTACAAAACCCTAAATAAATGATAATAATAAACAAATGAGATATTTTCTAATAGGTGAGTAAAACATTGGTTCATTTTCTCCGAGTTGACTGATAGACTAAAGCTTTTAAAACTCTTCTCCACTGTGTCTTTTTCTACAAAAAAAACCACAGCTCAGTATCCCGTTGAAATTGTGGCCTCTCAGTGGAAAACTCTACGTTGTTTTTATCGGCTTTTAAAACATCCCATTGAAGTATCCCTTGACAAGGAATGTTACAAGTCATTTTGCTGACAGCAGCTTCATTCCCGGCTCTCTTAAACGTTCGTGGGGAAGACAAAGGGCCTTGGTTTGGATATTCCCCAGGCTCTGTTTTTCTTTTCCCCTTACTTCTTCTCCAGGAGTTGGCTTAACAGTCCTGCTCATTGTTTTCAGGGCCGTCTCTCGGCCATACTGAGAAAATACTTTTCATATAAAAAGGGCATTGCGGATATTTCAGTGTGTGTGTGAGTCTTTTTGTGTTGCTTCAGAACTGTGTGTGTAATTGTTGTCAGAAAGGCAGCCCTGGTGATATCTACCTTTTTCTTGGGTGTGATCTATGCCAACCAGACGGGACACCTCCCCCGACGGGGCTCTGTTATGGCACTGGTGTGTCTTTGGTAATACCTGCACCGAGGTGGGAAGAGACAGAAGTGGGAAGGGATGGGGTGGGCTGACTGCTTTTCATCATAAGGCACATAAGGGGGACGTAAACCAATGAAAACTATTACTTCACTGCAAGGGAGTTCACTGCAAGACCCCCATCCTTGCTTCCCAAATCAGAATAAATGGCAAAAGCGTTTGCTCACCCGTGAGAGGATCTGATGGCTCTTTGTGCAGTTTGTAGTGCAGGCTGTTATCAGTTTATCCCTGTCATTATGGAAGCCCTTCAAACAAACAGTTGGAAGCCCATTAAGGCTACTTACTATGTGATAACATCGTCACTGAGCCCTGAAACACCTCTCTAAGCTTTCACCAATCAGGGCCAGAGCTCCGGCCCCAAAGGCACCCACAGGGATGTTTTGAAAGGCTAGTAGGCCATTTCCTTCAGTCCACACGGCTTGGCCCGAAATCTCAAAGCCTTTGCTGGGCTTGGACCTCCCATTCATAGCATATTTTATAAAGTATACTGAGTGGTGGGAGTCTCAGTGGTAAGTGTTTGTGCTGCATTACAAGAGGTGAATTTTATAAGCATTTTATTAATGGAATGGAATGAGTGGCATGTTGAAACCTGTGCAAAGAAATCCCCAGCCTGCTCAGTCACGCCTCCGATGGAGATGGAGCAAAGAGCTGGTGGGGTTCGTCATCTCACGGTTATATGTTGCTCACTAGAACCCTAGAATACTGGCTGCTGTGCTTATATGCATACATTTTTGCGTGATATAAACACACATTTATATCTGAGTGCACGCGTATGCAGCTCGCACAAACTAACACAGGCAGAATGGGGAAAGAAATGAAATGTTCCCGCAGGAAAACTATATCCTGATGCAGAATGACATAATTAAAAACACTCTTTGCATTCTCAAATACACACACACACACACACACACACACACACACACACACACACACACACACACACACACATTCATACTCATAAAGAGGTTATGTTGGCTTAGGGAGCTCTGGGAATTGCGTAAAGGAACCATTTTGGTGGGAAATGTGGTATGACAGGGAATGTTAAAGCGAACCTTTCAATGGAAGAGAGGGACAAGTGAAGACTTCTCTGGTCCACTGGAAGCTAAGCAGAGCACAAACAGCACATTGTACAGCGTTTATTTATTTTCATAAGTGCTGGGTTTCAGCCCGCCCTTGATGAAGTCAGGTCAGCACGATGCTGATGGTGTAGGTTTGGATTTGTATTCATGTGTATGCTCATGTGGGTGCGCTGAGAGACGATTGGGGCGGATGTGGAAGAGAAAGTGATTTATCTATGAATATGAAAACTCGCTCTGCTACTCCTCACCTCTTTGTTGGCGAAAGCTTCCCTACACAAACAAGAAAACTAAACACCCATCTGTCTGTTTACTTCTCTTGACGGCTCTTAAGAAACAGAGACGCCACCTTTCTTTTAAAGCTGTGAATGGACTTTAATGACACCTGAGTCTTCACTTTTGTGTTTGCAGCTGAGCGGAGAGTTAATCCATCTCGGACCTCCTCCGATCTCAAGTTAAATGATCTCCAGAGGAATAAATACATTGTGTGGCATTCATACCACAAGATCAGAAATGCACAAGTTGATAAATACAATAGCCAATTTAAGCAAAATGTCAAAAGAAGGCTTAAATTGCATAGATTTTATAAGATTAAATGGGCGCTTTTACCAGTGTGTAGGAAAACTTTGCCTATTGGCCTGGAGGAGAGTCAAGACCCATTTATGCTCCTTTACGTATGTAATAGGCAAGCGCGTTTCAAGCATTGAAGTCGCTGCCATCATAGTTCCATGCAATATATTGTGGTGTAATAAAATTCAATTCAGAAAACATCAAATGTCTCGGTTGTCCTCCATTCACAGTGCAGAAAGACAGCATTTAATCCTTGTAAGTATTAAGTATTAAGTATTACTCTCAGTGGACTTTCCCTGAAAGTTTGGCTGTGTAATTCCATATGGGATCATTTTTTTGTAACGTGTTTTTGAGGCTTCCCCATGTGTCAGATATTCCACTTCTAGAGTCTAGCAAATACTGAAAAGGTGCATAAGGTTTTTATAAATGTTTTTATTAACAGTGCACAGCAAACCAAAACTTTATTAGGTAAACAAATAAATACAAACATATTAACACATTTTTTTCTTTTAGCTACACAGAAAACGAGTAATTAGAAAAGTATTATTGTGCAAAAGGGAAGCTATGGGAGCAACAATAGCTGCTTGTCTCTGTGGCCAGGCGACGGGATGTCGTAGATATGACTCTAGTTGCATCCAGTTTTTTCTCTACTTTGTTCCTGTGCTGGTTGCATTAGCTATACTGCTCAACACTGCCCCCTGCAGTTTCTGGTGGTATTGCTCTTTGTGCTGCGTCAAGGACGGAGTTGCAAGGGCCATGAAAACAGACCAAATTACACGCAAATTACACAAGGAGGAAATTACACGCAGCCCCATTTATGCTGCGTCGAGCATAAACGGGGCTGGATTGCCATAGTTGGGAGCCGTTTAAACATTTTGCTTGGGTGACAGGTCTGGACTGAAGCTGCACCAATTTAAAACCCACTTTCTCCTTTGTGGAGCCATGCTGTTATTAAGCCATGCTGAATGTTGGTTTGGCATTGTCTTACTGACATGAAGAACAGCTTTGCCTAAAAAAGACATCATCTATATTGCAGCATTTGTTGCCTCACAGATGTTACAAATGCAGTTACCCATAATATAAGAACTGATAATCCCCGTCCCAATACCAGCACGGATGCTGGCTTTCAAATCAGAGGGTTGTGGCATTCATGATTTCCATAAATAATTTTTAAATTTTGTTTCTGTAGACCTACATTCTCCTTAATCCCTCTTGAGTGAGTACAGATCCAGAGATGGTGCCAGATCTGTTTGATCTAGTTTAAATGGTTTGTTTTATGGTTTAAGTTTTCACTTGTACAAAGGTTCCTGAGAACATGGGGATTTTTGACCATACAATTGTCTAAGAGTTTTAATCTGGTGCTGTTTGAGAGCCTTAAGATCGTAGCATGTCTCAACCACGTCCTCTACAGAGACTTTTAATAATATTAGTTACTGCATATGATGAATTCTCTCAATGTCTTTGCAATTTAACACCAATAATGTTTTTTTCTGTAATTATTGAACATTTTACTTTGCCTCTTACAGCATATTCTTTTAGGCACTATGCAACTCTTGCTGTCTATTTTTGTCAATTTTTATGCCATTTTATATATATATATATATATATATATATATATATATATATATATATATATATATATATATATATATATATATATGAAATGCTGTTTGTTCTATCTATCTTCCGTCAGACTTAAATAATTTGGAAACAGTTTATTCATGTTTTAATTTTGTTTAAATTAAAAAATGTAATGTTTTAATTTGATTTCTTTTTGTATATTTGAGAATATATATAATTATTTTTTAAAAGAGTGTTTTATGGGGCTGTATCAAGTTTTGGAGCACACACTTATAAAACTAAATCGAGTTTTGACCCGGTGTTCAGCGCTGTGAGTGCCAACTCTTCATCAGAGAAAGCACTGTGACCGAGCCATCTGCTCCTTGGCATCTCTGCTCCTCGTCCATGATCGACATAGCAAATTAGCAATGCTAGGATTCTGCTATTTGTGTGCGATGACAGCCCGTGCAGCGCTGTTTGGCCGCGTCCTTGATCTATCAGTGAGGCTAGATCCTTCTTGGCTTTATCATGCAACTCTGCATCGTCTGACATCCCTGCTTTCATCTCCCTAGGCGACCACTAGCCTCAAGATGACAGCCCTCTGCGGCGCTCCACTCCCTTTTGGAAATAATTTCCCTCATATCGCGTTTTTTTTTAAATTTTTTTTTAATTTTATTATTTTATTATTATTCATCCAGCTGGCCATGGTTCAGAAAACGTGGGAAAATGGAAAGAAAAGCTTGCTTTATTTGTCTTGACATTTCAAGCACCCTGAAGTTTTTTGTAAAAGTAAAATGAGTGGAATATCTGCTCCTCACATGATATCCACCATAACCCTGCTGGCTTATGCACTTTTGAGTTCTTTGCTCTGTTCTCTTTCCTCCTCCCTTTCTTTTTTTTTCTGTCCTGAGCCTTCACCTTGGATTTCCTCTCATTATCCCTTTCTGCAAGTATGAGCCAATTTGCCCCAAGTTGTGGAAAATTTCTGCAACTTTATGTGCATTAGGTGAGCGTGCTTGTGTGTCTGCATGCCTGCAAGTCTGAAAAGTCAGCAAAGGTTGCTGGTAAGTGAGGGGCCACAGAGTGAACTTACCTCTGACACGATGACGGATGAAGATAAAGTGGCTACTATTAAAACTGTGAGACGCGTGTTTTGAATGGCAGAACTTTGTGAGCATGCGCAAGATGGACAGCGAGCAGTGGCGAGAAAGGAAGGTTGGGTCCTGTGAGGGCGAGGGAGGGCACACAGGCCCAGGGCGGTTCTATGAGAACAAGATGGGGGGTCCGTATTTTTGGCTGAACAGCTACGAGATCAGAATATTTTGTGGGTTTTTTTTCCGTTTTTTCTCCCTCCTGGATAAAACGGGTAGCACAGAATGTCATGACAATACAGATGGAGGGAGGGAGGGAGGGAGGGAGACTTTTTTGAAAGATGGCCAAGGCTGATAGCTCTCTGAAAAGTAGCTCTGTTTGGCCTTCGGTGGGACCAGCATGGCTGCAAACATGGCTGCTCACAATAAAAGAACAAGAGGGTGGTTCTCTCACAAGTCGTGCCTCACCATTTCCTACAAATCTCCTGAGTGCACAACAGGTATACTGTGTGAGAGGTAGATGACTGGATAAGGTTGCATGTCTTGCCACAGCAGAACACCCGTAAAACCTGCAGCTGGTTTGAACAGTCGGACGGAATTGAAAATAATAAAAGCAACAAATGAAAGATTTGTTTGATTAAAACAGAACTGCAGCAGTGGTTTAGGAGAGGAAGGAGTGTTTCGTAGAACACATTACAAAAAAAAACCCCAGCATAGTAAATCTTCCTTTTGTGACTGTATCGTGTTTGGATTCCCAAACATGAAGGTTTTACTGAATAACCAAAAAAAAAAAAAAAAAGGTATTTTTGAGCCTTAATAGCTTTTATTTTGATGAAAAAGATTAGTATTTTGCGTCATGTGTGTTCTGTGTAAACTGGAGTCTGGCTTCAGTGGGAGGACGTCCTGGACTGCAGTAGTGTTCAGTGTCTCTATCATCACCAGCAATCTGTTTCAGCATGTTCACACACTGCACACATGCCCACATCAGAAATGCAAAAAGCTCTGCATTCCTTTCAAAATCACCCCTCTGTGTTCAGCGCAAGGGCTTGTCTTTATTACCTCACACAGCAGCGCGTTGTTGACGGTTTGGCTGGAACCTGAATGACTGTATACAGAGGAAGTGGCAACAATGTGTTGTATACGTCTTATCTGTAATTGGCATCAGAGTGTCAGACAGTAGTAAAGCCTGATTTTCCTGGGCTCCAGCCCACGTGTCACTATAAGCAGATTGGGTGCAGCTTACTAAGCGTCTCTGTCTTTTCTCAGGATGAAGGCAAGAGAGAATCATCAAGAAATAAATGTTAAGAAGTTTTGGATGAGTGTTAAATCTGTGTTAATTGCTGAAATTACACGTAATTGAAAGCAGCAGCCAACACAAAGTGATCAGTGAGTTGGAAGCCACTGAAGACGAAGTAGATCTTAAGCCAAGAATAAATACACAGTACTTTGTCAAGTAAAACAAATCACGGACTTGAGGGGTGGAGTGGCTGCGGGGAAGTTGATGAAGTAGAGTATTTGCAGAAATGAAGGGGGATAAAAAAAATTTTTTTTAAGAGAGTGATGGAGAGACTTGTGAGCCAGAATGTCAGGGAGAGAAGGAGGGGGGAAGGATAAGTTTGGGGGGAAAGTTAGTGGCCCTGTGGGGGTTTCTTCTAGAGTTCAACCTCTCTGGCCAGAGAAGGAAGGGGAGGAAGGAGGGGCGGGATGGGGAGCCAGGGACAGGCAGCTTAGGTCAGCAGCAGTATGGAATATGTGTAGATTAGACTTTTCAACTCAGTCTGCAAACCCTCTGTAGCCCTGCAGGATTTGTAATGTGCAGTAGTGGCTGCCAGTAAGTGCATAACCTCTGAAGTTAGTTAGTAGTCTGAATTCCAGCCTCAAACACAATAAAAAAGACTTGTCAAAAACCTGGGGAATCAGATAGGCTCCATAAATTCCCCAAAACAGAGGCGTTTCAAGAGTGAGCACGTGATATAATAAATTACAACTGTTGCAGCTCACCGGTCCAGGAAGCGGCTCTGGCAAACAACACCTATGTTGCATAGAACGCTGGAGCACTCGGGGATTAGCCAGTTTTTGATTTCCAGGATACATGAGAGTAGCAGTGGGTGGGGGGTGAGAAGAATGCATGTGGATCATAAAAATGTGACTCGAGGCAGTGATGATTTAATCTGCAATGCATCCATGGACCAGGACATTTTTTGAATTACTGCATAAATGGGACGAAAGGTAGCAAGACAAAAGAGTAATTTTTAACACTAAATTGTTAGAAACACTCTCTTCTTGGTGTCATAAAGCTTTCTTTTATGACTTTGACAGCTGCATGAAGAAACGCATAAAAAAAAACAACTTACAATGTTGTTTACTGTTCAGTGCAACAAAGAGCCATTACACATGTGTCTCTTTGTGCTATTGTGTGCAAGTGTGACTTTCAGCCCACGTTTCTGTTGGTCTGCATGTGCATGCATGTGCCAGCTTAGGAAAATAAAGCAGATGTCTCAACTGGAAGATGTCAGTAAACACAGCAATGAAAATCATTTTAATGCGGACAGAAACGTGAAAGCGTGGTTGCTTTCATGAGACAGGAAAAAGAGTTAAGTGTTAGACAGGGGGGAGGAGGGGGAAGGGGGTGAGGGCACTGTGTGTTTGTGGGGAGCATAGCCAGCAGCACAGATTGACAGGAAATAGTGTCTTTTTTTTTCCTACTGGGCTGTACCACTTGTACTGATGTGATGGGGGGTGGGAGATGAACGTGCAGAGCTCAGAGACTCGAGTGATTCTATCATCATATATCTCCTTGTATCAGGCTGTTTGCTTTCACTCGGCCAGAGTCCCTCCGTCTGCTGAGCAACAGTTAGGACCAGTGACAAGCTTTTTTATTGACCCTTGGCCAACTATTGATTTCCTCTGATTTACAGTCACATTGAGGGCACTGTTTTCTTTTTTTTTTGATTGGATTGTTTTATCCATAAGCAGACCAACCTTTTTTTTGTTTTGTTTTGTTTTTTTTTACAGTGAATGGTGGAATCTTTATTATGCAAATCACAATGAACCACAATGTTTAACACTGAGGTGTCAAGACGGCGTTTAAATAGATAAAAATCATTACCTGTGCTACCTCCTCCCATCTGCACCCTTTGCAATGCTTTTGCAGATATAAATCACGAACAAGGTCAAGTGAACATGTGAGGAGTGTGTCCAGCACATGGTGTGTTTGTATATTGGGCACATTTGTCTGTGTAAATGCACTGCAGGGATTGAGTAAGGCAGCCCTCATTTATCACTGTTAAAGCACTTCCAGAGGGAAAGACAGAAAGTACTGCCCATCCTCTGTCCCCTCAAGCCGACGGAGAGAAGGGAGGGATTTCTACCCTGGCATCTGGTTTCTGGGTTCAACCACAGCACAATGTTCTGTCTCTCCATCTCTGGCTCTCTTTCCGACACACACACATATACACTCGGCCAGAGGCTGGGCTTTAATATGGTTATGATTAGAGATGGGGGCTTAGAAGAGGGAGGGGAAAGGGACTCATATTTACTGCAGAGATCTGGGGGAGGTGCAGTATAGAGACAGACAGGGACCAGATCTGAATGGAAGATGGTTGGATGGGGTGTGTGTGTGTGTGTGTGTTTGCATTAGGAGCTGAAATGCTTCAGATGAAAGCAATGTAGATGAAATAAAAAGGAAAAAAAACACAAGAAGAATGGAAATAAAGTTTTTTTCCTCTAAGCAGATCAGATTCTTCCTCCAGAGCAGGCTCTGCTGGACAACCCCTCCCCTCCCTTTATCCACCCCCCTCCCTCCAACCGAGTACCTCTCTTTATCCCGCCCTCTCTGTGTGTTTCTCCACCCCCTCTCAGAGCGTCATGCTTAGGCAGTTGGTTCGCTCGCCTGTGTCTGGGCTTCAGCGAAAGCTCTGAGAGGCTGTTATTCAGGTCTGTTACAGCAGACAGGGAGCAGCTCACCCAAGGGTAGGGGGAGAAAGTAGAGAGGCAGAGTCACGCTCAGCTCAGCTCAGCCCAGCCAGGCAGGAACCAGATCTGCATTCCAGGTTAGACGGAAAGAGGGAAACTCAGCATCAGCAGGAAAGCACGGCACGGAGACTGACAGCGAGAGATAAGTGCAGGGAGGGGAAGGGAAGGCAACAAATCCAGATAGTCACTGTGGCTGAGTGTTGTCACTGCCTCAGAGACTGACGTGAGCAGTGCAGGCAGGCCAGGACACAGGTAGGACTGAGCATTCGTAGTGTTTTGCGCTGAGGGTGGGGGGGGTGCCATGTTCGACTGTATGGAGGCTCTGGGAATGGGCCCCCGTCAGCTCTATGATGTCACCAGTCGCGGTGCATGCATGCTGCGGAAGGCGAGCCCCTTCTTTGCGGGCTTGGACCCCTTCGCCTGGACGAGTAGTGCCAGTGTTCAGTGTAAGTGACATCCTGTTTGATTTCTTGTGTGACACAACCATGTCTTTCTCTGTCTCTCTCTCTCCCTCTCTTTCTCTCTCACACTTGCAAACATACACACTCTCTTTCTTTTTCTTTCTTTTTTTTTTTTTTTTGTTGCTTGCTTGTTTGCCCCTCAGGGCTCGGCCAAAGGGGCTACAGGGCAGCACAGGAAAAGCCTGGGACAAGACGGTCTCTTTTCCTCTCGCCTCAGAGCCAGCTTGATCTGCCTGGCTATCTGAAAGAAACTCTGACATTTCTATTCATTGCTTATCTACATTTATGTGTTTGGATGTGCCCGTGCTTTCCTGCCCGTGTGTCTATGTTTGACTTGTGAGACTGCAGCCATGGACTCAAGTTTCAGTGACAATGTGAGCCACATGGGGTTTGACCTTGCCATGTTGTGAAAGTGTTTTGTAAGTGACAGAAAGAGAAAATACTCATTTTGGTTGATATTCTGCTTATAGTGCGAGTTTCATAATAGAAGTGTGGTTTCTAATGACACACACATGGATACTGTGTTTTAATATACTGAAACTACAAGGTTTTCATAGCTTCCTGCAGTCTTTGTAGCTGTGTTTGCCATTAATACCAGATGGATAATGATATTCCTCTTGAGCAAAACAGCCATGAATTAATAAACAGATTAATTATTTATTGAATACATGAGTTAAGGAGCAGGAGTGCATAGTTTTAAAAAAAGCTGAGGGATATTCCAGGTGGCTTTCTCAAATGCTTGCTCTTCTAATCGCCTCGCTTCTTCGTTCCCTTTCTCCACCTTTGACTTCAGACAAGCTCCCAACAACAACTGGGGTCCATTTACATACACTTTGTGGGGGCTGCTGCCATGTGAAGAGTAGTGACAGTGGAAAAGGGATGTGTGTTTGTGCTTCTGGGGAGCTGCGAGGCAGTGGTGGAAAAGGTGTGGAGGGAGCCAAGGCAGATATGAGAGTGGAAAATCAATCAAGAGTCTTAGAGGGGCTGGAGCAATCAGATAAGCATTTTTTAGATGTTTTCTTGTTTTTTTGGAAACCCTTGAAGGTGGTTAGGACTTTTTTTTTTTGGTGTTTGTATTCTTCTTTTTAGCTTATCCAGCTTCTTTTTGTTCCCTGTTACTGGCTCTTGGGGGGGAGTCATCTGTCTTCATTAATCGTGAAGACACCAGCATTTCAGTGGCCGTCATGCACACTGGCTAAGCTTTAATGAAGACAGATGCCCTGTCAGTGGAGGCTGAGGCCAGAGGGGACTCCAGCCTGCCCAGTCTGCTCTGCTTAGCTAGGGGAGCCCTGATGATAACAAGATGAGATTTGTTTATTTAATCAATCAGGCCTCTATGGCCTTTCCTTTTAACCCATTCACACACACATGCACACATTTAAAGAAAATCTGGCCTCGAGATTCCAGAGGCACATTTTTCTTATTTCTCTCTTCCTCAAACATGGTGGATATGAGAGAAGTGCTGAGAAGCTGCCCTAGGGGTATGAGAGCAGAGTGTAGCAGCGTAGAGCAAAGTGGAGGCTGGGGGAGGGATGGGGTGGCGTGGGGGGGTACTGTTTCAAACTCTCTGTGCCCAGTAACCTTTGTAAACAAGGCCCTGCTCCTGCACAAGGAGCCATAATGCCTCTCTCTGCCGAAGCAGTTGCCCCTCATTGTCCTCATCAGTGAAGCTGATGAATTGATCTTTGAGTCTGATATCTCATTAAGCTGGGCCAGCTGCACGACAGAGGAACCAGCTTGGCTCCTAATGCCACACTTTCAGAAGCATGCACTCTGCACACCACATTAACTCGTGCGCTAGTAATGGGTCACCTGGCCCTTCCATGATACGTCCTGATCTGTTACTGTGGTGAAATGCTTTATTTATGTTTTGTCTTTTTGTTGTTTTTTTTTTTCCCCTGAGCTCAGTTATTTTGCACTTTGAGACGCACTTGAAAAATCTTAACAGTACTTATTTGATAAGATGTGGAGAATGCAATAAAAAAGATGCGTTCCTCTAAATCCTCCACCAGATGAGTGTACTCCATTGTCTTGGCTGTAAATCTGCTGCCCTGATAAGTGTCACTGCTCTTGGCTGCTAGCCAGGGACAATCGACGGACTTAAAAGTGTGTGGTCAGTTTTCCTGTTGTTTTGTTCAGTAGTGGGAGACCTCAATGTCAGAGGTTAGTCAGAGGCTACGGCCTGGCCAATGTCAGATCTACTGCATGTGTGGCGGCCTTGTCAGCCTACTTAAAAGGGGACCCTTTCAACCAGCTTGGCTTGTGTAATGCTCTTAAGTGCCTTATGCCACTGAGATGGTACTACATCTGAGCTGCTCCACGCATAAGGACATAAGGATAATGGACACTGATTTTGTCATACGTCAATGAGAACTGAATTAGTCAACTGCTAGGAAAGCCATCTGAGAGAGCCTATGTACACCAATCCTCTTTCTGTCAATGTTCATTTGTGTAGAAGAATGAGGCAATTACATTTTAGCAGTTCTGCAGGGTTTTTTTGTTTTTTGTTTTAAAGGAGAGGGGAGGGGGCTTCTTCTGACAGAAATATAATCGTGACTTCATTTCCTTCATCACAGTTTGGATACTCACTGTGATGCTTGTAAGCATGTGTGAACCTGAGCAATAATGCATTGTTGTTGCAATCTATCGGCTGTCTCAAATACACTTCCAAAGGCACACACGCCTCTTTGTTTTCTCTTAATCTGCTGTTCAGGGGTGAATTGAGGAGCTAATTGAAATGGGGGTATAGATCTCGGCAGCAGTGGCAGGGAAATAAGAGGTTCTTGTGACCGCTGGCGCATTCTGGCCCCCGATCATTTTCTCCCTGATAGAAGTGCGCAGTTATTTCATTATAATTACAAAAGATTCAATTAAAAGATTAGGATGCCTGTGGGGGAAAGACTTGGAGCAGATAGCGGTATCTTGTATAGGAGGAGGTGTGTGTTACGTGAGTGAGAGATTTAGTGTAATATGGTTACAATACCGAGAAGAAATTATCACCGTTGTCATATATGTGTACATAAATCTCGTTGATCCTTTCAAGATGATGTCAAAACAATGTGCTGAAGTTATAACGCTCGAGGCAGCCGAAGGCCACTGAGCCGTAATTGATACAGCAGCGGGAAACACCATCACTTTTATCTGAAAACGGTTGTGGCAGTCCAACCAAACAAGTAGTTGAAGATAAAAAGTTCATTTAAAAGTTACATTTTCATAGCAAAAAATAAAAATCTTTGCTTTTAATTTCACAGTGACCTTAATCTTCAGGTGTAGTGGGATTATATTTGCATCTGCTGACCTCATGTGGAGGTATCACCCCGTCTTGTTCGCAGATCTGTCTCATTGCCACAGTAATAGCCAAGCACCTTTAATGGGCAGCCTGGCCTATAAATAAACAAACTCAATCCCTGCAGTTCACAAAAGTTGTTTTGTTTTTTTTTTCTTTCTCACAAGCTTCTTTTAGCGTTGTCTTATGTGTAAAAAATGAAATGGCAAGCAGTGCTTGCGTGTGTGGAGTCTATGTGCAAACTCCTACATGCCAACGGTTGCGGTTTTAATGTTTCTGTTTGGCTGCTGCCGGACACCCAGACTGCCGTGTCAAATCCAGAGACAGACAATGTGCCAGGCTGAATTCCTCAGGGCTGTGCTGGAATCCGGCTCTGTCCTGATAGCAGTTTATAGCCTCTCTGCAGCGTCAGTCACACTGCTGTAAATAAAACTCATTAACCACCTTGCGGAGGCGCCGCGGATGCGCTGTTTGTGTTGTCCCGTCCACGTTGGTTGGTTTTGTTTCCCAGCAGTGCTGACTCTAAAACGCTACGAGAAAAAGCATGTTCGCCTGACATTTAGTCGACTGCAACATGGTATAACTGGCTGTTATGAGACCAACAGTTTGCATCGGTGCATGAACTCGAGTTGAGCATAAAATGTGGAATTTTGTAGGCTCTCGCACAATAGTCTTCTGGTCTCAGAGGTATTGCGGCTGCCCGATCCAACACCCATGTCTGGCCGCTTCCATTGTAACTGTTTACTGAGAACAGCTCTGGCTGCCAAGCACCTTTTCCCTTGAACAAAGGCGTGGGCAAATTGGCAGACTAAGTGTGAATGTGTGTGGGCTATTCTAATTTTTGCACCTGAGAGTTTCTACTTTACTGGTGAGCACATGATGTACCCTCGCGCACATGTATGGATGTTTATATATATATGTGTGTGTGTTTGTGTTTGTGTGTGTGTGTGTGTGTGTGTGTGTGTGTGTGTGTGTGTGTGTGTGTGTGTGTGTGTGTGTGTGTGTGTGTGTGTGTGTGTGTAAAAGCATGTGTACACCAGCTCAGAGCCATGTGCAAGTTTAATGTTAAGACAGCAGTTCTGTCACCACCGTGTTATTGACTCACGGCTCGGCTTGAGTGCTGGTAGGGGCCCACTGTTATGAAAAGCAGAGGCCTTGGACAGCGAGGCTAGGACCGGTAACCCAGACGGGCCCTACTGTCCCGCGTCTGTGCATGTGTGAGCGGATTGTGTTTACGCAGCCGACAATGTTTGGCAGAGAGCAGAAAGCGGCTGGTGTAGTATAGCTATTATCTGAGCTCAGGGGTGGAGAGTGATGGAGGAGATGCGGAGAGCGAGGAAGGAGGGGAGGGAGGCTCACTGGTGTTGTTTTTCCTTTAGCATTAGTCAAATTCTGTCAGTGTGCGTGGGTGCAACTGCCATGACCATCTCTCTTGCAGTGGTGCATCGGTTCATTTGTATACACTTGGATTAGTTTGCGTGTCTACATGTCCATATCTGTGTGAGCGTGTGTGTGTGTATATTTTGGCTGTGCGATCTGTGAGTAGGAACAGGTGTGTGCATGTAAACGGACATGCCTGTAATTGTGCACCCAGCTGACAGTTTGGGGAACGATGAATGTCGGTGGAAAACTGAACAGATGCCTTTTTTTTTTTTTTTTTTTTTTTTGTGCATCTGTGGGTGTTTCTGTTTGCACGTGCACTTGCAACCAGGTTACTGTGAGAAATGAAGTTGGATGTGTTCACATCTGAAGAAATTACTGGTAACTAATGAGATTTCTCTCCAGCCCGCTGTCATATATTTAGAATCACAAATCAAATTTTATTTCATATGACTTTGCACATGTGTCCAAGTCGTATAAATAGGCAACTGTACAGCTGGGGAATCTGGCTTTTTTTAAATTTTACTTTCTGTATTAGTATTACCAAATCCCTTTTTATAAATCTGGCTAAGTTTGCTGTGAAATACAAAAATTAACTTATGTTCACCGGCTTTTTTTAATTTTTTATTTTTTTTTAATTGTTTTTCCTTCTGTAGAAACCAGCTCATCGGAGAAACCCAACAATTACAAAGTTACGCAACGCAAATGGGCCCCTGCTGTACATATTTTGCTCTAAATCTGGCTCAAGAAATGCATTATCAGTTACACACATGACACACACTCACGAGCAGGCATGCACTAACACAGGAAAAAAAAAGAAAAAAAAAGAGAGCACATGCTCTGTGCTGGCTACAAACAACCAGATAATATGTCTCCAGTGTAGCATGACCTGTGACTGATTGAGAGATGACTTCAGCTGTCCTGTGATCAGACCTGTATTTATCAGCTTCTCTCTAATTTTCTACATTTATGGAGCTCCTCTGCTGCATGAACAGCCAGAAAACAAGGAGAAACACCGCGAGACAGTCAGTCAGACAGGAAGGAGTGCACAAGATGAGTCATGGGCTTGCTGAGGTGCTTCTTGCGTTGTTTTGGGGAACACTGTGAACTAACCGAACACGCTGTGCCTCTCTGAGACATTTTCACACGAAGTAAGGGATTACTGTCAAAATATATCTAAAAAGAAAAAATCTTTTTTCCCCCCGTTAGTGTCTCACCTAACTTCTAAGCACAACATTTCACAGAAGGAAATGAATCATCGCATGGGTTAAATCTTAAGCATATCGTCAGCACACTGAGCGCCTCCACCCAGACGCACACAGTTGGGCAACCTGTTGGCGGTTGGTCGCCAAGCAAAAGTGAAAAACCCTGAAATGCATCATTGCTCCTTTCAGCCACTCAAAGCCAAACTTTCTCAGAGCATCCTCTAAATGTCGTATGACAGCAAAAAAAAAAAAAAAAAAAAAGATTGTGCCAGTTTAAGGGAATTGCCAGTGTTTCACAAGGCACCACGCAGATTGTAAACGATAAGTCATTTTCTTGCCGATCTGCCAGTATTGTGTCATACGTTTTCTTCTGAGGCTTTTCATTCATTTCATCTGAGCGATGCTTGGTACAAATCAGGACACTTTAGATAAATAGTTTCTCGATATTAGTCAGTGTCAGGAAAGAGGACAGAAAGAGGAAACCCTGTGGGTGGCTGCCTTGGCACACTCATTTACATGTTGGGTGGGAATGAACTGTCTACTGCTACTTGTGGGCGAGTTTGTTCCCTCTGGTAGGAGACTTGGTGTTTGCTTACTTTGGTCTGTAGTGTTTCCCTGAAGTGCTGGAGTGAATACTACTGTTGTTGTTTACATTATCCTCCTTTCCCCTCACTTCCTCTGACAGAGCAAGGCTGCAGCCACTGCTGGGCTACTTCTACTTTTGAAGGTTTCTATTGTTGTGGGGAGGAAGCAATAGCAATTGAACGAGCGCTAGCGGCCTTGCCAGAGACAGACAGGTGAGAGCCAGGCTACAGATGGTGGGAGGAAGTCTGGGAAGACGAGAAACAACCCAAGGATCAAAGACTCAGGGTTTCCCTCGATGACTGTTCCCTCCTCTCTTCTCTCCTCACCTCGCCTGACTGACTGCCTGCCTCCGCTCTCTGTCTGCTTCCTCGCCTGCCCGTGCATTGTCCTGTCTTCTCAACATGATCAATGGCCCAGACCTGTGCCAGATTGCCAGGTTTGGGTTCACTCTTCAGTCACTGGAGGTGAGCAGTGTCCCCCTCCGTCTTCTGGTGGGCAGATGAACAGTCAGCTGGAGCTCACCACAGGGACGAGAGGGCGTATTTTTTCCGCAGATATGCACTTGACTGCCTGCTTTTTCCTGCACTAGTCATAAACGACCTTTTTTTTTTATTGAAATTGTATTTCCTTGAATTTTCCCAGTGTTTTTAAGACCTCCTTCCTAAGGTTTTTGTACAAGGACATGTGAAGGAAACTTTATTCGCCGGGTTCAGAGGGGACAGGCAGCTTGTCTATTTGAAGCCAACTTGTGTTTCTTGACTTGATGGGCTTGTGTGCTGAGAAAAAAAAAGGGGGGGGGGGGGGGGGGGGGGGGTAGACAGCCGCCAAATGTTGGCTTGGCTGACTCCATCAAGAAAATATCAAAAGGCCCTTTATGAGGTGCTGTAAAGAAGAAAGGGTGTTTTGAGAGCACCAGCAGACTGCAGGGGTAATTCCACTTTTTAAAATGTGCCTTGAGGATACATGCTTAACCCACCTGCTGCCTCCACTGCTCTGCAAATACTCTGCTTATGCACTTTTTGGGAGGAAAGAATGCGTGTGTGAGTGTTAGCAGGACTTTGTGGGCCATGTCACATTACCTCACGCTCCAGAAGTCCAGCGTTTTTGTCATTAGCACCTTTGGTGGCCACGAGGAGATGCCAAACTGTGTTCTGTCTCTCCTCAGACGGGACACCGCGGATAATCCAGAGCGTGGTCATTTGAATCTCTGTTAGACGACTTTCTTCTGGTTATGACAGAAGGGTGTAAATTCCTTGCAGAGTGTCGGTGTCCTCTTGCTCGTCAACTCTGTTTTTTCATCGGCCTCATTTCAAAGGGCACTTTAATGTGGCCTCTTTACAGGCGTATGCAGGAGCCTAGGTAATGAGCTTTCTGACAGCTGTTGAAAGGCCCTGCTACCTCTCATCACCTTTAACGAGAGCATCGCTGCCCTTACTTAAGAATTCTTCCTGTCTTTCTCCCTGTTTTTACTTCTCACTCGACTTTTTTTTTTTTTTTTTTTTTTGCCCCAGCTGTAGGCATATGACACTTGGTGAACCTCCGACTTGAGAGTGGGCAGGTGACTCAACTGCGTGTAACAGAGCTTAACAGATTATGTGACCTGTGGTAAATGAGAGCACATTGAGCAAGGTAGAGCAGCAAGGGATACAAAAGTGTGTACACTGACGGAGATCCTCCGGAAAGACTGGTACCGAAAAGAGGAAGGAAACGAGCGTGTTGTGTGGGGCCTTGTAGCAGAAGACTCGGAGTGATGGCAGGAAGATGTGGGCAGAGAAACTTAGAGAATGAGCGTGACATGCACTGGCACCACTGACAAGGGTGTGGTACTTTCTTTTCCTCTTTCATGAAGGCCACTTCTTCACAGAAACCTCACAGTGCACTGATGGTCACTCAGTGAGTCCCCTGCAGTGCTGCAGCCTCTTTACCACAATGTAGGGAGGCAGGGTCGCTTCCAAACATCCCACCAAGTGCGCCAGCAACTCTCCTAGCCCACTGTTCGCCATCCTCTCCCCAATCTGCTGTCCGTCTGCCACTAGTGTCTGCCCAGTCCCCAGCTCTCTTCTTCACACTGGGTTCTACTCTGCCCCTGTCTCTCAGAATGCCTCAAAATCTGATCTTATTGCTCAGCATATTCAACAAGAAGCTGCATGTTTCACAGATTTTTTAATGAAGTTGCATGTCCATGCTTGCAAGTTAAAACCAACAGAAAAAAGGCACATAGACAGAAATAGTTGAGTAGTTGAATTATTATTATCAGTCATATTATTGTGGGCAACTATGAAAAAGTAACTTTTTCTTCTCCACCTAACTTCATGATCCTTCTTTTAAAAATTGCATAAAAGTCATAACAGAAGTGGTTGAAAACTCACTAGATTTTTCCCCTTTTTTAAAAATGAAATCTGATCGTCTGAACATTCTGTAAAAAAAAACAAAAAAACAAAACAAAACAAAAAAAAAGAAAGTCATTTGTGTAGAAACTCAGCCACACACGAAGCTGAACATGTACAAATCCCTTTGTGCTCCTCGCTCATGTACAACACTGTAATTACACTGTCCTCACACAGCCTTCAAACAGCCTTTGAATTTTCTCTCCCAAGCCATGACAAGGCTTTGGGATCAGTGTCCCACTGAAGATTCAATCACACCACCAAGTCACGTAGACAAAATCTGCAGGCCTATTGTGAAACATGTTACACTGCCAGAATGTCATATGCTGCTCGGTTAAAAGAAGTGTGTTGCAACACAAAACAGGAGCTGCATAGTCATGCCTTTGCTCACATACATTACAAACACTCCCCTTTCCAGCTGGGTGAACAGCAGGCGGCCTTAGTGTTGCCAGAGATTCCTATGGTTTTGTACATTTACCTCTTACTATTCTCTCTGTTTCGCTTCTTTAATATCTGTTGATCCCAGTGGCATGCCGATTGGTTCGGATGACTTGACCTAGAATTTAATGCAATTGACCTACTTGAAGTCACCTTCAGCTAAACAGCTATTTCTGTCATGTGCAGTTATATTTTACATCTAATGAGGCTGTGCGGAGTGACATACTACACATCCCGCTCAGGCTAAAGGATTTAATGTTAGTAGGGCAGATTGTTCCGTGTGTGTGTGTGTGTGTGTGTGTGTGTGTGTGTGTGTGTGTGTGTGTGTGTGTGTGTGTGTGTGTGTGTGTGTGTGTGTGTGTGTGTGTGTGTGTGTGTGTGTGACCAGAGGATAAGATCTGGTCAGTGAAGCTGGGCCGTTTGTTCACAGACTTCACTCCAACAAGGGATTAGGGAGTAAACTGATACTTAGCAGGAAGCAAACAGTGGCCACTGATAACTATCCCTTCTTTTTGCCTCTCTCATCCTCTTCTCCTCCCCCAACAACAGCAGCCGCCCACCTATGCCCACGCTCTCATCTCATCTGTCCGTCATCAGCTCCCAGGCCTTGGCCAGCGGATTGTCATGCAAATGACGCCCCAGGCCTCGGAGCTCTGATAAGGAGGGCCTCTCATTTCACAGGGCTTTGTTTTCTAAACAGCGATGTGCTGAGTTGAAGAGACAGGGTAAAGGAGATCAGGGTGGTAGCCTGAATGGGCCTTCTCTCGCTGGCGCCCTGGGGTAAGTGGCACTGGCGATGTGGATGGAGTTGGCTGAATGAGGCTCAGTCTGGCAGCCGGGTTCAGGAGTCGTGTTCTCTGGCAGGAGCCAGGTCCCCTGTGTTGACAGAGCCTGATGTATTTTCTCTATCCCTGCCATCTTTGAGTTTTCTCCTGGATGGACTTTTTCTGTCTTGGGTTCCCTTTCGAAATCTATTTAGACAGAGTCAGTCAGTGTTCGTTACTTGACGCCACATATGGTTTGTCCTTTTCTAATGGGTTGTCAGCGCTTGGTCTGGAGCCTCATTTGCTGATGTTATTATTGCATAAACAGTGGTTCATGGCACGTTCAGAGGGTTTCTGCTCTCCCACTGACCCTGCTGCTTTGTTACATTCTGGCCAAGGATATATGAGAACTGCTGTAGAAACATTTAGTGGGCGTAAACTTCACGTTTTTGATTGATCTGCACATTTGGCTTTGGGATTGCTCTAAGAACTAATGGAAAACATATTTGCCTCCAGCAAAGTGAAGCTTTCAAAGCAGGAATTTGAATGTGGATTCTGAAAAGTCAAATATAAAAATACATATGTAAAACAGATGCTGTGGCAGCTGGCAATAAAGGAAAAATGTCCTAACATATTTCTGCTATCTTCATTAAACAAGTTGTAATAAGCTAATCACAGCAGCTGTCACTAAAGTGGTGCTGATGGTAAACTTGGTCTTGAACAAGACCTCCCCTTAGCAGCAACTGCGCCTAAGCTCCCCTCCCCACTTCCCCTTTCTCTGTTTTTTACCAGATTCTCTTTTTTACGCCTCTTTCTTTCTTTTTGAAGTCTCTCGTCTCTTGTAAAAACCCAAGCTGGTGGTTCCTGCCTGAGCTTCGGGTGGGAGAAAAAGTAGGAGCATTGTAGGTTAAGTTTAGGCAAGCCCTCTGTGCTTTCCATTGAAGGTGCTGGGGGGGAGGTCGGGGCAGTAAAAGCTGGGATTTTAGAGCCTTTCTGTTTTTTATTTTATGATTGGCTTTTTTTTTTTTTTTTTTTTAACAAGCTGGGAGATACAGCTGGTGGTGTGAATAGCTGCCCAAGGTGACCGAGTCCCAATAAACTGCTGGCCAGCCGGGCTGGGGCCTCCAGTCCAGCCATGGGACTGCCTTTATAGGCTGCATTACGAGCTTAGGCCTCTGTTAAAACCTAGCAGGGCTGCACTGAGGAATTTAGGGCCAGGAAACAAGAGAAAAATAGGGTTTGTGTGTCAGGGGGTGGTGGGATGCAAGGTTGGGGGGGGGGGTTGAATTTAGTAGGTGACCAAGGGTGAAAGTGTTAGTGTGGATGTGTGTGTGTGTGTTTATGTGGGTTGGTTAGAGGGAGGGAGGGAGGCATATGTGTGACTTTGTGTTTGAGCAGGCTAGAATGTGTGACGAAAGTTTGGTCCTGTATGTGTGCAGCAGCTTAAGTTTCTCAGGGGAACTTTGGAATCCGCATGCTGCACACGTTCAAAAGAGCCGATATGGGATCCCCTCCACAATGTAGCCAAGAATAATGTAACATGGCAAGTAAAAGACACGAGGACCTGCTGGTGTCACAACTACGTTCCAGTTTGAAAGGCGGACGTAGAGCTTTTACACCAGTTCGGTTAGCTGTGATTGTCAAGTGCCTCGTCTCTGCTGCACAAGCGTTTGTCAGTGTGTGGAATGAGGAGGAGCCAGCTTCTGGCTTTTGTTTCCAGCATCTCGTTGTAATACCTATCCTTATCAGGCAACCTGTCCGTCAGTGACACTCTTGCTTGCTGCACTTTTGTCTGAGCTGTCAGGCAGTCATTAATCCATCGTTTCACCCACTGTGTTGAGATGAACCAACGATATCTACAAATGTTTGAAGGGTGGGGACTACTGCCCTGACCACTGCTAGGAAACTTTTGCCCGAGTTTCATGTATCTCTTTCAGGCCTCCTATATTTATTTTTTTTTTTATTTGACCACTGCTAGGAAACTTTTGCCCGAGTTTCATGTATCTCTTTCAGGCCTCCTATATTTATTTTTTTTTTTATTTGGTTCCAGAGAGAGAAAAGTTAAAGTAAAATTTTACTTTGCTCAACCTTACTCAGTGTCTACGTTGGAAGAAGGAAAGGAACATCTGTTAGCTGTCAGAACGTGTCTGAATGTGTTACATGAAGTAACTTTCCGCCTTCGCAGACTTAACAGTAGCTATAGGACGATGTTTACTGACAAATTTCGCACTCATGTCCTTTATATTTTTTTCTCCCTTTCCACAGCGGTGGAGACCCAGAGGACCAGTTCAGAGGAGATGGTACCCAGTTCTCCGTCTCCACCTCCCCCACCTCGTGTCTACAAGCCCTGCTTTGTGTGCCAGGACAAGTCCTCAGGGTACCACTACGGGGTCAGCTCTTGTGAGGGCTGCAAGGTGAGGAGAACCTGCCACCTGCATTTTTAGCTTTGCTTAGCTTTGATTTATTACATACATCCATAAAATTTCTATTTTTATGGCTAGTTAAGAAGGGAAGAGCCTTGTGGACAATCGACGCAAAGTTAAATGTCACATCCTGTATTTGATAACTCAACCACACATTCTCTTTCTCTTGCCCTCTCCCCTTTTGTTTCTTGCTTCCTGGTGCTTCAGGGTTTCTTCCGTCGTAGTATCCAGAAGAACATGGTGTACACCTGCCACAGAGACAAGAACTGCCAGATTAACAAGGTCACACGCAACCGGTGCCAGTACTGCAGGCTGCAGAAGTGCTTTGAGGTCGGCATGTCAAAGGAAGGTGAGACCTCCAGGACTGAAGTTATTAAGAGACCCAGGAATAAAATGTATAGAAATATATCCATTCAAATCCATCCAGTCACATTTGTGTGCAAATACACACATATACACACACACACACACACTAACACACACACACAAGGCTGCAGACTTGGAAGTTCATTAACTGATCTTTCAATGTTCAGTCAGAGACTGGGAAACTATGCAGCAGGGAGGCAGAAGCAGATGAAGACTCCACCAGGGGTGGTGATAAGGGCGAGGCTGGGCCCTGTACCAATCATATGACTAATAGCTTTACAAAATGAATCTGACTTCCTGTTTCACCGCAAAACCTCACCCCTCTGGCCAGCAACAGACACTGCTTTCATTCATGAAGACAGCACAGGAGAAAACAAGATTTAGAGTTATGGCAAAGATAATTGCAGCAGGATTCAGGCTGTTGGCAGAATCAAAGGCCCCGTCTTTATTTCATCCTTTCGTGAGCACGGTTATGTGTACCATCGGTGTCTGTGTCTTTTCCTCCACAGAGCCCGTAGGACATGTATGTGGGTGTAATGTTTGTGTGGGATGTGTGTTAAAACCGGGATCACATTGTGCCTCTGCTATTACTGGATATCCTGAGAGGAAGGAAAGTATGGGAGGTGGAGGAGGGAGAGGAGGGAGAGGAGGGAGAGGAGACAGAGCAGGAGAGAGTGGACTGGCTAGTGTGTGTCGAGGTAGAGAGGGATCAGCAAGGAAACAAGTGAATGATAAGAGGGAGATGTGCAGTCAGTGTCAATGCAGATACTGTTATTATTGTTATTGTTGTTCCCACTGGTGGGCAACATGCTGACTGTGCGGTGGTGACAGACACCGAGCATGAAAACTTGCACTGTTCCTGATGTTGGAAGTTGCACGATGAAAGGATTTTGTGCAAAGAAATGGTGATTCCTTTGTAACTGCCACGTTTGCATTGTTGTTTTTCCTTTACGTAGCGGTGCGTAATGACAGAAACAAGAAAAAGAAGGATGTGAAGGAGGAGGTGGTGCTTCCTGAGAGCTATGAGCTAAGTGGAGAGCTCGAAGAATTGGTCAATAAAGTCAGCAAAGCTCATCAAGAAACCTTCCCGTCACTTTGCCAGCTTGGAAAATACACCACAGTAAGTCACACACGCAAACTCATATGCCTGATGATAACTCATGGAGCATGTAGCAACATTTTCCAAGCCATGATGCCACTCACGGCTCCCAAATTGCATGCAAAGACATGAACTCACGATAGCTTTCCCAACATAGTGGTGGCTCAACTTATTCAGTTCTCCATTAAGCCATCTGCGTGGCTTCTACATGATTGATGTAACATGTAAATTGATTTTTTTTCTTCTTTTTTTTCATTTGATTGATGAAAAATGCAAATGCGCTGTGAGGTTCTGAAACACAGCGGTGCTTGCTCTGATGCAAAAGGGGTAGTGCGCATACTCTGGGGCTAAACTGTGTGTGTTTTGGGTGTTTTTCAGAACTCTAGCTCAGACCACCGAGTTCAGCTGGATCTGGGGTTATGGGACAAGTTCAGTGAGCTCTCCACCAAATGCATCATCAAGATTGTGGAATTTGCCAAGCGGCTGCCAGGATTCACTACCCTCACCATCGCTGACCAAATCACTCTGCTGAAGTCAGCCTGCCTGGACATACTGGTGAGACAACCCCCCTTTTTTTTAACGCTTTACTCAAGTTTAAAGATAATTGAATGGCTATGTATTGTTTATGCTGCGATGACATTATGCTGGCATCTGGTGGAAATAAGGGGTAGTGCAAGGATGCCTTCCGAGGTGAAACAAACACACTGAGCAGATGTAGAAACACGTCGGCACCATATTTTGCTGAATACAAATGCAGTTTATTAATCTTGTGTTTGTAGATGCTGAGAATCTGCACACGCTACACCCCAGAACAGGACACTATGACCTTCTCAGATGGATTGACTCTGAACCGAACTCAGATGCACAATGCTGGCTTTGGACCGCTTACAGACCTCGTGTTTGCCTTTGCTGGCCAGCTTTTACCGCTGGAGATGGATGACACAGAAACTGGTCTCCTCAGCGCCATCTGCCTCATTTGTGGAGGTACTGCATACATAAAACTGAGTCAGTCCAGTCGTAAGGGGGAAGTGGCTTTTGTTAATCTGACTTTCTGCAAGTGTGTCACAGCTGTGACACACTTGCAGAAAGGTGTGTCAGATTACCGTAGCAAAGGGAAAATGTCTCTACTTTTAATGTCAAATCAATTTTTATCAATACAGAAAAAGTATTAAGAGAATTTTCTGCATTCTCTACATCTCTCATCAGACCGAATGGATCTAGAAGAGCCCGAGAAAGTGGATAAGCTGCAGGAGCCTCTACTTGAGGCGCTTAAGATCTATGCCCGTCGCCGCCGCCCCAACAAACCCCACATGTTCCCCCGTATGCTGATGAAGATCACAGACCTTAGAGGCATCAGTACAAAGGGTCAGTATTTAGTGACATTTGTAATAATCATTCCAACTTTTTGCTACTTTTCCCACCAATGTATAATCTTTTGACGTCTTCATTTGTATAGTCGAAGTGTTGTAGATCTGTGGTTACTAATCACATGTTCTCTATTTCCAGGTGCAGAGAGAGCCATCACCCTGAAGATGGAGATCCCAGGGCCGATGCCTCCTTTAATCAGGGAGATGCTTGAGAACCCAGACGCCTTTGACGATCAGACAGAGTGCAATGAGAGCCTGACGCCTCCACCGCCACCAGCGCCTCCGGCGCCACCAGCACCACCACCACTGGTCGTGAAGCAGGAGGCCGAGGACGAGGACGACAGCTGGGGCACGGAGAATGGCAGCGAGCCGTCGCCGGAAGAGGAGGACGAAGATGACGACGACGACGTGGGAGACGAGGAGCGAGACAGGGGCTCGGACAGTGACGGGGAGCCCTGGGGAGTCTTGGATAATTTAGACGGGCCGAGGAAAAGCCTCGTCGGGAGGGCACAGTGAACAGAGCATTTCTTGCGCCGACATACTCATGCACATACAGAATCTACACGCAAACACTCACACATACCGTAGATTTACAGGCATACAGCACAACTTCAGTCTCTCACCTTTACAAATACTGGCCTTCCCTTCGTCCTTCCATCCTCAATACTGCACATCACTGTGTCCTCCTCAGTGGAGCACAGCAGAGCCTTAAGTGTACAGACACTTCTAACTCAGGCCACATGGTCCATGACTAGTGAACTGCAGAGAGACTAAAGTCAAGGAGAGGTGGCGGTAAACTTTACGAACTCCTGATATAGCCACGAGGGAAGTTAACGCGACTAAAAGAACATAACCTCCTTTGAGGTAAATATTTCTTTCCTTTTCCCACTATTGTTGTTTATACCTAAATAGGGGAATAGTCAAACCAGACACCAGACCCGAGCAGTTGATTCCAACGGATTACAACAAGCACATTACAACAAGATTACAGGGCAAAACCAAATTGAGTATGCTAATCGTTTATGTGGTTATTGCTTTGAATATTTTTTTTTTTTTTGAGTTTATGAATAAGTCCTTACATATCTATGTACCATTATATATATATATTTTTTTTTATGTGTTACTCTGGTTTCATATATGAATCCTTTAGTATTTCTTTGAGGAGCTTTCCTGAGAAAGTATTCAGACGGAAAGATGGGTAATTAGAACTGGCTGGGTCTTCCTTATCAGCTACATATGCTTAGCTCGGGCTTCTTTGAGCACTTTGGCTCACTTTGGATGTCAATGATAATCAACCCAGAGGACTATTATTACTTTGGAGTGGCTTAATCAGTTTCTGTTATCAGGGAATTGGCATTATCCTATGTTGATGTAGTTGCAGCCAACACATGCTGTCAATGCAGGAAGTATTTTTGTGCCAAAGTTATTAAAAGACATGGATGGAGCACATATTCGCTTACTGGTGGGGGCTCCCGGTGATGATCAGGTAGGCGTCACAACAGAGCGCTCCCTCTTGCATGCACTAATAACATGCCCCAGTCTCACGCACAGTGCAAGCCTACAGTGAACACATACAGTCCTCCTCCTTTATCGTCAGTGGCAGCAGGCGTAGCCGGCCCGTTTCCCGAGTGCTTGGATGGAGAGTTACGTTCTTCCAATAAGAAGGTACACCCTCTTTCAACTCCAAGATTAGGGTCAACACACCCTGAATCCTGCACATCAGCAAACTGCCAAAACGTGGGCTTTTATAGGTGGAAACACCTGCTGACGATCAGTTTTACGGAGAGTATTTGATCAGCAGCACCTCGCAGTTACTTACACTCTCAATTCCTATGGAAGTAGAAAGGGTGTACTTAGTTTTTTACACATTGCTCTTGAATTTTTGATTAGTTTTCTTTAAATAGATAAAGACACAACATAATATGTTACAAGATGTTAATTTGAGGTTGTATTTACTTAATCTTAAGGTCTGGTAAGGACCAGATAATGTCCTGATACACAAAATCTTAACAGAAAGAGGGTGTTCCTTCTTATTCAGGTGAATGCAGATTCAATGGTATAGGTAGCACTTTTGTGGCCCTCTGTTCAAGTCTCATCTTATCCTTCAAGAGCAGCGCTACCGTCTGTGAACATTTGTTCCCATTAAAATGCTGGCAGCCTTAACACACTGAATGCGATTGGTAATAAAGCACGCCCCGATTATGTCAGTAGATGGTACACATCGTCAACACAGACACAAACATCCACACATGCCGCAACACGACGATTAAAGGCATATGCAAGCCGAAAGCAGGAATTCTTCTGGAAGACGTTTTGGAATCAGACTTTTCAGACTCAGGGCTCTCTGTAAGGACCAAACTAGCTGCTTCCTAGGCACGCTAGAAACAGGCAATATTTATGTGTGTATTCTTGACTACGTGCGGATTCTCAACCCCCCCCCCCATCCCCCTGTGTGTACATAAGAGGCGACAAGTTTGAAAAAAAAAAAAAAAGAAAAAAAAAAGCAGCATGGATGCCAGATGACTTTCTAGCGGGGGGATGGAGCGTCATCTTTACCTGTCACTGCCCCGCCGCCTGCGCTCACTCTGGCATCCACGCACCAAACTACCTTCTCATCCCGAAAGCCATTATCTCATCTTGTATTCTCGTGTATGTTTTTACTTCTCTTGAGGGAAAAGCAGAGGATTGTGTTCTCATGTATCACTTCTTTATTGCCAAAATGTCACAGCGAGCAATCGGCTGAAAAAAGTGCAGCTGACATACATGCAGAAGTTTTTTCTTTTTCTGTCTCTCTCGAAGCAATATGAACATTCTCTTTCTCTGTAGCAGCGAGACTTGTCTCCTCAGTTTTGGTGTGTGTGTACATGTGTTTCTGTGTGAATGCTTGAACATGTTTTCAGTTGTTGGGTGGATGTCCTTAGCATGGTGCTGTCGCACAGAAACCTGCGCGACGACCTCATCCTTCCTTTCTCTGCTGGGCTGTCATGATGTTAGTGATGGTATTACTGGCAGAAACATTGAGATTATATTTTCTGTATTTTTGTTTGTTTGTTTTTCTTTTCTTCAATATGGCAAACGTGTTGCCGATCCTGTTTATGTCAACTCTTGTCATACAAAGAAAAGCCATATAAACAGTAAGAGGCACAATAAACTACTTTTTGTGAGAGTACTGGACTTTTTCAAAAAATATTATTCTACGTATCTTACTCTTATTGCAGGAAACGAGATGTTTCAGGTGATTTCTCCTTTTTTTTTTTTTAATTTGTTTATTTAACTCACGAGTGTAACGTTAGGCTCTGACCAGTCGTTGCGCAGATGCGCCAGTAGAGGGAGATGTTGCACCGTGATCCGAGCGTGCGCTTCATGCAGCAGAACATCCTCCGCATGGAGGAGAGGATCAGCAGCATCTGTTGGGTCACAGAGAGAGCTAAGGCTAATAAATTACAGACTCCTGCTGAACAAGGACATCAGATAAGGTTTGCTCTTAAGATTTGTTCGATGTGCTCTTAGAGGATGGCATCCTGAATAAAATAGAAGAAAAAAAAAAAGTCTTGCAGGGTAGAACAACTAAAAAGATCTATTTGATGAATTTTAGAAAGTGTGCTTGAGAAGGATGCAACTGAAATGCCCCAAGACAGCAATTGAAAAAGGAAATGTATATAGAACGTATATATAGTCTATACACCAAAAGAGTTGAAACGATTGTGAAACAAGACGGCTTCATTGCTTCTTATGTTTCATAAATGACAGGATTAATCAGACAGACAGACTTGCTAATGAGCATTGAATCGATTGGAGTTGCAGCTCTACGTGAATCAGGCCAGATAAAAGTGATACTTTCAGTCAGTAAATGGTGCAGCACGAACTCCGATTGTGCTTGATCTGTGCAAAAATTGAGATCGCAGAAGAGAATCTATTCACACCCAAAACTTGAAAAACAAACAAAATGGAGAAATATGAAAGGATGTTAAGACTTCGCTCTACTCGATCACATTTAATGTCAAACAACTAAGTGCTGTTGTATATACTTCACTTAAATCAAGTAAATGAATAAAAATAAAAGCCAGCGATGTCCTGTAAAATTTTTCAAGTTGGTCTTGTAAATGTCAACAAAATAATGCCCATACTGTCTTTATCACAGTCACCGACATTATCGTCCTTATCTTCATTGAACAGAAATCCTCCTAATAAAGGGCCGCTGATTGTAAACACATCTATTTTTCAGGGCACTGGTGTGGGATACTTATTTCTCATCCTGATTTTGTTAATAGAAAGTCAAAGAGAATCAGAAGAGAGTGATAAACAGAGATGAGATTCTATCAATTATACGATTGCTTTAATTAACTATCATTAAAGGCAGATCAATAAGACCAGACTGGAATTAAAATAAAGCTCATACATTATACACTATTTTACAAGGAACAATGAAATTGCCTCATATACTGAGAGCCCGTCAAGGTGTTGCCATGGTAACCCAAGGGAGGACTTGGGGTGTGTGGAAATTTAAAGGAGCCAGGTTATATTTCCACATGCTCACCCTTGCACATTAATGATGCTTGATTCCGAAATTACTTATAACTGGAGAAGAAAGGAAGGATGGAAGTGTACAAATGTACAATAGATTCATAAAGGGTAAAAAAAGGCCCCCTTGCAATATTTTACAGCCACTGCTCATTAATAATTCATAAAAAAAATGGTAAAGAATCCATAAAAGTAGGTCACGGGTACAGCACAGAAATTCATTTGAATATTTAAAACCATGGAAAGACCCTGCTCGGAGCATGAGAAAACTGCAACGGTGCCTCCACCAACACACGGGAGAGCTAATGGATCAGCAGAGGCTGCGGCTCCTCGGAGAGTGATCCCGAGGATAAAGCTCAGTGAACCCAAGTGCTTCTGGCAATAGTTAGGGAGGTAGGCTCTGGTCTCAGGGTGTGGTGATGCATGTGACCTGGATTTGATGCGACATAAAAAAAAAGGAGGATTTGTCTGTGTGCACCTAAAGCTATATGCAATACAGAGGGCTGTATGTCACATGCTGGAGCGGCGGTACAGAGTCATCGTGTGTGATAACACATCATTTACAGTACACTTCTTGATTAGGTCACAAACAAACCAAGAAACAAAAAAAAAAAGTCATGCATGTCATTTGTTACAGATGCAGCCAATCCATGGGAATTCGGAAATCAGTTGGAGGAAGAGAAGATAGATGAGGGGTGGATGAGAAGCATTTTCAAGTGCAAAGACCATAAATTTAACGCCTTTCCCCGTCTATGTGCAGAGAGGCAGACCAGCCTTGTTATGGATGGGGGTGATGGAAAAAGTGATGAAGAAATGGGAAAAGGTATCTGTGGGGGGAGAGGTGGAAGTTGTGCCGGGAGGAAGGCAAAGGAAATAAACATGGCCAGGTAGAGGGGGCGATTTGGGGAAAGGGAAGCGAGAGCTGGGCAGAAAGGCGTTGGGGTCGTAAAAACCAGGAGATGTGTTCTGGCCTCTGGGTCTTCATATCTTTTACATTTCTAATTAAAAGAGATAAAGAGTGAGGGAGTCATCAATCCCACAGTGATTTCCCAGTTAACGTTTTAGAGGGGGCTGTAAACTAGGCAGCCCGGCATCATTGATTTTATAATTAGCTATCGTCACCCCACTCTTAAGATGGAGGGAATGTGGGGGTGGTGGGGGAGGTGGGGGTGGAAGGAGAGCTTAAAAGTGAGAGCAGGAGACTGTCAGAGGAGTCGGGAGGCAAAAGAAGAAGTGGTCAGCCTGGAGGCGAGCAAAAACGGAAGTGGCGGGGAATGTACACGATACAGGCAATAAGCCAAAAGGGAATATGGGCCGTAGTCAGAGCGCAAAGAAATTGGATAGTTCATTACCAGTGAAATATCACGTGAGGATCAAAATATCCCAGTGATTTGTGGTGAGAGAAAGACACACGAGGCCCAGTGATGGATACATTTTATTGTGCTTAAACCCCTCCCGAACCCTGTTACACGACCGGAAGGAAAAAGACGGTGGCCCACACACGGAATAACAACCTTCACACACGGAACTTCAAACGCACCACTGCAGCTCTCCTGCACGACGACTTAAAAACGCCCTTAAGACATTCAGTCAGAATACAACTAAAAACAAAACCTACAGAAAATACATTTAGCGTGCCATCTTCAGAGCACGGGAACACATCTCAGAATCTTTTGTTTTTTTATACATATAACTTAAACATAACCAGCTGGTATCATTTCTTTCTTTTAGCACCGATTTCTTTGTAACAAAGTAACTCAAATCTCAACAGAGTTTATGTTAGTGTTTGAAAGCGGAAAGTAAAAACATCCAAGTTAGATAAAACATGAGTAAACACGACACGCAAATTGTATAAGTAGCATAGGGACGAAAGCACACAACCGACGTACTAAATATTGATATATCAACGTTTCATCTAAAAACTCTTTCATAGTAAAAACTGGGTGCAAAACGGCAGATAAAATTAAGGATCGAGATATCTATAACGATCTTTCTTAGCCAAGCAAAGATGATTTTTTTTTTTTTTTTTAATGCTACATTGCTCCAAATGAACACCTATTTCAACCTAAACCTGAATATAGTTTAACTGCAGCATAACTCAAGCTAATAATAAATAGAAAAATCATGAAAAATGCATACAGTATTGATTAAAAGGTAGGCAGCAACTTTTACTGGGCAGTATATTGCCGTGAGGGCAGAGGAAAATACCTACACCTAAATGCTGATGTGAACATCACACACATACATACATATACATACATTATATATATATATATGTGTGTATGAATAGGATGTTCTTTGAATCTGACTGTTAGTTTAGGCACAAATTTCGAACTGCATGACTCAATCAACGTCTCTGTACAATATAAACTGTATTAAAGGCTGATGGTACATATTCAAATGAACTAGTGAATTTCAGCAACTACAAAGAAAAGCTTGGTTTGTGGACAAATAGAAGCTGATCGACAGAGGAAACTGTGAGCATTAGTTTTGAAATATTGATATGTAGTTACTGATATAGAAGGTTGAGCTCTGTCTTAACAGACAATCAGCTCAGTGAGCCGTCTCACCGAAAACCTTGTTCGCGTTAAAAAGCCTCGCTAAATCACCCCAAACTGCATCTGTATGACAACAATCAACTGCTAATGCGTACAAGAAAGTGCATATCAAATCTTAGTTCTGAGTAAATGGCAGAGAAATACGACGTCCTATTCCTACATTATTGCGATATATTTTAGCATGTGGCTGTTTCGTTGCTTTATGCCGCCATGAAAAGTGTCCAAAGCAGCAGAGGAGAATTTAAAGCTAAAATCGAGTTTTGCCATGATTTCCAGTAAAGCCGGGCCTGCACAGAACATCATAATTACAGCGCCTGTCATGACTCCTAATCCCAATTGCCATAAAAGCGACATAACATCCATCGTAAAGCTCTCGACATAGCAATGATTCAACAGAAATCATTCCGCTATGGCGCGCAAACTCTCAAATGCCGGCACCCGTGCCTAAAAGCCTGCCGCTTCAAACTGTTTGCGAGTCTTATTTCCGTCATAAACGTGGCGTTGACCTGGCAAAACTGTCTATACTGTTTAGAGAGGAGAAGGGTGACGGCGAGTACGGCGATAACTTTTTGTGTTTGTTGTCAGCGAACTGTTTATGTGCTTGTTGTTGGACGCAGGCGGATACAAAGCTGAACAAAGTCCTCCAACCCCGTTTTCCATCGCCTGTTGTGGTCGTGGCTGGACGCCGACGGGTTACCACAGCGAGGCGTCGGTCCGATCGCTGGAGGAAGACACAAAGCAGAATGTGTGTTTAAAAAAAAAAGAAAAAAAAAAGAAAAGAAAAGAGGAAACAAACACATTCTGGTTGAAAGAGGAGCTAGATTGAAGGAGCGGGTGAGTGGGAGAGCAAAAGCCTTAATGATGCTGAAAATTGGCCCGTGACTGCAGTACACCCCTCAGGTAAATCATTGCTACAGCTTGCTGTCAACTTGTCTGTCCCCTTGTCCTCCCATCCGCCAACCCCCCACCCCCCCCAAACGCTCCAACTCCGTCTCAAACACTCTCCCCCGCTTCACCCTGACTCAACTTCTTTTACGACCACGTATTCAAAACTTCCATCTTCCAGCCACAGTCACCCTGTCACCGTAAATAATGGCTTGCATATGGCTGCGTGCATTTGCAAGCTTTGAATTCATCGTGCAACCACTTCCCCGCGAGGCCGGAGAACTACATTTAATTACACTTGCTCAGGTAGTGCGCTTTGGGTCAGTTTTTAAGTGTAATGAACTAAAGCATTTTCTGTTTGGAGATACTTCTTGTGTTCACTTGTCTACTGTATGTCGCGGGGGGTGGGGGGGTGTATCGTTTCTTACAACGCTTTATTTATTAGGCGGCTTTGTTCTCTAGATACTTTGCAGAGTAATGCTGTACACACAAATCAAGCTGCAAGCTCATAAAATATGACATGTTGCTGGAGTTTTATAACCAGTCAGCCTGACAGAAGGATATCTGCCCCAAAGAAATTTTCAGACGCAGTCGGTAACACAAATCTGCGCTTTTGAACATCGAATCGTCACTTGTTTTGCACTGCTTCACAGTTTATTGGGGGGCGGGGCTATCCTACGGTGTGTTTTTGAGTCTTGACAAATCTGCCTTTCAGTGGCTATAACACTGTCAGGCTATGAAACTGTTAGATCATCTGCAGCGCTATGTGCTTTTTTCCAGTTTGCGTAACGCAACAGCGTGAAAAAGCTGTGGCTGAACCAGTTCAACGATGTGAATGTGCAGCTTCAAACGCCACACAAAAGAACACGGCCTGCAGAGAAATGACTGTATACTATTAGATCTGACATCAGTAGGTTCATAACAACGATCTATTAACATGTGTAAAGAATTTTACAATTGTAAATGTTCACTTTGGAGCAACTGTCATTTTTTTTCCTTCCTTTTTTCTGTAAACACATTATTTATTACATAGACATGTGTAAATAGTATGTAAATAAGAGTAACACTTAAAACATAGGATACTTTTAAAGAGTCTGATCTTTTTACACTGGAGCACAAATGATCCAAGCACCCCCCCCCCCTTCCTGTGAGTGTTTATACAATTCTAGACAATATTTGTATAATTATGTGCATTTGTACCTGAGAACAGTGTCCATGTGCTCTGACATCAATAGTGCTGCTTCCTCTCCGGAGCCGTTCCTTCCACACTGAAGTGGATCAGATTCTTCCTCCTGAATACCAGAGTAAAACACACACACACACACACACACACGTTCACACACACACAGACACTTAGCACCTATTACCCTCTAATAACGTGCAGACTAGAGACCTAATTGTATCTCTGAGATAATGTCTTTGCGGAATGACCCACTGCTCATGTTTAACTGCTATGCATCCCTATCAGCAGGAAGATTCTGCTCATTTTCACAGTCTCCTATAATCACACCGTGCTCGGACAGCGTGCCTTACCGAATCAGAACTGTGCGCCAGAGTGTCAGCGTTGGTCTGGTGTGGCAGGGAGAGTGGCGCAGGCTGGTTGATGACCACCGCTCTCCTGTCCACCTCCTTCGGGGAGGCGGGGGGGGGTCGAGAGGAGCAAGGAGTCGGGCTGGCCATGCTCACACAGGCTGTAGTGTCCGACGGGTCTTGGTTGACGGAGGATCTGCAAAGCCTCTGGACTCTCATCCTCAGAGTCAGATAACACACTGCCAGAGAGCCCTGACAGAAAAAAAAAAAAAAAAGAGTAAAAAACGGGGTCACTTTTCTTTGGAGAACTAGTCTCGGCACACACTAGAAATCCTAACCGTATAACGTTTAGTGATGCTCTTGAGTGCTGGCACATAACTCGTACACTGTTCCCATCTGGCAATCAATTGATTGTTGTGTGTCTTGAATTACCTGAGGGGGCAATCGGGGCAGGGTCCCACCTGGCACCAGCCACAGCTCCCATCTTCTGCTCCAGCTGACAGATGTACTCCACCAGTTCCTGTGGTGGAGAATACAGGTGTCACGCCACAAAAACGGGGTCAAGTCTTTCACCTCGGCTCCACCAGCCATCACCCTGACAGCCCCTATGATGCCTGATTTCTTAAAGCTAAAACCTCATAAAACTGTTACACATTAAACACAGGAACACATCATTTATTACCGTGTAAATAACAATATCAAAATCCCTTAAGAAGAGCCTTATTTCTGTGCCACAGGCTTTTTTATGGCTGTCTTAATTTTACACTGACGCTGGATTTTGAAAACTCCGACGATCTACGCCACCTCTAGCTAACAAACATGATGCTGGTTAGGCAGCAGAAACTCTGCCGGCACATTAACAGCCACAGCGTTGACTGCCCCGAAATCCACCGTTTTATATTGCACTATAAACTATTTATATTGCACAATAACAAGAGGGCAACAACAGAGAGAAGATTCCCAACACCTGGGGCATTCACAACCCCTGTATACTTGTTGTTTTATCAGGAAGCTTTAGGACATAAATCTGGTATTAAAACCATTGAAAAAAAAAAAAAGAAGAAAGAAATGAGCTTGAAAAGAATTCAAACTGTAATTAAATCGGTATCAAATTTGTAAAGAAACAATGGCCCGGTCACCTGACAACAGGAAAATATGAATTCTCCCCTTTTTGAATGAACTTCTAGTGAGAAGAGAATCAAGTATTTATTACGCAGCAGATCAAACACCTTTTTCTCCGCGAGCAGCTGCTCCTTCTCTTTTTGGGCGACCCTCAGGCTGGCTTTCAGCTCCTGCAGCTCCCTGCGTGTTTCACTCAGCTGGACCTGCGAGTCAGATATCACAAAACAGCAGGATAAAGCATATCTAAACCCTTTTAATAAATAATGTGACAAATAGGGTGTGAATTAGTTCCCTGTCCCTGTTTATTGGTATCAAAGCGAGCAGACTGCCACATCATCTGCACCGCGGACATAAATAAATGCAATCTTTCTCTCACCCTGTTGCAATCTTTTTCTCTCCCAAGCTCAACCTCAAGCTTCACTTTCTCCATCCTTTCTTCCTGCAGCCTCTCCTCCATTTTCTGCACGTCGGTGTTGAGTTTCTCCAAACGTTCATGGTCAACCTGAGCAGGACAGACACTTTGAATTACTTTCTCTGCATGCAGCATATTCCCCTTAGAGAGTGGACTTCCTGGGCCTTTTGTAAAGCTCTAAACCGACTCATGTTTTGGAAAATTCTCCAATGACTATATTTCTTAGCGTTGCATTTACCTCGACGGTGCGCTGGAAGTTCTGCCTCTCCTGGGCCCACTGGGCTCTTCCCTCTCTCAGGGCCAGGCTGGAGTCTGCGAGCTGAAGGGTGAGCTGGGCAGCCTGCAGACGAGCCTGGTGCAGTTCGGCCTGCCCGTGATCCCTCTGGGCTATCATGGCACTTAGGTCACTCTTCAAGCCCTCAATGGTCCGCTCGCTCGCGTGAAGACGCTCCCGCAAGCTCCGCATCTCCTTCAGTGATGTCTCACTCTGCGTCTGCAGATACATCGGTGTGAAAGCTTTTCTTCGGCTAGGGCCTGTCATCGCCTTTTACGACGTGCCAACGCATAATTCTCACGGAGAAAGTCATCCCTATGTCAGATTAAATAACCAAAAAACACCTGAACGTGCAACATGGGAACATTACCAAGCCCGACAAATATGTGTACCTCCTTCCTGTGAGCAGTGGTGAGTTTCTGAGTGAGGGTGCTGATGGTGTTCTGCAGCTGCAGCACGCTGGTGTCTCTCTGTGCGAGGGAGTTCCTCAGGCCCTGGAACTCCTTTGACAGACTTCTGAGCTCCGCTTCGGTCTGTTCCAGCTTGATCTAACATGAGAATTAAATCACCGCGGTGGGAAAAGTCAAGCAGAGATATCACAGAAAAAAAGCAGACCCAAGACACAAGTCTGACTACATGCCACAGCTTGATTTGTACCGTAACTACCTGCAGGCTCCTTCTCTCATCCTCCTCTTCTTTTCTCAGAGCGCCTGCCCTTTTGGCTCTTTCCTTCATCCTGCACACACACATTTGCGTTATGGGCAATCAAAACTATACATGAGACCCCAATAAAACTAAAGGGGGAAAAAAATGGGAGGAAAAAAGGTCAAACCTCTCTAACTCCGTCTCCCTTTCCACGGCTCTCTGTGTCAAGGTTTTGATGTTCTCCTCTAGCTCTCGGATTCGCACTTTACTTGCCTCCCTGGCATCCATTAAAGCAGTTTTCTCCTGGACAAGTGACTCTCCTAAAGCCTGCTCCTCCTAACAGACCAGAAGCATTTTTTTATGGGGATCTTTAATAATAAATAGTTTTTTTTTAATGTATAACTTTAAACAGTTTCCTGAATTTCTATTGAAATGAACATCAAGGAAAATGTTAAAGCATAAACTTTATGAGAATAAAACCACAGTGGAAAATATGGAAATGGTAAAAGGCAAATCTCTCCCGAATGATTTGGCCCGTCATTTGCTTCACCACCTCCTGCTTCCTCTCCATCTCCTCGATCTTCTCTAGACTCTGCTTCAGATCTTCCTGCAGCCTGGCGATATTGCGTTCCAGTCCTTTCCGTTGTCTGTCCCAGGCCTGCCTCACCCTCTTGTACTCCTCCTTCTCTCCCTCCCGTTCCTTCCTTGTGCGCTCCAGCACCTGCAGCAGCTCAGCATGCTCTCGCAAACATTCCTGCAGTCGACTCTGAGAAGAAAATGGGGAAAACTTGGCTGGGCTCTCGTGTTTATGAGGCAGTAATAAATAACAGCACTGATTTCAAAGAATTTGTGTTTTATAAGCACTCGTTAATTAAGCAATACTGAAACCATACTAAAATGCAGTTTTTTTTTAAATTTTTTTATTGTTGATTTATTACCAATGCTTACCTGCAGCAGTTCAGCCCTGGGAACTACCAGCAGCATATCTGTGCCTTCTTCCTCTCCGTGAGACTCTTCCTCAAAGGTCACCAGATCCTCAAGCGGCTTTGGTGCACAAAAAGTGAATTTGGTGCTGTGGGAGCACACTTCCCCTTGAGCATCGATGTATACAAATTCATACTCTTGGGAACTGGGCTTGGGCAGGTATGATGCTAGAATAGTGAAAACAAAGGGAGCGATGTGCTGAATTAATGAACATTACGGGAAACTTGTGTTGAAAGCAAATTACAACAATTTGAAAATGATTTGTCCTACTTTTTGGCTTAAAATTGAAGTCAGTATTTTCAATGGGTGACAAATCTGAAATGTATACAGGCCAATTCAAATTAACACTTCTTATATTACCATGGACCCATGCTGTTCTAAGTCTTTGGTTTGGCTCTGTCTTACAGAAAAAGGCAAAACTTTACATTTTAAAGTTTAGAGTCTTTAAGTTTCAGTCTCTTTAAGACTCACTGTTAATGATCTGTTCTAAACTAATCAAACTGATTAGGGGTGCTCTAATGAGCATTTATTTTAGGTTCACACAATTTTCCTGGAATATGTTATTAAATTAAAAATGTTTTTTTTTATTAATGTTTCTCATTATTTCTTGATAATCTTTCATTTGTTGTTGTCTTATGTGCATGTTCCAGCTTTTCTATAAAAAGGCTTGGAAACTTCTTTCAAATTTAAAGGACTAATACTCTGTTTATGTTTTTACTGGTTACATAACATAAACTACGGATCTGTAACTCAATAATTCTGGATTACATAGCTAAATTTAAGTGGTAAAGAACTCTAAACACGCTACACGCATATAAACCACAATAGTGTTGCAGTACTGCTACCAGCCAGTGGTGGCAGCACTGATGTCGTTTCATGAAGGAGAACACAAAAAAAAAGCAGCTTTGTTTATCATTTTAAGTTTTACTCATCTGGTAATTATTAACCCAAAGCGCGACTATTGAGACATCTACTGACATGTCGTTTAAACATGCAGTTTAGACAGGCATTTTGACACGGGTGGGTTTAAAAACCAACCGGCCGTCAGAGTTCAAAGTTTGGACAAACGCATCAGCGAGCTACTGTTGACGACCCTCTGAAACCCGATGAACGAAGGTAAAACCAGAGGTCTCAACATCGAAACGAACACGAAGGCCGTGTTAAAATCATTGTTTTTTTTTTATACTAAATGTGTTACTGGACCCGAGTTTAAGGTTATTATATCTACTTTTACATTCTCAAATGTCCATTCTTACAGCACACTGGAACCGACGGTGTTATACATCATGCATCTTGATTGTGACGTCATCTAGCCAATTAAATAAGGTAACCTACATTATTATTATCGTTGCTATGTTGAGAACTTCATAAACGAATATCCTCTGAATTTCTTTTATGTATCGCATGTAAAGGATTTAGTTGGATAACACTTAAATAATGACACACACACACACACACACACACACACACACACACACACACACACACACACACACACACACGCACATGCACACACTCTCTCTACTCATCAGCTAAGGGTACTGCAAAAGCAATCTTCTTTTACAATCACTGATGATAAAGAGCCTTCAGTAGTTTCTTTGTTTACTCTGTTCTTCTTATAAAGAATGACATTGACAGTATGTTAAAGGAAGTGATAAATCACCACCGGGGGGTCAATGCCACACCTGCACGTGTCCCTCACAGACAATCAGCCTTATCAATGCCCCTGACAAACAGGACAAAGTGAACTCTGTATTATCCAGCGAGCGGCAGCAGTCAACAGAGCAGGCTTTGAGCCATTGTCTTTGTCATCCTCATTACTCAGCCTCCTGCTTTCTAAAAGAAATGAATTCAAACTAAGACAGAGACTGTGTGTGTTAGAAACCGAGCCATGCAGGACATTTGTCTTCTGCAAAGAACCATCCGGGATGTGAGGTAGCTGTCTGTGCATAACAGAGCAACCCATTCTAAAGAAATACCAATTTCCTGCTAGGGGTTTCTGTACTGGACTCTGCACTTGAAGGAATTGAGCCAAAGTATGGATAGTGATTACTGTTTAATAACAAACAAACAAACTCAGCATGAATACCCTGGAAATGCACACAGCAGTTGACATCTGTGCCCTCTTGGTAGTCAGCTGGTGCCAGGGCCCAAACAAAGGTTTCATAGTCCTTCAGTGATGACCATCCCACCTAAGGAAGGAAACATGCACATATGGTAATCTTGCAGCTGCATATATATATATATATATATATATATATATATATATATATATATATATATATATATATATATATATATATATATAATATACCATATATATACCTATATATATATCTCTATATCTATATATCTATATATCTATATATATATATATATCTCATATCTCTCATCTCTCTCTATCCTCTCTACTATCTATCTATCTCTCTCTCTCTATCTATCTCTCTCTCTCTCTCTCTATCTCTACTCTCTCTCTCTCTCTCATCTCTCTCTATCTCTCTCTCTCTATCTCTCTCTCTATCTCTCTCTTCTCTCTCTCTCTCTCTCTCTCTCTCGCTCATCTCTATCTTCCTTCGTTATTCACCTTGCTTTTTCTGGCAACTGTCAAGGTAACAGTACCTTGAAAAGCCCGATCCAATCATTGCTGGCCCAGCTGTGCTGTGAGCTTAATGTGTAGTGACAATCCACTCTGCTCTGAGGGAAATAACTGCTGCCCACATTTCTAAACTCCACCCGCCAAGCCTGGTCCATGGCAACACGAAGAAAAGGCAGGCTATTTTGCTCCTACAAGAAAAATGTAGATTATTTACAAAGAGTTTCAAGAAACAAAACGGAATAGTTGGCTTGATCAGCTGATTGTGAAATAGGTATGAGGTGAGAGTGGGTAGCAAACACGAGCAAGGCAATACTCTGAATATTTATTTAGTGTAACAAGATAGCCTGACTGAGTGTACACTTAAGGAAAGGAAACCAGAGCTGGAGTGCAGTGACAGGCTGGGCTTTGAGCAACATAACATATTACAAGTTTGTTGCTAGGGCTATTTTGGGCATCACAGAAATTGTTTGCAATTGTCCTTCATCACGTGTCATCATGCAGTACTAGGTGTCTAGGGCCTCCAACATGTGTGCAGCTCGGATTCCACAGACAGAGACCTGCCATGTATTTTGGAGTCGCTGGCTGCATGCGCTCCCTTGTAGAAAGCATTATTTATTAAAACTGACATATGACCTCCGGTATACATCACGTGTGCCCTACTAGGGTAATGGCAGAAATTAACACATGTCCCACAATAATCCAGCACAGATTATCAAAAGACTGATCGTGTAGGATGTGCAAGAGGAAACCTGCTTGTGCTGTAATCATGAATTAAACGTGATTCTCCCCCAAACTTACATTTAACTTGGATGTTCAGCTATAATTATGCTGAATTATAGAGATGGTGTTTTCTATTTCAGTAAAAGGAGCATGGGTGTGAAGAAAAAAAATGTCAGTGGCGTTTATAGATGTATTTGAAAAACATAGATTCGGGACGAAAAAACATTTTTTTGGGATCATGTTTCACGGAAAGAGGCTTGAGGCCCTATACAGCAGCACATGTCGCGTAAACACTGAGGTGGAGATTGAAGTTTAAGAGCAAACGTGTAATCAGTGCTATTGTAGACAGACTTGGACTTGCACGGGTTAAATATTACCCTGCAGTTAAAAGTGGTGTGATGTAGAAATGGACATTGCAAGCCTCGTTAACAACAAAACAAAGGGCGAAAAACATCTGCGCACACAAGCTCGTCAAGGCTTTGAAGTGTTTCTTACCTTAACAGCCTTGTCGTTATAAAAGCGGCTTCTTTATCGGAGTCGGTGAATCTAAAGTCCGTAAAAAAACAAAACAAAAAAAAAAACGAGAAAAAAAGCAACCAGGACAGCAATGCTTTCCTCTTCCCACTCAGCTTCTCCAGTAACCCGAAACAATAACAAAAAACCAAAGCAAAACACATGCACGACAGCTTCCAGCACCAGCGTTGGATTATGGGAACTGTTGTTCTCCGTGTTGCTAGAGTGAAGGTAGCACAGTGTGTACAGAACTACATTTCCCATGATACATACGTAATGGCAAAGGACTGCCGCACGTAATATGATGCTTCTCATCAGCTCGTTGTTTTCGGCATTTGACATCGTTTCTTAGAGCCACTGGCCGCCCGAACGATGCGAAAAACGGGTATCACTTGTTTTCAATGAGAGGGGGCGAAAAAACAACAAAAATGTAGACTACATAGAGCCGTATAGAACAACCGTTTAGTTGGCTTACGCAAATGAGTTATGCAAGACTGCGGCTTGGCGGATAAGAAACACGCAACTGGAATTGACTAAATTGATGTCTCGGGGAGAAATGTTAACTTTATTTATGAAGCTGGACTTGGAAGTCGGGTTTTATCTAGACAGACGATCCAAGTAACACATTCTGGCTACTTTTATTTATTTATTTTTTGAAGTAACCATTGCAAATCATCTACAATCATGTGCAGTGTTACGAGGCCAGACAGCAGATGGCAGTAAACCATCTTTGAAAAGTCAGTGCTGTAGATTCAGGCCATCCCAGCAAGGCCGTGTGGTTTTAAACGTCAAATCCGTAGAGGATCCCGTCGAGACAGAGGAAAGCCTTGTTTTTAATTGTACTATAACGGAATAGGCAGGCCTACTAAAGCTGTGGTAACAGATGTGAAATAGAAAAGAGGATAAACAAAGACAAACATTCCCTTGGCGTTGTGTTAGTCACTTTACCAAAACAGAATGCGGTTACAGTCGTGAAGTTAGATGATAAAGAAAGAGAAAGAACAATATTATTAAGGGAATTAAGAATAAATAATTCAGTCGAATTATTCTTAGCACAAGGCTACACACACACACACACACACACACACACACACACACACACACACACACAAATAGATGAATGGAAATGAATACAGGATTACAGCTATAAGGTTATTATGGCTCTTCTACTGCAGTTTGAATGCTGCTAATCCTTTATCATTGTCATTGTTTACATCGTATTAATACGAGTCGTCTCGTCTCATTGATGGTTTAATCCAACACGGTATTTTAATCCTGCCTCAATTAGGGAGCCCAGTTTGGTTAATTTAGTCTGTAGACAACACTATAAGAATGCTTCATGTAATTTTATGCCAAAGGACAGTCGATATTTAGACCCTATAAATTGTGTTTAAGTGGATTAATAGTGTGCTGAGCCTGTGTGAGCAAAGTGGAGATGGAAGCAGTGTCTCTCTTGAAGTCAGATAATTAAATCGGTCGTACTGCAATGTCTATCTTATACATTAGCCACAGTTTACAAATGTGTTCAAGAACAAAAAAGTGTTTGTCTTTTTCATTTGAATTTGTTGTAACTGTAAAGCTTCAACAATATTCAAAAGGGTTTCTGTTTTGTTTTTTTTGTTTTTTGTTTTTTTTTTTAATCATGACTTCAGTTAATGAATGTGAAAAGTCAAATATGCATAGACATAAAAGGTTTATGATAAATCATATACTCTCACTGCCACTGGCTTTGTTCCTCTTTTGCCCGTCATTTATTGGTTTGTGTAATTTTTTAAGAGCGTTTTATGGCAGGTCTCAGCTCGGATTACCTTAAGTTTGAGACGCGGTTGTGCTGTAGAGCCATGTGGCTTCAGAGTAGTGGACGCTACAAGAAACTGCTTGATGTGGACCAGGTTGTCTGCTGCTATGGCTCCTCCGTCTGTCATACTATCTCACTTTCAGAAGATACACATGTGAATATATGCTTACTGTTCAACCTAACAGCTTCTTTTTTTTTTCCCTTTTGACAAGAACTTGCACATTAATGCATCCTGACAGTCGAGGAATACTACAAACTGTTCTGGTGCAAACACTTTTGCTGTTTATTTATTGTCAGCAGGACTTTTCTACACAAATTGAATCTCTCTTATCTGTTCATTTCTAGTAGGCTGGCTTCAAATTCCTCTCAACATAAGAAAATGGTATAGCCCCTCAGCGCTACTGCAGTTTTATTACCTGGGGTGGTTTGTCTGACTATAGCGTACCACATGTCTCCCTCAGTGGGAATGGCAGGTATGTGTCACTAGTCATAAATTTGCAACTTGCCTTCAGCAGTAATCAGAGTAAACCTGAAATGGGATTATGACCTTCTGTTGTGTGTAAGCAAGTAAACTGTTAGAGTTGTCAACATCCAGGAGAGGAGCATAAAAGATTTATATCAGTAAACAATTTATTTTCTCATTATCCCAAATTTATGTGTAATGTGTTTTGCAAGGGAATAAAACTGGAAAACAAGTCAGTGATAACTTTTCTTGATCAATGTATTAGTCAAAACGATATGAGCACTTTGGATCGAAATGGTGACAATTACTCTGGGTGGGGTGATTTGATCAGTGGATCCGTGTTATCATATTGTCAAGGAAAGACATTAGAATGGTGGAAAACAAAGAGAGAAGGAGCAGCAGCACAGTGCCTGGAAGGAGGGCACAGTATTGGGAGGGCGGAGATGGAGGAAGGGGGGACTGAGGTATTTAGTATGCACGGCCAAGCTGCCCCATCTGCTTAGCGCAGCAGTCCCTGTCGTATAACTGTCTACAGGCCGTGGGCCACATAAAGAATGTCTCAGATTTGATGTAATTCCGCAAAATTAATGACAGCTTTACTCGGTATGGGCCGTGAGGGAATGATTAGTGTTTGATCGTCCATCTGATCAGTTCCCTTGGCTGGCTACAGAGAGATGCTCCACTATATACTGGTATGCACTCTGTGGCAAGCACACAGGCACGCACAGATACACCTTTCCCAGAATTTTTTATTTATTTAATTTTTGGCCCCCAATGCACTAGTTTATGTTTGGGGCCTGGTTTTCCTCGACAAAGACAACCAATATCTTGTTAAAATCTCTGTGCTGTGACACTTCACATCAAAATGAACACCTACTGCTGGGCTGGATGGAGGTCCCACTGGTGATGTGATGGTGCACAGGCCACTTTTATATCAGGCTGCGTGGTATTTCAGAGGAAAGTGGGCCAACCGGCATTCAATTTAGACAACTCGTAGGTCACACCGTGACCTTTTACAAGATAAGCTTTACTGCAGCTGTGATTGGAATTGGGTATTAGTTTTTAAAAGAGACATGAAATGGATTGGAATTTGAGAGAAAAAATTGATCCATTAGATGGATGGATCGCTGCAGTTGGACAAGTGGAATACCTCACCTCCTTTTAATTCAGCCCCACCTCAGTGAGCCCAAGCAACCCCCCCAGCCCATCTCTTTCTTCCTCTTGGGCTGCTGCGTTTACAAGCGAAGGGGGTATACTGTTTTACAAGTGTGCCTGGTGGGTCTTGGTGTGCTAGCGACATTAAAATTGAACTTGCCTTATCTGTGCAAACCGAGAGGCTTTACATCAGAGGCTGTCGTGCTGCTGCCATGGGGCTCCTGTGTGCTTTTATGTAATGTGTTGCAGTCAAAAACCCAGTAGACAATTAAAGTGAGCTGATAGATAAAGAGTGATTGAAGACCAGGTTTCTAGCTCGTGGAATCCTCTGCAGAGTTCGCGGAGGGCGATGTGAGGGTTTATGTTTGTTAACAAGACAGATCCAACACGACACGCACTTCTCAGACTGATCTGGAGAGAAGTGGAGTTTGTGCCTATTTTGTGCTGAGTTGCATATTGCTAAGCTGACCATTAGAAATCTGGTCAGATCGGAAGCGCGGGGAGCTTAATTCAGCAAAGGCATGGCGAGGGTTGTGATTCTGCCAGCACAGATTGCTGGACAGATTGGCAGTACTTCACTGCGCCTGGATGCAGTGTATTTTCCTCCAAAACTCTTGACCATTATAACAAATTACTTGCAAAAACACCATTAAAATAAACAAAGAACTGGTTCGCGTTCAGTTGCAGCTCAGTTCATTATCCTCCCCGGTTCCCTCTCTCCTCACTATTTTTCCATTTTTGCACTCCCTTCAATAACACTGTCTTTCCAAATTACTTGAATGTGCTTCCTCCCGCTTGGCTCTCTCCCTCCAAATCGGCATCCTCTGATCTCCTTTCATTTTGGTCTCCTTCTGGGCCCGCTCCTCCGCCCCCACTGCTTTCTTTTTCTCCTCCTCATTTTATATTTTTGGCTGAGCAGAGGACCTTTCCTGGTGCAGTGACCTTTTTGGTTTTAAATTAAGCCCCACTGCGGCATGTCTCTCTTCATAGACCGCCAGTTACGAGCCTTTGGAGAACCGCAAAAAAATAACGATTCTGATGAAATGGCCCCTTTAAAAAGGTCTTCCAAATTCCTTTTTCTTTACATTTTTTTTTTGGTTAATATTCACACTAATGAGGAACATCCTAAAGATCAGACCATGGAAAATTTGAGACGAGACACTTGCACATGCATTCCCCCCTGCACATCATACGCAGACTGTTGCTCATTGCTAATGGCTTCTAATCAAACACCATGTATGTTTAAAAGTGATTTATGAAAACTGGGCAGTGCATGCTTGCTGTGGGATTGCTTAATCTGAAAGAGACCGTTTTTCAATGAACAACCAAGTTTGTGGCCTTTTAGAAGAGGCCATGTTTCATATCATATGATTGATAGACGTCTGTTAAATCACATTTAGATGATAAACTCCACTACTCCACTCAGGTGTTTGTGTTATAGATAGATCTGCGCTTGCCTCAATTCAACAAATCGCTCCTGTGCTGGAAAATGGGGTGATGTTAAAGCGCAATGCGGTTTAGTTACGCAGGACTTCTCGGGTTCTGAGGAAGGAGGCAATACTGTGTTTTTATTCAAAAATGAGTTATGATGATTTCTGATTTCTGAAGCCACACCAACTATACCTGTTCAGCTGGATAAAACATGTGACTTAGAGAGTAACATAGTTGGAATATTTTAGCTCACCAATCTGGGGCTTTTATGAGGGAAGTTGGGAAAATGCTTGGAGTATCAATTTTTCCACACACTGATCACAGAGATTTACACGGACTGATGGGAGGCGGCTAAGTGCCACATCGGTGACAGGCCGGCTTTTGAGAATCGTCTCAGGGTCACTGTTGGGAAGAGCGCCGCGTGCCACCATGGCGGCGCACCTTTGCACACAGCGCTGGTCTTCCCTTTGTTTTGTCTCTGTTATTATCCCTGTTACTACCTCCCAAGGTGGCCTCAAGACGCAATGAAAATGACCCGTTATTCCGCCTCGGGGTCGTTCACATAGAAAACGAGGCAGAATACTGACACAGCAGTCCTGCCTTGAAGGTGCTACATGCGAGGGGGTAGGAACTTTGGTAAAAAAAAAAAAAAAAAATGTTTCATGGACACTAAATTCATGAAATATACCTGTGTGCGTGTGTGTGTGTGTGTGTGTGTGCGCGCGTGTGTGTGTGTGTGTGTGTGTGTGTGTGTGTGTGTGTGTGTGTGTGTGTACACCTGTATTCGGTGTGTCATTTATTTAATCAGGAAATGTCACGTAGATAAAGATTTGTTTAGTCCAGCAGAGTAACAGGAATTGAAAAGAAAGAACTGCAACAATGGCTTTAAACAACAAAGGATATTTCAAAGTTAATAGCTTCAAATGTCAGTTAAAAGATGTAAACTGAAAGTGTTTTAGATGACAGTAGTAGTTTAATTCAAATGGATCTAATTATATAGTCATATACAGGCAGTTCTTTCCAATTTGCAATATATTGAGCACAGAATCTCTGTGGGAGGTTGCTTGGCCTGGAACCTGGTCTGGTAGCTTTAAATTTAAGAAGAGATGTTCTTTCACGCATCCATGTCAGACTTTTAAAAGCAAAGCTGGTCAATTTGGGACTCTTTCTGTGTAGCATAGGGGATGGTCCTTTTTAAAAATAATAATTTTTAATCTTTACACTGAAAGCATCGTAGGCACTTTCATTCTTTTCCTATGTCTTTTTTTCAGTCTCGTGTCTATTTTCTTGTTTTTTTTCTTATTTTCACGTTATCTCATCTTTACTTTTGTATTTATTTGTGTCTGTGTGTGCAGGAAGGGTGTAATTGTTCATTTCTTTTATTCTATTTGTTATATTTCCCTGTGCAGCTGTGCAGCCTTTTTGTAACCATAAATAAAGCTTATTTACATTCTTCTAGCCTTAAAGTATTTTCAATTCTGCTGGAGGCAGAAGCTCTATACTGGATTTATTGCATGAGAAGATGGCTGTATTTAACACATGAAAATTTTACTTTTTCCATTTACACATTTCATGTCATAAACCTTCCACTGACACAATCACATGCAGGATTGTGGCTTGAAAAATGGTGTAGAAAATGCATGGTTGATGTGGAAATATACAGGCATCAGATGTGCTGGTTTCAACAGATTGGTCGTCTGCACGATGGAGAAATGCACTGCATCTGTGAATATTAATGACCCCTCTATATGTGCCGCATCTAACAAGATGCATAGATGATTTCTCAGGCCTATCTTTTAAGGTGCTCCCTGTAGCCTTGGTTACCCTAATGAATTATGGGCCAGCATAGTTAAAACATGTGTGGTATTACCCCATCCCAGGGTGTGTCCTCCTGGGTATCTATGAATCACTGTTCTCATCAAACCAGTTCTCTCTCTCTCTCTCTCTCTCTCTCTCTTTCTGTGCCGCTCCTCTCTTCTCTTCCCTTCTCCCCCTCTCTGTGCTCCCTTCCCCCTACTCCCTCCGACAGTCCAGTCCCCCAGGGCATCTGTCTGGGATCTGCCAGGCTCGTCAGTAAGAAGAAGGGAAGGTCTAACCGGGAGCCTTCAGTGACTGTAAATTTGACCAGGAACCTGCAGCGGCCACACTTCTACTGCAGCCCTGTGTGTCCAGCAGCAACCCCCCCCCCCCCCCCCCCCCCTTCAGCACACTTAAGACCAATTAGTTCCTCAGCATGTACACTCCCACATGCACACATCATGTGCTCAGCAAGCCTGTTTGGACTCAGTTGATCAGGTTTTGACAGCCGTCAAAGTTCAGTCACCTCAAGTTCACATAACTTTTCAATGTACTATTTCAAAAGTACTATTTCTTCCTTTTGAATTATGTTGAAAACAAAACAACAACAAAAACATGACAGTGGGTCTGTATATGGGAGAAGAAAGTAAACTATCATATTGTTTGAACAGAGTGTTTATTTCCTAGACAGAGGATGGCGGCAAATGTTTGCTCCTAAAGATGAGAAGAGAGTTCTAGATGTAATCTAAAATGTGTGACATATTCTATAATCCATTGTACTATACAGAGGCAATTTCACTCTCAGAATAGCCATTAAGTCCTGAAAGCTGAGCACAGATCTTGACTGCATTGCAGTGATTTGGACCCTTCTCCCTCATACATACATTTAGCTGGATGTGATACCATTCCATACACAGAGACACACACCCTCCCTCTCCTTATCTGAGAAATAAGCATTTTTACGGAGTTTGAGCTGTAAAAGGAGAGGAGCAGATAGCCCATAAATCTAGCCATAAAAACGTTAAGTTGTCAGAGGTGCCATCAGCTATCAATCGTGTGCGGCAAGCTGATGAAGGGGAAATAGGTGATAAAAAACAGCATTTTAGGGAAATTATGTCCAGTCTTCCATTTGCGAAGTGCTGCAGTCACATCACTGCAGAATCTTAATCACTAGCTGGTGTGGCCAGGGACTGTTCCTTGGTGTGACGGTGAGGAGGAGCACACCCTAGTGGGAGGGTGGAATATGGAGGAGGAAAGGCGAGCCATAGCGAGGGGGGAGCAGTGTTGTAGAAAATTATACAACTACGATAAATCACTTCTACACTACCATTTTTTTCTCTCTCCCTCAATTTCTCGCTTCCCCCTCCGTCCCCCCATGCACTCTTTTCCCTTTTCTCTGTTTTTTTCTCCACTTCACGGCTGTACATCTTCCTCTCCTCATTTGCACTCCTACCCTGAAGGTTCCCCTGGCTTTCTGCCCATTATTCTCCTTTCAGTCCCTGGCAATGTGCTTTATTTGAGGTACTCTTGGTTACCCTCACTGCCCCACTCTCCATCCATCTCAACTTCATTTACAATGTGGTTTGTTTACATGCCTTCTTTATTGATCTGCCTTTGTTGCCGCGCAGAGATTTATCCCGTCCATGTGACTGTATTAGCAAACCTAGAAATTGACCTGTCTCTCTTAGATGGTTCAGATATAGTCTTTTCTTGAAATAAAAGAAGACAGCATTGTGGCTGCAGCTTATTTTCACAGTTTATCAGGCGGCACTTTGACAGGAGTCCTGGTTCTCCTCTTACTGGGTAATTAATAGTAACAAACGCTGATGCATTTACATGCAAATATATTTTCACACAAGCTTCATTAAAGTGTTTCCAAAGCAAAAGTGTACATCAACTTTTGTATAATACACTTTGAGTCGTATTGGCATGAGTGAAAGGCACTGTTGCCTTGCAGCAGAGATAAGTGACATAATGGAGTCATATGAGAGCATCCATGCCTATTGCGTTGATAAATACCCTCACTGTCTGATCTGTGACACCATTTTAACCTAAGGTCATTTGTTAATTAATGTGAATAGCGTTACAGGCTCTGGTTCTGCCTCAGTAGTCTTGCTTGAGTGATGTCATTCTGCGCTGAGCACTGTGAGATGAATGCAGCGATGCACATTCATCTGCAGTGGCCCCTCCAGTATGTTCTACTCTGTCTGATTATGAAGTGATGGTGTTACCGTGCAAAAAAGCATCCCTCGAAGCGATAAAGCGCCCATTGCTGCGTATCTTTCTCAAAATGCCGTTAGGAAAGAAAGCAGACAGCCAACTGCTTCCTGTCCTGATCAGTGTACGATGTAAAATCTTTCATACAGGACTTCAGTGTCCAAAGTTGCTGGTCGTCATCCAGGTGGAATCGTGTGACAGTAATGTTAAGGTGTTTAACATGCTCTCTGGTGGTGATGGGTACGAGCCCGGTCCTGTGTCAGGGTCTGTGCTGCCACCCTTAGTTAGGCTGAGGTACTGTAATGCAGCAGCCATGAGTTTATGTGTCCTGCTCTGCAGCCCAGTCACACAGCATCTGTTTGTGACAGCATGAGCCTTAACAACACATCTATCCTTACGGCACTCAGACCAGTGCAACCGCGAACAGGCAGACTTTAGGTAAAAACGGATCGCCCGAAAGATACTTCCCAACTGTGTTTGAGGCAGCCGAGTGTTAACTAACTTTGTCATCAGTGTTGTCTGTTCCTTCCCATGCATGCACCTTACCTTAAACTTACATTTTTCTGGTTATTTTACATATTAAAATCGTATCTATGAATGTGAGTTGGTGTAATTTCAATGTTCATGTTTTTATAGCTCAAAAACATTTAACACACACGTTTGTCTGTAGATCCAAAATGTACCAGCGTCATAATAAAGGTGCTGACATATTTAGATGGTGACATTTTATTTTGCTGATTGTTTTCAGGCAGGAATCAGGTAACATGTGGCTTGCTTGTTTTCACGTAAGTATTAATATTTAATCTTAAGCACATTTTTTTTATTTTAATCATTAGCTCTAAATATGCATGTATAAATATCAAACTCTAACCATGTAGTTTCTGCTTTCTGCACATATTTGCAGGTATGTTATGTTGTCTCGTGCGAGGTGACTGACAGCACGCACACTTGGGCTCCTGGCTCTACCTGGCACAATCCCCAAACGGGGACAGGAAGACGTCAGTTGGGAGGAAACAGTTTTAGTTTATTTTTTAATGCACAAACATATTCTGTTGTTTGTATCAACTATATTTACCTCAGTTTCTTTAAGTGCGAGGTGTGTTTTACCTAATATGAAGACTTTTTTTGAACTCATGTGTCATATGTTTGTATTCACGGTCTCATTATTCTAATGAATCCTTTTTTTAAATTAATGAAAAAGTGATAACATACACGTCATTCCACCTGTTTGTCATCACAGAGTTTCTTTGCTTCTTATTGGCATGAACACTGAACTATGAGGACGGCGCAGATGAGGAATGAGTTTTAGACACAGCCATTTCCTCGGTTTGCTGCTGCAGGGAGTGGTGTTCCCTTCTGGTGAAATCAAAGTGCAGTCACAACTCCCGCTGCTAGGGGGCGTGCGAGCTCGCACATCGCGGCAGCAGTGAACCACAAGCAGCCTTTGCAGAACCTCATTTTCTATTTTGACGTGTTCCGACTTTCTTTTCTTTATTTTATGTAAAAATAAATAAATCAAGTTAGACATTGTTTAATTTTAGATGAGTAACCACGCCTGTTACTTTCTTGAAATGTATTTGGATTGTAGATGCAGTTCCTTGAAGCCTTTTTGTAATTAAAAGTCCTTGTTGGTTTATATCCCATATTAATGTTCTTTTCATTACCATTAAATCCCTATCCATTTGGAGGTCAGAGGAGACGGGATGACGTGAAGATTATATCTATAGCCTAAAGTCAGAAAAGATGCAATGACGAAGTCATATATTTTTCTGTTAAATTTTTCAAAACATTAAAATAGTGCATGGAGAAAGAACATTTATGCACTCCTCCAAATAAGGTCTCCAGCTACAGTAAAATCAATTTTAAAATGTGGAGCTGTAATTTTGTACCAGTAAAACTGTTGAAAGAATGTCATTCATTTCGCCACTACTGATTTTCCTACTCGAGCAATTTATGAGCAATAAGAATAAATACATTAATGTTATTACACTTTTGGATAATGGTGCTTCAATAAACTTTTTACTGAATACTCCTGAAGTTTTCTTTTTCTTCTTAACAATTAAATATTTAAAATCGAGCAAGGGTTTTTAGCTTTTAGAAAATTAGCCCATGTTTGCGTGTGTGTGTATATATATAGTGTATATATATATATATATATATATATATATATATATATATATATATATATATATATATATATATATATACACACACTGTTTTTGTACTTTTTCGCAGTTGGTTTTGCAGAAGCGTGTGTTAGTTACAGAAACATAGGAACTCTGTATGCTATGCTCTATTAGTTGTTTAGCTTAAAAATAATCAGAACTTGGGTTTAAACTAATTTCTTTTCAAGCTCAATGTCACTCCTGCTTCCTTGGCGCTCCATGGAAAAACAGTCATAAACCTTTTTTCTTTTTCTCCTTTCGCCCTCGCTCTCTCTGTCTTTTTTCTCTGTTTTTGAGCACCCGTGTTAAAACGAACACCTGTAACTTGACACACGGACTTCTCTGCCCAAATGCCAGTGGCAACTTTATGACTCACGGGAATGGGCATGCATGGCTAAATAGATAGTTTGCGTACAAGCCTGCCTTCCAGTCCAGCGTTCTCTCCGTTTCAAACAAAACATGCATTTGGACAACATCTGACTGGAGGCCATTTTGCTTTGGACTTATGCTTGCACAGTCCTGGGATTGTGCAGTCGCTGGTGTGGGGGATGGGTGGATGACTGCAGCTACCCCGAAGACTCCTGTTAATGTTTTAGTCATTCTGGAGCCTCTGGGCTGGGAGAAAGATTCAGTCAAAAAGCATTTGAGCCCCAGAGTGATTTACTGCATGTTTGGACATCTGCAAAGAGCTCTTGCACCTTGACATTCTCTCTCTCTCCCCTTCTCTCTTCTTCCCTGTCTGTACCTCTTTACAGCAGTAAACCGCTGGGAATGTTCTGTCATACTGAGTCACCTTGAAGGCATCTTAGGTAGAATCACTTCCTGTCACTTTCTTCTTTAGTGATCCAACGCTCCCTCTTTTCCTGTTTCTTACCTCATCTGCTCGGGCCTCAGCCACGCCCCTCTCGTCTTGGACACTGGACCTGATCTTTCTTAGCTCCTGATCTTTCTTAGCTTTCTTAGCTCACCTCTTGCTCGCCAGCTGGACACATCAATCCACGTGACAGGTGCTTGTCAGTTTGCTCCTTACTGGGCTGCAGCCCAAAAAAAGAAATACCGATATGTAGGTCTTGTGTGCCCGTAAAACTACCAGCAGGAGAGGAAATGTGGCAAGTACATGAGTGTGTCTTTATATGATATTCATCTCCTGCAATAAAATTAGTGTAGACAACTGATGAGCAGTTATGAGTAAGTTGAAAAGTTGTATTTACTGCTTTGTTGCCAATAGCAGCCACCCTGAGTGAAGAGGAGAGCCGTCAGTGGTCATCAATAACAGGTCTGTATGGTGTGGGTGGTGCAGGCTGTGTGGCATGTGTTTTAAAAGTGATGGCCAGAGGCCCTCTGTCTTTGCAGCTCAGAAAATATGGTGTCATTAGCATCTGTGTCTCTATAACTGAGGCCGCGGCTGAAGAGGCCTGAACATATCTGGTATGCGGCGTTTCGGAGGCACGCAGACAGGATAATTGCTGGGCAGAAACTGTCCGCAGCTCTGGGCTTTCAAGTGCTCATTGCCTTTGAGCATTTTACACCCCGAGTGGCTGAATAGCCCCTTGGAAACAACGTCTGCCTTGATTTATAGCCGACCCTTAGCTCTTTTGTTTCTTAAGACCAAGGACAACTCAATAAGTGGCAGAAGTCTCAAAACTGTGTTGGTATTATTGCTAATGTTTGACTGGTTTGTGTTGGACACAGAAATAAGAATGGCAAAGAGGTAAACAGCCAAAGTGTTGCTTTGCGCTTTTATCTCTAACTGCCTAAATCTCTGACATGTTTGGCTGCATTTCATAACCACAGCGCTCTTTCTGCCAGCGCCAGTGATCAAACCCAAGAACAGAGTGTTCACTTTGAGATGCAGTAAGACTTGGAAGGTCATCAGACAAAATCTTAAAACACGAAATATGTGTTGGTTAGTAATGGGCTGCTGCAGCAACAACAACAACAAAAATCTAAATATCGCAATGTAAATATAGTATTCCATTCCCAATCTGTTTTCCTACTTGATTTCTCCTCTCATGAATGAATGTATTAATGACACAGTTCTTGTACGGCTAAATAAAACTACACCGGAAGATTATCGCCCTCCACCCTGTCATGTCTCTCTCTTTGGATTCTTGTTAAAACGCACACAAAAAAGAGCTCATAATTAATTCCACATGGTGCTCAGCTGGCATTCCCATTTGTGTGTTGGCTGAGACATATTTACAGTCAAATGTTATGTCTTGCCATGAAGATATTTATTGCTGTTTTATGCAGTTGTTGGAGATGGCACAGTGATTGACACCAAAGTGAGGAAAAGAGTTGTGAGGCTGGATGTGGCTTCCCGTATCATCCAAGACTGATTTATATTTATACAAAATGACAAACATAAAGTAGAATACATTTTTGTTACAATTATGATTCCTTTCTTTGTGGATTGTACAAATTATTTCTGGCATTCTTTTTAGTTTTCATAAACATGACAATAAGACTGTAATCTACTGTTCAATGCTCAATTCATCATAATTAGAGTTTAATGCGGATATGGGATCATTACCACTTGAGGAAGTACCATATTCAGTTGGTGCACTGTGCCGAACATGCTTTACTTTTTTGTGTGTGTGTGTATATATGGGCTCTGAAAATGTTGTTTTCTTTGCAGTCCTGGTGAATTCTGGAGCGCTTTTGCTTTGTGTTGGGCTTTAACTCAAATTAGAGCTGGAATATCTATCCGTCTGAGCCCACTAAGGTATGGCTTGAAGTATGCTCAGCTTCAGCCAACAGCCGTTGCCAGCGCTATAAATGCCCAGATGTCAGAACCTAAGTAAATGCTGACATTTGGAAAAATGATTAAGACATCCTGGATCTCTATTACACAGACAAAACCACTACTGAGAGATAAATATTTACTTTAGGTTTCCCATCAATTTGATACATCACAACTGACACCACAGCTAATAAATTTTCAAAAACTAGTCCTAAGTTGATTATGCGTTCATGGGATCCATAGGGCTCTACTCTTTCCATAAAAAGACTGATAACTAATTTCAATGGATTTGCAGTTTTCATGGAAAATTAAAAGCATAGTGACTATTTGCAACATTTTGCAGCACACTGACATTTAGGCTCTGGACATAGAAGAAAAAAATTGGTTTGCAGTTCTTACTATTTAATTAGAGGATACCTAGTGGCTTAAATGTTACTCTGTAGTGGTTAGTAGTGGTGGTGGAGACACAATTAGAGGGTGAAAGTGAATTCAGCATATGTAATCGGATAGATATGTAATCTATGTAGTATAATCTTTTCCATCATGAAATTTGTTGTTCAACTTTTTTTAGAGGTGTCAGTTACTACAGGAAATTTTTCAGAGTAAGCAATAAGGAGGACAGAAAAGATCTTCTTGAAGCCATGCTGTGAGGAGGCATCTTTTCTTCATTTGGTCAGAAGGGGACTAGAAAGGCTAGAACTTTTTCCGTTTCAAAATTTGAACTCCACCCCCACGACCAAATAAGTCCACGAAGCCACGGTATACTCCACCCTTCTTTGCTACAAAGCACAGAGTTTTCTGGTCTGATTAAGGACGATATTTTTTTCCCTTTTTGCAAGGATTTTATGACAGTGACCATGCATGTACTCGCGCCATTATTCACTGGGACATATTAAGGCTCCAGACATGGGCGTGTGCTCATACAGACGTAGGAAACCCACTGAGGCTGAGAAAAAAAATAGATGAAGAGAATTAAAGACCTTTGCCAAATTACTGTTAGTAGTTGACTCTTGAGAGGTGCAGCAGCGGGAAAGAATGTGAGATGGACCACAGAAAGGGATTTTGATTCACAGCTTTTGCAGTGTGGATATGTGCCAAAGCTAAATCAATCATAAATAAATAATCAGACAACCTTCCACGTAAAGTTAAAACAAGAGACTGGAGTAAAATTATCTCCTAAATTTATAGCCTGAGTTTCTATATACAAAAATATCAGTAAGTGACTGTTACAGAAGATTAAAAAAAACACTCTTTATTGATTGTAAAAGGTCTAGTAAAGAAGAGCTTTATTTTTGAGTTACGATGTGATGAAAAAAACTGTAAAAAACTGTGGCTCATGAAATATCTATAAATACTCTAAATTTTGTACAATAACTTTTGTTACACCTACTTTTAAACAGGAGCACACAGTTAAACTGATATTCCATGCAACACATGTGCCAATCAAACTTTAATGTTGAGGCTTTCTTTTGTCCTGAAGAGTGTCAATTATCCAGAGTAATTATTTAGTAGTGCTGCGTACACTTTTTTTTTTTTTTTAGTACAATTATCTGCTAAATTTGACATCTAACCACCCATGGACTCATATTGCACATAAGCTGATTTGATAATTAATTTACCCCATGCTTGTGCATGGTGGCTTTTGTTATGAAAGAGCATAGATAGGCTCCAGCAGACCATGAGTACCAGGTATCGATGATGGATGGATCAGACAGCACAACTTGAACTGAAGTTGTAGATGAGGGCATTTTGGATTTAATACACATTGAATAACATTTCATCGTCACTTTTTTGAAAATAACAATAAATATTATCAGCCACTATAGCCGTGATAGTTTTAAAACTGCAAGCCAGAGTTTACATTTTTGTCATTTTATTGTTTAAATTACAAACATGCAATTAGTATTTAAAGTTTAAAGTTTAGTCAGTTCATGTATATCTGTATCCATTTATCTTCATTTTTATGTCTGTACTCCGGTTTATATCAGAAGCCTATAAAACCAAAGAAATCAATCTTGTTGATTTATGCTTTTTTACTACATCTGGGTTTAGCTCTTCTATATGTATTTCTGTTTTTTTTATTTTCTTTTTTGTCTTCGTGTGTATGTCTTTGTGTAAATGTTTGAAGAAAACATGTCACAACTTGACTGGCTTTTATATAATTAAGCCATGCGTGATTGATAGATGTCTTATGTAGGATACCACGTTTTTTTTTTTATGTCACCCTTAAGGTGACATGTTGGTGTCTGTGCACATTTGTTTTTGTGAAGCCCTATAAATAAAATAAAATAAAATATTTTACTTTTATGACTGCAGCATTTATGTGATATTGCCTGCCATGCACAAGTTTATACTCAAATAATGCTTTGATACTGATTAGTTGTACATATAGTGATACATGCAAAATCACTCACACACATATATAATTTTATTAATGTATAACATAATTTAAAGAATAGTTTAGTGAGTAGATCAGTGGCTCTTTCATGCTTTTATTCCTGTTATAAATAATGTGGGTGAAGCCAGCAGCCAGTAAGCAAATAACTAGAATGAACTTGCTGTGTTTCTGTGTGACTGGCAACTCAGTTTCATTCCTGTGATGACTTTGCCAAATTTTTTATAGAGACAAATCCAAAGTATTAGACAAGCAGTTGGTACATGAACAGCAGGTTTAGGATATGTACTGTGTCCACCGAAAACCGGTTTAAACAGCACGACGTTTCATCCCATTAACAGCAAAGACCTGGAGGACATCTTATGTCTACTAAACTCCTCCTCTTGCTGTTTAGGCCTCCTGCCAACATGTTTTTTCAAAAAGGTCTAAAAGATTTTGGAGTCAGACCTGTTACAGATTGCAAACCTGTCTTTAATGTCAGGCGTGTTCCCAGAGCCTCTGAAAACAGCTGTAATTAAACTTCTGCTGAAAAGGGAATGACATGTGCTTGACAACAGACGGTGGAAATATGTCAGTGTTAGTTTTACCGGATGTCAGTGCTGCATTTGAAACAGTTGAAAACAATATCTTACTTAAATGACTGGAGAACTGTGTGAGTCTTTCCAGAATTGTAGTAAACTGGTTCAAAACATACTTAAAGACCTGGAAATACTTTCTGTCAGTGGGTAACTTTACATCTGAGCAGACAAGAATTACATGTGGTGTTCCCCAAGGTTACAACCTGGAACCTCCTTCTTTTTAACATCTACATGCTGCCATTAGCAAAGATTATAAAGAACAACAAAAAATAATACCACAGCTATGCAGATGACACACAAATATATATTACAATGTCACCAGGAGACTGAGGCCCTGTACAGGCTCTTGGTAAATGCATTGAGGAGATTTATGATTGGATGTACCAGAACTTTCTTCAGTTAAACAAAAACAAAACTGAGGTAATTGTCTTTGAAGGCAAAGACAAGTGATTACAGGTCACCACAGAGTTTCAATCTATACACGTAAAATCTCCCAACCAGGCCAGAAATTTGGGTTTAGTGATGGACTCAGACCTAAATTTGGAAAAACACATTAAGGCAATAACTAAGTCAGCCTACTGTCACTTCAAAAATATATCAGGACCTAGAAAAACTAGTCCATGCATTCATATTTTGTAGGCTTGATTATTGTGACAGCATCTTTACAGGTCCACCTAAAACATCAGTTAGATAACTGCAGCTCATTCAGAACTCTGCTGCTCAAAAAGTGGACCCCATCAGTCCAGCTCTGAGGTCTTTACACTGGCTGTCTGGCCGTCAGAGGACAGACTTTAAAGTTCTGATGCTGGTCTATAAAGCTCTGAATGGTTTAGAACCAAAATACATCAGTGACCTCCTGACCCACTATGAACCTTCCAGGCCCTTCAGGTCATCTGGATCCCGGTTTTTGTTTTAGCATATCTTTCTTTCTGTGGTAAATAAAGATGGCTATGACACTGAAGGAAATAGTTGGGATGGGTCAAATAGCAGAGTGAGTGAATACATTATTTCAATTTTTAATGACTTTCATAATATTGCGTAAATGATAAGTGATGAAATGTAATGGAGCAATCATGTGGTTGAAAAGAAAAACCTGCTCTAATCTATGACTGAGGAATCAGTTATAGATTAAGTATAGCTCGAACACAACTGGCTCATGGCTGTTTATCACATTTTAATAACATTTTACTCTATCAAAGCAAAGAGAGAGCTGGGACAGCAGCATAAATCCTACTGTAACTAATGATGCAAATCATGAAAAAAAACATCCACCCTGATAGTGGTCTGGACCCAGGTTAACAACGTCTGTTATTGGTGCAGATGACCAGCAGGGTGCTGGTCCTGGTGGTAATTAGGCTGCTGTTGACAGGAGAAAGAGGGGAGGTAGACGTGTCCAGAGACGGAGAAAAGAGGAAAGGCAGGAGTTAAGGACTGAAGTCGCGTTTCCATTATACCCATAGATTTGCGCAATACCCAAATCGGAAAAGAAAACCTGCAATGGAAACTGCTCTAATTACAAAAAACTCCCCCAAAAATATGGCAAAAATGTTTTTATGCTTTCACAAGGTGGTTTTTTAAGCTTGGACAATCCAGTTAACCACAAAAGTGCAATGGAAACACTTTTTGTGCATTTTCATGTCATTGGCTGAACGGGATGTGACATAGCCAGTCAATCTAAAATAATCAAAATCTAGTTTCTGGCTGTTTTTGGGCTCATTGACAGGATTTAAATGTGCTATAATTATCCTTAATCATTATGCATTACATCAGAGCTTTGCTTCTGAATAATCATTGGAATGATCATCTGCCTTCATCATCTTAGTGTTTTCAACTGTTTTCATGTGGAAACAGGTTGAAGGGCAGCAAGGCTCGAACATCTGAAGAACGTTCTGGAGGTTTAAAAAAAGAGTGTCACGCCTGGTGATTTGACCTCAGAGCAGAGGTAGACACACACATGTAGACTACATGTAGATGATTTCATCTGAAAGAGATTAGGAGTTGAGGGGCAGAGCTGAGAGAGGATTGGGGTGGACGTGAAGTGTTGCCAACTGAGTGGGAAATTCCAAAAAAGTTAACCAGGGGAACAGGTAGGAAGGCACTTGGTGCGTCATCTGGATGGAGTTAAATAAAGCTAGACAAGAATAGAAGGAGATGAAATGCAAGACAAAAAAAAAAAGAAGTTGCAAAAGCAAAACAAAGGGCGTATGATGAGTTGTTTGCAAAATTGAATACTAAGGAAGGAGAGGAGAACTTTTACTGCCTTGTGAGAGAGATAGAGATGGAGAGGATGTCCAGTCTGTTACGGTGATTAAAGATAGAGATGGAAATGTACTGACTAGTGAGAAGAGAGTAATGAGAAGGTGGAAGGAATATGTTGAACAACTGATGAATGAAAAAAATGAGAGGGAAAGATGAGTGGAAGAGATGACAATAAAAGAAGGATGTAAAAAAGATTAGTAAGGATGGTGCGCGGAAAGCTTTAAAGACGCGAGACAACCTTTAAAGAGGCTGAAGAGTGGGAAAGCAGTTGGACAGATAATAATAACGGCCAAGGTACAGAGATGTTCAGGAGAGACGGCAGTAAAGTTTTCAACTAAATTTTTCAATACTGATCTGGGAAGGTGAAAGGATGCTACAGGAATGGATTAAGTATTCCAGTTTTCCTGCTGATTTTTAATGACAGGAATGATGTGCAGAACTATAGAGGTTTAAAGCTGATGGGCCGCACAGTGAAGATCTTGGAAATAGTAGTAGCAAGTCTAAGAAAGGATGTTTCTATTTGTCAGCAACAATATGGTTTTTGCACAAAAAATGCACTACAGATGCAAAAATAACTTTGAGAATACTGATGGAGGAGTATAGGGAAGGTAAGTTGGAGCTGCATTGTGTGTTTGTGGATTTAGAGAAAGCATATGACAGGGTACCAAGGGATGAACTATGGTATTGTATGAGCAAGTCTGGAGTGGCAGAGAAGTACTTTAAATTGGTGTAGGATATGCATGAGAGCAGTATGACAGGGGTGAGGAGTGTTGTAGGTGTGACAGTTTCAGAGCAGAGGCTGCAAAAAGGGAGAAAGGAGAGATGGTGGGATTGACAAAAAGACAACAGACAGAGCTGGAGGTGGCAGAACTGAAGATGCTGTGGGTCTATTTAGGAGTAACGAGGATGGACAGGATTAGGAATGAACACAGCAAAGGGACAGCTCAAGTTGGTTGTTTTGAAGACGAAGTTAAGAGAGGCCAGATTGAGGTGGTTTGGACGTACGCAGATAAGGACCAGTGGATATATTGGTAGAAGGAAATTGACAATGGAGCTACCAAGCAGGCGGTAAAGATGAGGACCAAAAAGGGGATTTATGGATGTGGTGAAAGAGGGCATGCAGCTTGTTGGTTTGAGAGTGGAGGAGGCAGAGACCAAGGTCAGATGGACGAGAGTGACTAGCTGTGGCGACCCCTAAAGGGAAAAGCCAGAAGTAGAAGAAGAAGAAACTCAGTATGCACAAAACTGCAAAAGTACTCCCTGAACATATCTTGATATGTTTTGATATTCATTTATTTTTAAATAGATATCGTCCCTTTTCATTTCATGTTACTTTTGGTTCCTGGGTTTGCGTCACACATGTTTTGAGTTTCGCTGATCACCCCCACCGTTCTCTTTTTTTGCCTTCTGCACCTGGTTGTAATCAGGGTGTTTAATGCTTTTACACATGTCTGAACTTTAAACATTCAAAGAAAATCATTTGAAGAAAACGAGAGAACATTAAACCTTTATGAACCAATGTTAAATTAAGTCTGGTTATAGGATGCAAAATAAGGAAAAAGGATAGAGGTTAATTTTTTTTTTTTTTTTTATTAATCATTATTGCAAAATGGTCTAATTGGGATCACCTAGCCATGGCCTAATTGATTGGAATATTTATGCTCAAATCACTAATGCTTTGACAAAGTAATTCTGAATCTTACTTGCTTAACATTTAATTTTGACTTTCACATCGTGGCCTGGATGCAGAGCACCAAACCGTGCACATATCTGCTTCTCAAAACTGGTGACTAGGAGAGGGATGTTATTTGTTTCTTGCCTATTGCAGTAAACGTTTTATTGTGAAATAACCAAACTTCAGAAACTGGCTCAGAATTAAAAATGCAGAAATTTCAAAAACTTCAGTTGTTTGTCTTTAGTTAGCAAAAGTGCATTTACACTGAGCACTGGAACAGAGGTCATTTATTTTATGCTTTGTAATGCCTGATAAAAGAGAGCCTACTGAAATGTTTGTAAAAATACATGTATTAAAGGAGCATCCCAAAGTTTAAACAACATTCCAATCTTTTATGCTTTCATGGAACTGGATCATTACTGATATATTGATGACAAAATATGCAAGTGTTAGAAGCAGAGGCCATGAATTCTCCTCCTTTTGCATGAATTGACAGTGTTTTGCATGACATTAGTAGTCGACTTGTATAGGCTCAGGACGAGATAGAGCAAATGGATGAAGATGCCTGCACTTTTTAAAAAAAAATCTCATTTTGTCTACAGGGACACAGTCTAAACTAGCACTTTAAGTGGAATGACATTTTTCAAATCCTCAAAACAGCAGTTTATTTTCATGCAGATCTGTTGCCCCTTCTGCAAATATTAATTTCTATTCCCATTAATTGTTCCAGCAAACATAAGCTGTTCTAACTTAAACTGCATTGATTCACATTATTTTGGTTTCTAACATACGTTTACACTGGATTGTTTTAACTCTGGAGTATGTTTTAAATCTTTCTCTTGAAAGTGAAATGCATTGATGTCTGAATAAGCAACAGTCTCAGAAAATGAAATAGTTGGTCTACAATGCAAAATAGTTTCACTATAAATACTCAACTCTTATAAATGACTACTATTGGAAGGTTACAAAGTGATTACAGATCTTCATTCACCTCAAAACAATTATAGCAGGCTAATATTTTTCATTTTGTAAAACCATAAAAAGAAATGGTTTCTGCTTTAAAGTCTCCCAAAAACAACTAAGTGTCATGCAGATTACCTGAGTGCAGTCCCCAACACTCAAAAGTTCTCTTACTTTGTGATTTATTCTGTAATTCAGATTATTTCTTTGTTGTAACAATGCTTAATGACAATAAATCTATTACCGTTGGAAAGCCTGTTAATTTCCCTTTTAAATGGTACCACATTTGTGAGGAACATACATTTGCAGGATTAACATCAGAGCTGAGTATGTGGGTTGTGCCCATGAAAAATTTGCCATATCTTCTCTGCCAATGCCAACAGCGTATTTTGCTGTTGCCGTTGACTCTTGTCTCGAAAAGCTGAACGAAAGTGGTGGAAAACTAAATTATTGGTTCATTATGACATTTATGACTGAGCATATATAATAGAAGCTGAGGAATGCAAGGCAATCATATTTTTATGTTATCATTGCCAAAAACAACAATAATGCACCCACTTTGTTCACTAGTGTTGACAGGCTAACAAATCCTCCTTACTCCTTATTCCCCTTGTACTTCCGACCGTGGCTGTAGTGAGTTTGCTGCTTCCTTTACTGACAAAATTCAGAAAATCAGAAAATCCTATTCTAGGTACAGGATATGTGCACCTAGCCAATCACTCATAAGAACCTGGAGCACCTGGATCACCTGAATTCCACCACTTGCTGCCTTGATACGCTGCAAACAGGGTTTTTAAGAGTGTTGCGAATTGTATGGCTTCAGATCTTCTAGACATTGTAAATACGCCTCTGCTATGAAAAATTAGCAAACATTAAGCCACTTTTAAAAAAGAACCGTCTAGATAGGTCACTTATGAATATCTACAGGCCTTCATCAAAGCTTCCCTTTCTTAGTAAAATGATAGAAAAAGCTGTTTTTTAACAGCTGTATGACCTCCTGACACTAAATGACTGTTTTAATCTTAATTTTAATTTATACTTTTCATTTAGTTTTCTTGTCAGCACTTGCCGGGTTGAGGTCCTATCTAAAAGACAGGAATATTTTGTGTCTTCAGGTAATTACAAATGTGAGCTAAAAAAAAAAAAAAATATGGAGATCCCCAAGGTTCAATTCTGGGGCCTCTGTTGTTTAACATTTGTATGTCCCTACTCGCTCAAATTATGAAAAAGAACAAAATGTGTTACCATAACTATGCAGATGACACACAAATCTATATAATAATATATATAATAATCCAATTCAAACATTGTTCAAATGCATTGATCAAATTAAAGAGTGGATTTGCCAGAATTTTCTTCAGCTTAAACAGAAATAATAGTGTTTGAAGCCAAGGCAGAAAGATTAAAAATCAACACTGAGCTTCAAGAAGTAAAGTAAAAACTAATAGCCAAGCCAGAAATCTCAGAATTTTGACAGCCAGATTAAAAAAGTAGTGAAGTCAGCCTATTATCATCTAAAGAACATATTGAGGATTAAAGGACTGATTTTTCAGCCAGACCTAGAAAAACTTGTCCTTGCTTTTACCTTCAGTAGACTGGACAACTATAACACTGTTCTCACAGGTCTCTCGCTGCTGCCCAAGTCCTCACTAAGACCAAGAATGGACCATATAACTACAGTTCTTAGGTTTTTACACCGGCTTCCTCTCTTTAACATAATAGATTTTAAAATCCTGCTGTTGGTTTATAAATCACTGAATGGTGTAGGGCCAAAACACATCTCTGAATCCGGGTCCATTATTTAACCAATGAGAACCCTCAGGTCGTCAGGGTCGCACCTATTTTCTACCCACCGTTAAAACCAAACACGGTGAGTCAGTGTCCAGTTTTTATGCTCCTTACCTGTGGAACAAACTCTCAGAATACATCAGGGCTGCTAAAACTCTCTGTTGCTTTAATTCAAGGTTGAAAACATTTTTTTTTTAATTCTGCATTTCAGTAATCCACCTTGGTGGACTACAGCATTTATTTCTTGCATCTCATTTGTTTTATTCTTTTAAACTTATGTCTCTCTGTCTTTAATTCAGCTTTTAAACTCTTTTTCTTTTTAATGCATTAAAAAAATATGTTTTTGTTTTTTTATGTAAAGCACTTTGAATGATCTTGTACATGAAATGTGTTGTACGAATAAACTTGCCTTGCCTTGCCTTGATTTCAGCTTCTGGTTCCCCAGTTGCTGCCAAGAAGACCGTTTCCTCACCCTGTCAGCACATTGGTACCAATAGGCTGTACAGATTGTACAGATTTGCAGTCATGGTTTGCAGGACAATATGGCTGATGACTGTCAAACATTGGCCCTGACAGTAGTACACCAGGAAGGCAGAAAGATGTGGTTCCAGGATAAGCTTGGTGTTTCTACTCTTGCTTGTTTTTGAGTTTAGCTTCCTACAGGCTTGTCTTTGGAATATTGGAGATATTGTTTTCCACTCTCCATAGCATTGTTCAGAGATGGTTCGTACTGGTTACAAAATTATATAATAAACCAATGAATAAATTAATACATTTTGAAGGAGGAAATATTGAGCCCCAGATGCACCTTTAGACTTTATTGATCCCTTTGGGATGACTCCCTCTGGGAAGTTCAGTCTCCAGCAGCCTTTACACTGCTCCAGTGCTGCTGATCACAGTGTCAGACGTGGTGTCCTTCAACCTGACGTACTGTGGCCTGTTAGTGTGGTAGCTGGAGATCCAGGCCACCAGGTGGGGGTCCACTCTCAACCTGTTCAGTTTGTCCTGAAGCATAGGGGGGTGAATTGTGTTAGGGACCGGAGACGTCCAAGAAGAGAATTCTTGCTGTGCATCTTCCCTTATCCAGGGAGTGTACTCGGTGTAGCAGGTAGAGGATAGCATCCTCCACGCCAACATCTGGCTGGTAGGACCTACAGCCAGTCCTGGGCGTGTTGCACCTGGGATCTGAGGAGACTGAGGAAGAGGTGCTCCAATGTTTTCATTAGGTCTGAAGTGAGTGCCACCGGCTGGAAATCATTCAGCTCGCTGGGGGCAGTTCTTTTTCTCTCGTTGTTTTTTTCTCTCCCTAGCTGGAGGCTAAGGTAGAAGATTCATTGTGGTGGTTCCCCCAGTTCTGCAGCGCAGGACTTCAGCAGTCTTGGACACACATCGTCTCTGGGCCTGCTGCTTTCCTGGGTTGGAGCTTCCTCAGCTGTCCTCTGACCTGATCTGGGGTGATGTGAGGTGTAGAGTATGTTGAGATGGGGCAGGGGGGTGCGGGTGCTCTGGTGTCTGGGGGGAGGTGTACTGTGGGAAGAAGGAGAGATGGTTGCTGTGAGGGTGGGGGGTGGGTTGGCGGCAGGGCCTGGTTGGACCACTTCTCCACTGTCTTTGTATCGTGACCTCTGATGGTCCTCACACCTTCCCAGACCTCCCTCACATTGTTCTCCTTCAGCTACTGTTCCACCTTTTTCCTGTAGCTGTCCTTAGCTTCCCTCACACGCTGTTTCACCTCCTGCTGTGCTGCCTTCATGGCCTCCCTGTCTGCTCCTGAAGGCAGCCTTCTTCTTGTTGAGGACAGCTTTGACTTCCCACGTTACCCATGCCCTGTGATTGGGGTAACAGCGGACAGTCTTAACAGGGGAGACCACATCTGCGCAGAGGTTTACACCATTGTACTGGTCTCCAGTCATGTAGACGAGTGCTGCGCTTAGTGCTGACACTTCAGTCTGGATGCCTCTTGGATTCTGTCCAAAGCAATTGCACATCTTTTCCTGTTTTATTGAAATATCAAAGTTCACTTGGCCTCAACTGACAAACATTTCAGACATGTTAAACAGGATATGTGTGTGCATGTGTATAGGTATATGTAGACAGGCGTGTGCACATTGGGTATAGATTCATTTATTTTGTGTACATAAATTTGCAACAGATTCATTTATTTATATATATTTATTTATTTCCAAGCAGTTCTATATGTTCAAATGTGTGTGTGTGTGCACGTGTAAATATGTATATTTATTTATTTATACATTCGCACTAGCGTTAATGTTGTGGCGGACTGACGGTTCAAATATAATCTTCAGGAAACCGGTTTTCCGGTTTCCGGTTTCGATTGGCGGGTAATTGCAAACCGTACTGTGGAGCGAGAAGTGGTAAAGTTTGTTTGGCTTTAGTCATTCTGTAGGCGTTTGTGTGCTGACAGTCGGTTATTTTTTTATTAAATAAAGGACAACCTGACAACGCGTTCAGGATGGGGCCTAAAAAAAGCCAGGTGATGGAGGATTTGGACTATATTAAAAAGTCACCGGACTTCCTGTCAGAAGAGGTTTCTGCTGTCAGGATCCAGCGGATAACGATCTTGGACTTGGTTGAGAAGGTCAGATCACTGAAACTCCAGAAGGCCGAAAACGGCGAGCGGATAACTTTCCTGGAGAACCGAGTGTCGGACTTGGAGCGGTACACGCGGAAGAACGCCGTGATCGTGACCGGCCTGCGCGTCAAACCTCGCTCGTACACCCGGGCGGTTACAGCGGAGTGGACGGGACCGCGGATGAGCTGGATGAGCTATTGGTCATCATGTCGGAGTTGGAGAGATTTAACCGAGCACCAACAGGACTGAAGGTAAAACAGAACTCTTCACCATCAGGATGATACCCACTACTAGCAATTATTCATCATCTGTTGACAGATAAATCACCTTTTATGACTGTGAATTGCGATAAAATACAGCTGAAAACAATTAATTACACAGAGTACAAACATCAGGACATGGAGGATGAGGCTGACCCGGATAATAACTTATCCTATGAGGTCATCGACAACTGCTGCTATTACTCAGAGGATCTGTACAACAGGACATTTCAGTCTGACAACAGTCTTTTTATTATACATTTCAACAGCAGAGACATTATCAGAGGTAGTTTCAACAGCCATTCAGTATAATTGCCATCTGGGAAACGTGGATCAGCACTGAGGGAGCTGATTTTGAACTGGATGGATATGAATTCAACTACATCAACAGAGAAGGGAAGACTGGTGGAGGGCCAGCTATATATATGTGGACAAAATCCTGAAGTATTTAGTGGTGGAAAAAATGACAAGAGGGATGGATGATATATTTGAATGTATAACCGTAGAAATGTATATGTAAAAGAAAAATAATGTAATTATAGGCTGCATCAACGGGGTCCAACCTAGAAAACCTTTCTGGAGGTTTGAGGAAACGTATGCAGCTTCAACTCAGGAGGTCTTCTTCATCTGTGGGGATTTTAACATTGATTTGCTTAACCGAAATAATCACAAACCAACAAAAGTGCAACGTTATTTGACAACATATTTACAAACCTGATAGAAAACAAAACAATAAGTGGATTATTAATTAATGATAGTGAAAGATAAACAGGATATTGGACAATTCAAGAGAGTGAAGACAGAGGAGACAATTAATGCATTTATAGAAGAGCTGATTAAACAGAATTGGGAGTCAGTATTTAACGAAGACAACCTTGATAAAGCATATAAAACTTTTTTGGATACCTTAAAGTTATTGTATGATAGGAATTGTCCAATAAAGAAATACAATAAAAGAAATAAATAATCAGATACACTATGGATCACAAAGGGATTGCAAAATGCCTGTAAAAAAATGCTATAAAGAGTTCATAAAATATAGAATTGAAGAAGCTGAGAATAAATATAAAAATAAACTGACAACTATTTTACGGATATCAAAACGGATATGGTGTAGTCTATTATTGGATGGGAATAAAAATAACATAAAATGGATTTGGAATATATTGAACAATCTCATTAGGACTATTTCTAGACAGACTAATTATCAACAATATTTTACTGATAATGATGGAATCATTAATGATACGAATGATGTGGTTAAAAATGTCAAAAGGTATTTTGTAAGTGTTGAATCAAAGCTGGCAGAAAAATGTGTGATCCTGGATGGATGGAAGGAGACATTACTAAATAGAAATCCAATGTTTCTCTCAGCAGTGGAGGAGAGAGAAATCATAGATATTGTTGATGGTATAGATATGACAATAGTCGAAAAGGTTATTGAGGCAATTGTTCAACCACTGATATATTTCTGTAATCTGTCATTCAGAACTGGGACAAGTCATCCCACTTTACAATAGTGGAGACAGACACTAATTCACTAATTACAGGCCTCTTTACTCCCACAATTTTCCAGAAATCTTAGAAAAATTATTTATTTACAGATTAGACAAAATTATTGATAAACACAATCCGCTTTCTGCAAGGCAGTATGGATTCAGATTTCAAAGATTCACACCATTGGCAGTCCTGGAATTAATAGAAGAAATCACAAGCTCCATAGAAATTTGCAGTTGGGGTGTTCGTTGATCTTAAAAAAGCATTTGACACAATAAATCATGACATATTAATCTGGAGCGTTATGGTATCAGGGGAGTGGTTTTACACTGGATGAAAAGTTATTTAAGCAGCAGACAGCAGTTTGTAAAAATAGGTGACTTTCAGTCATCATGGTTGGACATTGTTTGTGGTGTCCCCCAGGGGTCAGTAATGGGAGCTAAACTCTTTATTTTATACAATAATGACATATGCAAAGTCTCAAAAGTACTGCAATTTGTTCTGTTTGCTGATGATACAAATATTTTCTATACCTGGGAATAAATAGAATTGAACAAAGGTGGTTTTATATATATATATATATATATATATATATATATATATATATATATATATATATATATATATATATATATATATACTCATTAAACAAAGTTTATCTTATAAAAGTTGGGATAGAGGTTTTACATATAAACAATGTCACTAAAATTAAGTTTCTGGGTGTGATGATCGACCATAAGATCTGTTGGAAACCTCACATTCAACATGTTTGAGCTAAAGTATCCAGAAGTCTTTCAGTCCTCAGTAAAGCTAAATATTAATTGAATATCAAAGCATGACATATTGTATATTGATCACTTATTTTGCCATATTTTAATTATCATGTGGATGGTTGGTGCAACACCTACAAATCTTAACTCCAACCATTGTGGGTGGTGCTTGGGCTGGCTAATGGGTGTTGTTGTCAGGGGTCTGGGTGTCTGGTGTGGCATCTTGTGCAGGCCAACAGGGTCGGGGGACCTCCTCGGTCATTTTGAGGTGCTGGGTGAGGGGAGATGCAAAGGGACTGGGCTCGGGTGGTTTTGATGTCGGAGTGCAGGGGTGCTCTTGGGGTGCATTGTGTATGTGGGTGTGAATATGTAGTGTGTGTGTGTGTGTGTGTGTGTGTGTGTGTGTGTGTGTGTGTGTGTGTGTGTGTGTGTGTGTGTGTGTGTGTGTGTGTGTGTGTGTGTGTGTGTGTGTGTGTGTGTGTAACACATGCACACACATAAGTAGTCAACATTACTTCAGGAAACAGAAGAGAGAGAAACATTAATATTATATTTAGTTAATGGATGTCTTAAAAATGGTTGTAATTTAAACTTGCTATTAAATCCTGATGTTATTGTCTGCAGGTGCTCGGTGAGATACATTCATAACAGTGACAATTATAAAACCACAAGTTTAAAAAAATAATGCTAAAAAGAAAGCTTGTCCAGATGGGGCTTCCGTGTGTCGCCGCTGTAGGTGATGGTAAGGGCTTGTGTCAGTGACCTTAGTGCGGTCTTCTGTGATGGCACCATCACAGATGTGAGGTAAATAGTAAATAGTAAAACTCTGTTTTCTTCAAGGGCACGTCTTTCCAAGAGAGGTCCATGCATTTTTTTTTTTAAATCAAGACAATGCAAAACTACATGATGTTCACATTAGAGGAGGAAGCAGAACTGACCTGTCAGCATTCCTGACCCTTCCCTAATAGAGAATGTGTGGCGAATTAAAAAAAATAAAATAAAAAAAGCAGTGATGACTGCGTTGTATATGAATGGGACAAGTTAACAAATGAAATGTTTCTTCTCTTTTGCCCAATGCCAGAAAGTCTTTTAAATGTTGCAAGAAGGAATGGAAACATTAGAAATTGGCAAAAGCTGCACTCCATCCATCCATTATCTATACCCGCTTTATCCGTTTCCGGGTCACGGGGGTCTGTCGGAGCCTATCCCGACGCATATCAGGCGAAAGGCAGGGGTACACCCTGGACAGGTCGCCAGTCTATCCAGGGCCACATACATACAACCATTCACACTCACATTCACACCTAGGGAGAATTTAGAAAGATCAATTAACCTACACTGCATGTTTTTGGACTGTGGGAGGAAGCCGGAGTACCCGGAGGAAACCCACGCAAGCACGGGGAGAACATGCAAACTCCACACAGAAAGACCCACCGGGCCGGGAATCGAACCGGGAACCTTCTTGCTGTGAGGCAACAGTGCTAACCACTAAGCCACCGTGCTGCCAAAAGCTGCACTCTTCTAATTAAAAAAAAAAAGTGTTTAAAAAAATATGGAATGCAAAAACAGCTGTTTATTAAAAAAACTAAATGAAGTTGAAAAGAAAAAAGAAAACAATGAATCTTGTGTTCACACTCCATTTTTTTTTTCATATTTCTACTTTCCATATTTTCCTACCTATTTGATAAATGTGACAACGTTTATGCTTCTCTTACTCAAACCCTTGGGGGAAAAGAAAAGCACTGTGTTCAGTTGAGAACTAAAGTATGAAACAAACTTTCCATTTGGGTTTTAATATCCAAAGTAAATGCAGAAAGATTCCTTCGGAGTCACACGACAGTATTTTATGTTCGTATTTTAATCCAAATTTACACATTTGAGGGGAAATAAATATCATGGAGGGGCAAAAAAAAACAAAACAAAAGTATTTTGTTATACTAAAGCTATCCCATCATGTCTATTGCTGCTTTTTTCAGACTTCACATTCATTACTTAATGATTGATGACTGTAAAAGCAACAGACCGTGGCTCATTCTCTAATTGCCTGTTTAAAGGAGTCTGACACTTTTATAGCTCTTCTTATACTATTGCAAAGTATTACTTCAATAGCAGGCCTCGTGCCTTTCCTATGGGAAAGGAAACAAAAGGCGGATTGCTTTCATTTGTGGCAGTAATTGCGAAAAATGTCAAAACATTTTGAACCTTCATATAGCGTGTGGATGTCTTGACTTCCAACTTGTTACTCCTGGTCAGATATATTCATTTAAGCTTTTCACATGTATGAAAACAAAAGACTGGTTTCGAAAATGTCTGAAAATAAACACTGTACACCCTTTCTGTGAAGACGTTCTCAAAACTTTTTGTTCTGTGTATCTAAAGGAGGTGGATATCGATTAATCTAGAATTATTGTCTGGAATATGTTTGTATAAATGTGTTCCCATGAAATGTAATGATTCTTTATTGTAAGATGTAAAATTAGGGTTGATGGAAGTCAGACATATATTACAAAAACTACTTTAAAAAGTTCTCAGGCTGTTAAAAGGTAAACTGAATGGTCTTTATAAACCCTTATAACAGGCTCTTTTAGAGTTCACTTCGTCACTTCAGGTCTTTATTTCCTTGAGGTCTGTGGCTTGGCTGTTATCAACGGACGTCATATTGTGAAGGTTCACGTTGCACCTGGAGCTTTTCTCTGGAGTCCATGTTCTACCTCTGCTTCTGTTGTCTCCGGGTACAATTGTCTTTACGTGTTCCGCTGGTTTGGTGATTCTAAATTCATTGTTAATTTGAATGCATGTTTGATTTGTCTCTTGGGTCGCGTGATGGACTGGTGCCCTGGTACCTCACCTCTCACCCGACAGCAGAAAACTCAGAGAAGCCCCACACTACTGTGTATGTACTGGGTGTAGAAAATGGATGAATTGATGGTGCACCACCCAGATTTACAACTGCAGCATGTTTTCAACAGATGCATAAAATGGCCACAAACTAACCTCAGTGTCACTGTATAGCAACACAGAGCGGAGAAACGTACATTTAGCACTCGCAGTCATGAAAATGAAAGTATACCCTCTTTCAGATTTTTTGCAGCCATCTGTTAAAGATTTCTGGTATGTTTGAGATCATTCTCCGGCTGCCTGACTAAATATCGTTCAAGCTTTTATCCAATGAGGAGATGGCCTCGCATTTACCTCCAAAATCCTCTGGTATTCAGAAAAGTTCATAATTCCCTCTATAGCCGCATTTCAGCTGCAGGAGTCTGTCCGGGTGTCTGTCACAACTTAATAAGAGTCACTCCTCTGTGTGTGAATGCTCAGACATAACCTAAGCAAGCTCGCTTCCCCCGTATCCCTTCCTCTTCACGGATATAGAAAATCTAGATGCGTCTTGAATACGTCTGTAATGGGATGGCACCAAACACTGATGCACGATGCCCGTCATAATTCATTCATCAAATGAAAAAAGAAAGCATCTCTATGACAAGACATGGCTATGTAAGTGTATCCCTGTGTACAGTTTGTGTAGCTTGACAGCAGGAGGTTTATATTTTCACAGTTGTGATGACAAAGCAAGAAAAATGATGGACCGCAAAGCGCGCCTGGCAAAAATCCGTTCAGCAACCCAGGAGAAAAAAAAAAAAAAATCCATACAATAGCATCTCAGACTTTTCAGGAACTGCGAAGATATTAAAACCTATTTTTTTTTTCCATAAAATAAAATAAAAACTCTTGACACCTGCATGACCACAAATGCTGATTCAGGGATTTTCCTGACTTCGACATCTTTGTTGCTGCCAGGTAGCTTTTTTTTTCATTTTTATTTAAAAATTTTTTCCAGCTGCATTGCTGAACCAATACAGTGTTGGATCGGTGTGACGTCGTCTGGTATTCCCAGTCGACATTAGCATGTGATGAGTCCTTTAAACGTATGACAATTTGTGGGTCACAACCACATACTATGTATAATGAACAACAAGCAAGTCATTTACTGTATGTTTATAAGTTTAAGAGATTTTTTGGTGCTGAAATATAGTTTTATGTGAATAGTTAGTGATGTACTGTGGTTTGTGTGCTCTGCTTTTTCTTATTTCCAGGGGTGTCTAGAATTTTTTTTTTAAATGTAACTTAGTATATATTATTCCTTATTCATTTTTGTTTGTATTTAGGATTTTGAACCATATTTGACCAACACGCTTGCTGTCTTTATCAGGGTTAGGTCTCAGACTTTTTCCTTCTCTGTGAATCTGTGCCAGAAACCTTCACTCTGCTACACATTGATCAACTCCCAGCAGGTAATCGCATCATCTTAAGTAACATATGCAGGACATCTGTGAAACTCCCTCAGACACAACATTAAAATCACTCACAGGTGAGGTCAGTACCATGGATCATGTCATGGCAGTTCCTGTTTTTGTTGGGAAACTCTTGGTCCCGGCATTCATGTGGATGGGATTTTGACACTCACCACCCGCCAAACTAATGCTGCAGCCCAAGCACACCCCCACAGCAACAGCACTCTCCGACCGTAGCTGCCTCCCCCACTTGGGCGGTGTTCCCCAGCACTCTGCAAAAACGAACATGTTGATGCCTCTGAGCTGTGGTCTTGTCTCACGTCTGTGGGGTGAGCTGTTTAGCAGATATTTAGAGACCTACCAGTATTTGGGAGTGTTTTGGAGGGGGTTGGGTGTGTGTGAGAGTGTACACGGCAGTCATCCATGACATTATAAGCACCCACTTAGTACACTACATACCACATTTAAAAAGGTCTAATCAATTATTTGGACCATGCGGCTGTGAGGTGACGTCTTTGTGAAGTGGGCTTGCTTACCACAGACGTCATCGGATTCGTACCTTGGGAGTTCGGAGGCCAACTGAACACCTCAGACTCTTTGTCTTTGTCTCCCAGCCCTTCCTCAGCAGTTTTCACAGGCCCCAGAGCTGTCCTGCTGAGGCAACGCTGCTACTGTAGTGCTGTAGCCATACGAGAGGGGTGCGACTGGTCTACAGAAATGTTTATGTAGGTGGAAAGTATCAAGTTAACGTGTTTGGAATGCCTGGATGCAGGTTTTTCCAGTGCACCATTAGGGTGTAAAGACATACGTGTTACTCACTCTGCCTGCGAGTGGTTTCAATGTTACGGCTGATGTGTGCGCACATTATAACACATCATATCTTATTTTTTTTAACCAGTGCAAGCAAAGATGAATTCAGGTATAATCCAGTCATTTTGATCTGTGATTTTACCATTTTACGAGTGAAATTATAATCATGTTTCTTTTATTGCAAAAAGGAACATTTGAATTAGTTTTTTTTTAGCCTTTACTATTATTCTGCGTATTATTTACATTATTTATGCATTTGTTGAATGTCTTACCTTAATTTCTCAAAATATAAATACAAAGGTAAGTGGTCAGACTCACCTCAAACATTTACCGGTGAATTTAAACTTTATTTTTTCCTTATTCTGTGTTTACAAGTATATGCAGGGAGTGCAATATTCTGTGTAGAAATGGATACTGCATCCTACGCGCCACAGACCCCTTATTGATTGACTTTACAGATGTAATCAAAACTTTACTCGTTAGTAAAAGCAAATTTGTTTAAACTCGCAGCCAGACAGGGTAGACCTCCTCACTGGATTTCAACTTTTGTATTCTTCCTAAGCACAGGAAAGGCAAAGGAGGGAAAACTGTAAAGTCAAGCGAAGAGGGGGAGAAAAAGCAGTCAGGATTTATTTGTCTACCAGCCATAAAATGGATGTAAAACCTGCTGCAGCCACTTGGAGGTTGTTGGCAAAGCTGACTCAGCTGGACTCAAAGTACAAGTTTCATGTAAACTGTCAAGTGAAGCAAAGACACTCTAGATATTATTATTATTATTATTATCATTATTATTAGTGGTACTAGTTGTTCTTACAGCATGTTGTGTTACAGCATGTATTTATTGTCTCACATTAGGTAAGTAAAGCTAGAAAAGCAGGAAGTGTATCAGTCATGAGCAAAACAAGAGCAATATCCGAAGAAGCAAATGACGACGTGCTTGTTGGTACTCGACACAGATGCAGAATACGAAAGGTGGCTCTGACTCAATTAATCAATCAATCAACTTTTATTTATATGGCACATTTCAACAATCGAGGTTGACCAAAGTGCTTCGCAGCATTAAAAACAAGTAAAAGATCAATACATTTAAAACAATAAAAATATAAACTAAAACACATTCAAATAGAGTGGAAATAAAAATAAAAATATGTAGATAAAATAAATTAAAAAACGAGAAAAGTAGCCTGCTGCTCTTATGTGCCAAAAGCCAATTTAAATGAGTAAGTTTTGAGTTTGGCTTTAAACGGTTGCAGGTCAGACGGGGTTACGTAGGTCAGAGGGAAGAATGTTCCAAAGTCTGGAACCTGCGACGGCAAAGGAACCATCACCCCACTGTAGGTGATCCCCTAACAGATACTGGCCAGCAGAACGCAGAGAGAAGAATTAAAACCTCACATAAATGTGGAGGTGCAAGGCCAGTAACTGCACAAAAAACAAACGACAAGGACTTGAAACGACTTCTGAACTGTACCGGGAGCCAGTGGAGGGAGTGCAGGACAGGTGGGATATATATTCAACTGATGAATGAACGTCTAAAGATATCTTTGAATTAAATGTTCTTGCAGAGGTTTCCCTCCAGCGGCACCAAATCCAATAAAATACTGTTTTCCAAAGAGTGAATTTTGGCAAGATGACATGTTTTCTTGTGTTGCTGAGTGGAAATGCAGTTCTACGTGCAGAAAATCTTAATCAGTACCTTTGCTTGTGCGGCTGTGAGAATTTATCTTGCTGAATTTATTTGTTTGTTGTGCTGTTTGTGTTTGTGCAACATTTCGCATGGACTCAATGTCATTCTTATCTTGTTCATGGTCTCATCTAATTATTATTCCAAATGTAGCAAGGGAACTGAGGGAAATGTGAATCTTTGTACTTAAATATGACTAGTATGTGCAGCATTTTGCTAAGCAATAAACCGTAATCTTCCTTTGAACGACCAGTATATAGTCAGAGATCAGATATTTCTCACGTTTTCATTCAGGAAAATACAGAAAACAATACAAATCATTTATTACGCACATAGTTTTCTGTTTCCATGTACATTGTTCTTTATTTGCTGTTAAGTTACATTGTTATGTTTATATTAACTTAACAGTTAATACGTAAAAGTTGCAGATGTTTAAGTGTTAGTTTCTAAGAGACATTTGACTACAATGCACTTGCACAGAAACACAACAAAACAAACAAGAAAAGCAAAATCAGTTTTTGTCACATAATTCAAAAAGTTCAGATTGTTGCATTCAAGCTTGAACAAAACAAAAACTACTGCAACACAACACTGCATTTGGTCATTTTCAGGCAGCATGTGGGTAAGAAATTACATACAAAGCTAAACTAAATTATGGGTAAAACTTGGATATCACCATCCGGTCCTGTAGCACAAGCACCGAACTGTGTAGTTGGATAATAGTTGGTTAAATAAGGAATACTCTCAGATGACTGTCAGCTGTATTTGATACTGGTTCCCTGGAAATTTGACTTCCCATTTTAAAAGGAATGACAAATGTTTGGCCAAAAATGAAATAAAATATATCTTACTGTAGTTTTGTTAGACATCTGTACTACTGTTGTTTCCTCTATCTTACTATATTTATTACAGAACAAGGATGATTCAGTAAAAACAAAAAAAAAAACTGACAGCAACTTAAACATACAAATGAAAAGCGGTAACAATGTCAGAAGATATTTATGAAGCATGAAACTCCACAAAATAGAAGAAATCTATAAAAATTAAACCATTGTGCATTGGCACAAGGCTGCTATCAAGGTTCTTCAAGTACAGAATACTAAGTTCTGTAAGATTGGCTCTGAAAACAGAAGATCCTAATTGATTTAAAATAGTGATGCTTGTTTCTCAGCCTGTGGGTCATCTGGTGGCAGCTTAAAACTGACCGGCAGATCAATTTCTCTGCTCTTAAAAGCTGGTACGTGGCGGTCGGTTCAATCTCTTCTATTAGGAATGTCATTTAATTACATTTTATGTGGAACGGTTGGATGGTTCAGTAAGGAATTGCCTCTAATACACCATACAGCCCTAGCGGTTCTTGGAACAAATCCTTCTAGTTTCTTGGCTAAATTCTGCCAAACTAAATGATGTTTTTCTGTTTACTCTGATTTTGAGCAAAGTTGAACACATTTCTTTCTACCCTGGGATATTTCCAGGACTCCACAGCAGTCAGAGCCAGCTTCAGAGAGCCATTCACATGTGAGAGTTGTGCCCAGGAGGTGTTTTGTGGACCACCAGGATTCACTGTGAAAGATTAGATCCTTTATTAGTGCAGTTTGTGTCCTAAGGTTTTGTCTCTAAGGTAAATTCTTAAGTCAATTTAAGGTCTGGACATCTAGAACCTGCGTTATGTTCCTGAAACGACTTGTCTTTTTGCATCGTGGTGATGTTACTTTGTTAGATATTACATTTTGTACAAAAATAAAACAACATTATATGAAACTGCTGGATGATTTCGCAGGTTTTTCTTAAAAAAATGCACTATTCATGAAAGATCTTATTGGAGCAAAATGCAGCTAGTCCTTTGAGATATTTGTTTGCTATCAAGCAGAAAAAGTGTTTGTTTTTTTTTGCTTTTGTTTCAGCTTCTTAGGACTGTGGACATTTTCATGCTTTCTTAATGTATGGCGGCACTTTTCCTGGATCATGTTAAAGTTTGCTGTTTAGGTGGAAATGACGAGTATTTAATGAAAATATGATTATTTGATTTGAATAGTCGCAGCATTTTTTTCTTTTACAATTTGTCTCCTCAATCTGACTATGATCTACGAATCAGTAATGAAGAGACTTGTTTGTGTTACAAACTAAAAGTGTTTTGTTGTCCTGTCTTATTCTGGTCAACAGGTTCAAATGAGATGGCCTGATGTTGCGTTTAATTTGTACCTCTTATCTTTGTCTAGAAGTTATTGTTATTATAACAACATGTAAAACCCTCTCACGCATTTAATATCCTGCCGATGCGGATTATTTTACAGACTCCTCGCCCGTTAATTATGCAATTAAATAGAAAATTAATGAAGGTTCTAAAGCGCCGACTCATTTATCCGGTGATGCAGTTGCAGCGTGTATTTTAGGGTCCGAAGTTGTGGAGTTTGTTGGCTTTTCCATAAAAATCCCACGCGGAAAAAAAGGTGTGAGTGCGGTTTTTCATACTCTCTGAATATGTTAATAAAAGCGCAGCAGATTCTTTAATTTTGGCTTGTATTTAAGTATTCCATGATTTTAATCTTTTTTTCCCGTTTAAAAACAGGGTTTCAAAACAACAAGCAACCCTTAGACGTGGATAAAACGTTTAAAATCTAAAGCAAATCTCGCGTTTGTTCGTTTCAGCTTCTATAAAATTCACGTATTTATCTGCTTACACCAGGAATCGCGCTATTCTTTCTGTGTTTGTCTTTCAGCAGTCATCCGTGGCATTTTAAAGTGTTCAGAACTACTATCAGGCTGATGAATATGTTTTTAAAAAGCTACTGTTTTTTTCAGACGGAGTTTCACGTCTTTAGTTCGTTAATGACATGTGCTCTTCAGAAAAAAGACTAAATAAAAGGTCATTATTTGAGTTCGGAACTAAATTGTTCACCCAGGTTCATAAGCATTTCTGCCATTCACGCTTGAAATGGCAGAAAACTCTAAATTTCAAAGATATTCATCAGCTCAGAGTTAATTATCCGTCTTAAGACAAACGCTTATCCATTGAGACATCCCTTGGAGTGAAAAAATCTACATGGAGATTAAAACTGCAGTCTTGTTTTTTCCTTCTTTCCTCCTATGTTGAATCTAAATAAATAAAATAAATATAACTATATCCGTGAGGATGTTTTTTTTTTGTTTTTTCAGCATGGTGGGATTTGGTTCCTGCTCATGCAAACGGTTACTGTTTGGTCAACAAGCGAGTTAAGAGAGGTGAGTGCGTCTTCTGAGCACACTTGGGTATGTCTGAGCTAAGGGACTTTGAACTTGAACTTCGCCTTGCTCATCTCTAATTTGTGTAGTGCACCGAAACAAATGAAGCAACACCGATGTTTGCCCTTGGATTAATTAGTCAGATTGATGTATTGATTCGTCGCCTTGCAGGCCAGGCGCAGCACTGCCTGGAGTAATTGAAAACCGGATGAAGAATGAAATTTGGTTTAAGTGTGGCGTCTACTTGAGCAGACAGCAGGCGACACAAACTAGGAAGTCGGTGAACAAGTGAACAGTATCTTTCTAACCTATTCTCATTTGATCTTTTTTTAAACATCTTTTTTTCTGAAAACCGATGACATTCGGGGAAATTTAAATATGATAAATTGGATTTTGTTTTTAAAGTGTGTGTGGGGGGGAGGGGTGGCTTTAAAACAGAAGGCTCCATAGAAATCCGCTTTTAAGCTTTAGGACAAGAGAACAGGACTGTGGCGCAGACTTGGAGAAAGACTTTGAGTATATCGACTCATTCCTCTTCTAAATTCACACAAACAAGAAACTGCATGTCTTGTATAGAGTTACCTTGTTTTCGTTTTCCCCGTGAGTTCATTGAAGAGCTCTCAAGTTCTAGTTTCAAGATGAAACGATAAATAATTATCCTATTGCCTCCGTAAACAAGCACGTCATCATTACTAGTTTCCGTTTTTTTTATTTGCAAGATATGAATTCAGATGGCTGAAGAATTATACGTAAAAACTGTGGCCATATCTGCACACAAGAATGTAACTGTTTGACTTAATTTAGCCTCCAGGCAACTTTGAAGGCTCTAAAAATGATGTCCAAAGAATGCCTGAATCACACAAATGTCTGATTTGGAAATAACGCCCAAATACAGCTTCTGCTTGAATTCACGTTATAATCAAGAAAAAGCGAGATCTATTTGTCCTAATCACATTTAGAAAAACAAAGACACGGTATCTCTTTAACCACATAAAAAGAGTCGATTTTACCCCTCTGCTGTTTCTAATCTTGCCTTTAATCTCACCCTCACAAAGAAGGAAAGCACGTTACTTTATGTTTTTGGTCCTCTAAACCATTATGAGGTTAACATCACTGTTTGGGTTTGCAGATCCAGTCCTTCAATCATAGCTTTTAAAACGCGTAATTAATTAATCACGAAAAAAACAAAACGGCACAAAAAGACAAAAAAAACAACAAAAAAAAAAAACCACCCGCCAACTACAACTTCGGTTTTTCTTTTCCACATATAAGCATCTGCATTTGTTGGCTCAGCCAGTTGCAGCAAAAACCCAGAACCACACTTTACGTTCAGTTCTGACATGCAAGGGAAAAAAACCCAAAGTATTACGTATCATTTTTTTTTTCCGTTGATCAATATGAGGCCTTTTATGCTCGAAGTAACATGGTGTTACTGCAGCTGTATGTCCAGTGCGATTCCGAGCCGCATTCACAAACATTTCGACTATGTATTAACTGACTTTGCTTCTTTGGTGTGATTCATTATAGTCGTGTTCTTGTGTTGCATTTCAATCAGGGATTGCCATTGTCTAAATCAAGCAGCTACTGACATCATTTTTCAGTCCACAGCATTTTCCAAACTAAAAACCTTTAAACCTTTTTTTTTTTTTTTTTTTTTGGCAGAAATTTTGTTCTATAAGTCACGTCCTTATCCCGGTTTTATTTAGTGGTTTAAGACGACCTGGTCTTCCCACGATAAAATTAATCATTCGCCTGCACAAATTATAATTGACTCAACTGTTTGTAATTTGTACATCAAAATATAGTTTATGGTTTACCAGTGATAATAGTGACAAAGCAAATAATATATCCGTTTGTTCAGGAGCTGCGTGATGATAAAGAGAACATGGAAGCGGCAAACCTTGTGATTCAAACGGAAGAATGACATAAAATGTGACACTTTGATTTGAAGAACAAAAACTAAATGTGCAATTTCAGTTTATATGGTCATAAAGGAAGAATTTGGTTGCGTATGTTCAGAGCGAGGCTTGTTTGCAGGCTCGATCTTGTAGCCTCGCTTTGTAACCTCCAGGAAACACTGATTCTGATTGTCTGCTTTTTCTTTACCTTTGGACCTTTTGCATTTGACACCACTTTCCTTCAAGCAGTTGGCACCACGCGACACGTTAAAGTGCGTCTAAAGCTCTCCAGCATTCATAGCGTGTCCTCGGAACTCCGTGCGCATTCTGACACATCTCCTATGTGTATTCACACTTTGAAGGCTGCATCTTACAGCCTGTAATGTATTCAAGTGGTGCAGAAAGCGCCCTGCAAGACCAGCCTCAAGATTTAGGAATACACTCCTGGAAATTCTTCTGCTATAGGTTTCCATTTCCTCCGAGCCTGAATGACCAAACCCAATATGGCAAAAGCTGCCGTTTGAAAATAAAGTAATCTTCAAAAATAACTGTATTCTAGCAGGTATGCTCCGATTATCACCCTTGAATTATTCCGGTTTAGGTTTTAATTTGCCATGTTTTAGAACGAATACATGTCCTCATCAGATACAGACCCACAAATATATTTTCTAACAACAAATCTGACCTTGAAACGTTGAACTATTTAACTTAGAATATGCTTAGGAAGTTTCAAGTCTTTATTCTTTGAGAGAAGACGTGTGATGATTAATGGTGCGCGTTTGTTCCTTTTGTTTTGCTGTCTGGACGGATGGAGCGACCGCCTCTCTTAACTTGAACTTGGACTTCCGACGAGATGTCAGATGGATTTATTTTCTGTCTTCTTTCAGGCTTCACACGCTGTGGACTGCAGGAGGAAAATTAAAGATTAACTGTGGCAGGACCCATTCTAAAAAGCGGCAAAGCAGCGATTTGCGCGTTGTTGTTGGTAACAAACTCATAGTCTGGCCTAGGTTTTAGTCCGGTCGACGAGGTATTAACATCCAAGGAAACAGACTTTTACCTTGAATACGTCTACACGTATATGTGCATGGTATACAACGCAACGTTTTCCAGTTATGTGAACATTAAAATATTTAAAAACTCCACTCTGAAAGGGAAGTTGTGTTGTGTTGGACGTACACTGGCCATCTAAGGAAACCGGTCTGCTGGATGAGCAGGCCCACATCTATTTTTGTGATCATGCTTATATAGTTTGTCATTTAAATTGTGCGAAATTCTACAAATGTTTGCGGCTAAAATACTCGTCTATAAACCGGTGTTGTTTTACTGACTAATTTTATGACCTGTCAGCTCAATTTTTTTTTATTTATTTTTTGTTAAACCAAAATCTGAAAATTGACTCGATGCCTGTGACATTCAACATATCGTAATGATACTCTGCTGTCTCCGTCCAGGGAGGAATTGCATACATTTTGATAACAATATGACGAGTAGAGCAAATAAAAAGGCTGTAAAGCCCATGTTGTACTTTGTAAATCCAGGCTGGCCCGGCTGTGGCGGTGGTCTGCCAGCCTGTCCTCTGTCCTGTGGGCGCGGCTCCTCTCGGTCTCCTTTATTTTGCGGTTTGCCCACAGCCGTCCTCGCAGAGTCTATCTGCTCTGGCTGAGGTTAAACGAGTCAAATCCAAAGTATATTATGCTTAAGTAGTCTTATGGTGTATGTGATGTTCGTGTATTTCTTTATGACAGCCCAATAACACTCTGGGGTTTAAGAAGATGGCAAACCAGTTGATCTTTGGAGGAATCGGCCATTACGAAGTCCTCTCTGATTTTCAAGCACAGTTCTTTGTAGTTTGGGGTCTTTTGCATCTGTGGATTTTGCAAAGAGTACGCATTTCAAATGGAAAATTATGTTTCAAAGTGGAACAAAATGGGTTATTTTTCCACACCTCGTGGCCTAGATTTGACATGTTGTTGTCCGTTTTTCACTTCATCTCATTCGAGAAATACGTAAACTAACTTTGATCTCTTTGGAAACAGGCTCTCTTCTAGTGAGACCATATTTAAGCAGATTTTCATAAAAAAAAAAAAAAACCCACTACGGGACTCCCCCCTTTAAGTAACAAAAGTCCCTTGTAAGAATATGTGAAATGTTGGATTTTAAAATCTGCTGCATGTATGACACGAGCAATGAGATGACTCGAGTTTTATAGAAATTGGAAATGCTGATAGTAATGCAATTATGCATGTGGACCATTATCTTTCCCTCTCCACTGACGGTCAGCCCTTTCTGTTTGTCACGCACCAACACTGCAGCGCTCATGTGTTTTTAGACCGAGCTTTGAAATTCTCTGGAGTTTTCTCGACAAAAATGACATGCCCTCTCGTGCCCTTACTGTTGGCATCAAAGTTCACTGCTTTTGGCTTTTACGATCAGGAACATTTTTGATCGTAAATTCAACCCAGTCTGCGCCGAACAATCTCCAGATTGAGATGCTGTTTTAGTTTTGTAGGAATGTTTTCCTGACAGTGGACTGCTCTGCTCTCCTGCCTGCTCAACATCCGCCCGCCTCTTTTCTGCGCGCGCGCGCACACACACACACACACACACACACACACACACACACACACACACACACACACACTGGTTAGCTGATGTGCACACATTTAAGCAGCAACAAATAAGTACAGTAAGACTTTTGTCTTTTGTATACCCCCCCCCCCCCTCTCTCAAAATATTTAAAACAATTCAAATTTCTTAGACGCGTGCATGCAGATTCAGACTGATCTTGCTTTAGTTTAGTGCACGTGAATCTGTTTGTGGTGTGTCAATTTAGGAAAATATCTGAGAGCCGTGCAGGATTTTGCACAAATCTTCTTGGTTGCTTTGTCTACGCCTGCCGTTAAGAGGATCCCTCCAACCCTGAAGCCCTCTGGAAACTCGTAAATGTGCACGTAACCCGATTTGAACATGTTTGACGCAGATTGTACCTGTAAGCAGCAAATGACTGGATCACATCGCCTCCAAATAGTATTGTGCGGTGGGATTTCCCCTCTTAACACTGGTGAGATGAGGTTTGACAATGTTATACATTAGTTATAAAAGTCTGCCAGAATTCCAGTCACCATGGTCGTTTAGATGAGAGCACTGCTTTTTACAAATGAGATGGAATGTGTTTTAGTCAAGGCAGAACCCTCAGACCTGGTAAAATCACCTGTTTGGAAGTCTGGTTGAGAAATGAAGGGTGTTGCTTCAGTTTATGATGTAGTATTGCAACACGTGACCTGAAAGGCTGCTGGCTGCACGTTTCTGCACATTCTGCTGCCTTCATATCCGTTCACCCAGTCATGTGCTTCTGCAGGTAAGCAGCCATTGTGTGGGGATGGATGATCTCCCCTCCCCCAGCAAAAGTCTACATTAGACAGCCTCTCTCCCTGTCTGACAGGGGCTGTCTGGAAGGACATGATGTCTGGTTGTCATTTACAGCAACACAACATGGCTGGTTTAAAAAGTTTCTCAAATAAGCAACCCGCAAGGGAGAAAAGGGTGGTTTAACTCGCAGATTACGACAAAGAAAATAAATAAATAAAAAAAAAATGCTTGTAAAAATAAGTTTCCGAAAACGATATGCTGAGTATGCTATGCAACACTTTGAAATATACTTATTTAAACCATTTAACCTAAAGTTTTTGTTTATTATTCAAGTAAAAAATGTAGTCTCTAAGGAGTTTATTTCACTAACTATATATTTGGGCTCTGCTCTGCAGTTTCGGAATTTCACCACGTTTTGGTTTTTGTTTAAATCAGTTACTGAACTCTGAGGCACTTTCGCGTGTGCACTTTCTCTTTGTTTATATATTCTTGTGATCATCGAGTTTGGGGAACTGTAATTAGTGTAAATTTACATTATTCATAATTCATTCATTATTATTATGCTCTTTTAATCTGATTTAATATTTTCAAAGTGTGCTGTAGGTTACATTTTAGGATGGTGCACTTATGAGAGTTTCCGTTTTTCATCAGCCATCTGATTTTTATGTAAAGCATTTATTTCCGCATGTTACAACACGCACTTTGGATTATATTATAAAACATCTCTGCAGTGAGACATTTAATCATGTGTTAAGAAAATATCTCAAGAGTCCAACTGTACATCTACACACTGTGCTGTTTATTAAAGAGAATGGATATTAAAGTTAAAGTTGGCATCTATCACGAGTGAGTGTTGCATTTGTGTTTTCAGGGCGCAGCTTATGTGTCAAACACTGTTGCTGGGACGCGTTTTATTTATCTCCCAGCTTTGAAAATGGGCCAAACTGTTAATATTAAATATTAGCTTCATCGTGTGCAAATGAAACCCACAACTACATAATTGTATTATTTTGTGGCGCAGTCGATCCTACTTTATGAATTTTCCAGTTTCCGCAGCATTCGAGCTTTTACTTTACCTACATCAGTGTTTTTCGCTTCCCAGAAACAATAATTACGATACTAGAATGTTTAAAAAAACAAAACAAAAACCCAACAGCAACAAAAACACATTTTCGTCTCACTTTTGAAGAAAACAACGCATCGAGGAGATGCATAATAAAACCTGTGTTCACTTACGAACTGTAATGTTTTTATTTTATTTATTTTAGTTCTATATTCTTTCCTGAGACTGTTCAGCCGACTATTCAAACCCTTTCATCTGTGCATCTTTTTGGTTTGCGTTGCTGCCATGACGATCAAACAAATATATTTTTTATTGGTACATATTATGGAGGACGTGGCTGGTTGAAAACAATTAGAAACAAACAAACAATATTCTGCCTCTTTCATAAGCCAAGAAAGAAAATGTCCAAAAATAATATGCCACATGGGGAAGGAGCCGCTGTTTTGCATTACTTTGGCTGTCATATTCCTTATCTTTTGAATAAAGACTCCACTGATTATCTGCAGCTTTCTTCCCGTCTTCACTCAGCAAATATTTTGGAATGAGTCTCTAAATAACAGCTAGTTTGCATGCATACTCTAGTGTGAAGTTCATTCTTGTCTGTCTAGACTCTCATTACGACCCTGTTTGTCTGCGTTTTTTTACCTTGACCTTGGACTTCCGTGCAGCTGCCGTTTGGACGAGCCCTTTGCAGTTGTAATTTCCTTTAAACAAAAGAACTATAGTCGCTGCTGAGGAACGACAGGGGTCCGGCTTCCTTAGTGCTGTTTGCAAAAACGAAGAGGTATTGGCAACTCTGAAGTGCAAAAAAAAGTGTTGATACACTTTGCGCCCTTTGCAACGCGGTTTAGCCTGCTTCATGGGTGACTCATTGGATAGGCATCACAAAAAGCATGCTTTATGGAGAAACTGTGGGCCTATCCCACCTGAATATTTCAAACTTGTTTTAAATATTAACCCAAGTATTCTTTTCAACGCTGCAGTGGGGATGAATACAAGCTTCTCACAGTTGCTACAATTACTAGGCCTGTAATAATAATGAGTAATAGGGAGAAAAGGGGTTTGCATTTTTGATAGGAAATGTAACCAATGATATGCCTGCGTGTAAACAGGGTAACTTTTTGGGGGGAAATTCGCCTATATTTCTATCTTGGTGTCTAATTAAATAAGCCCTGTAGTCTGCACAAAGTCCAGCTCAAAGCGGCCCCTTGTTCGTTTTCGCCTTGAAGCGTCAGCATCCTTGCATGAATTATTGAAACAAATCCATGTGATTTTAAACAGAAACATCACATGGAGTCGTTTAAAGCTCATTTAATTTCCCGGGTTACTAAAAAAAAAGAAAAAGAAATATATGTATGTATTTAAAGCGAAATTGTGACTTTAGGGCAAACTATCTTATTTCTTTTGATCCCAATTATACTGCAGAAATAGTTATTTTTAAATGAGGAGGTGCTGCTGGTTTCAGTGTGCGCGGTGTGATCGTATCCTGCACCATCTGCAGTGAAACTGAATTTGTAATGATGGTCTCTTACCTGGAAAAACCTCCATCTCTCGTTCATTGCTGCTGCCACTGCTGCAGTGCAACGACTCTCAGCTCAACACGTTCAGCTTTGCTCATTCCAGTTGTGCATTACAGGTAAAAAAAATACACCCTTACACGACAAACACGTGGACGCGCAACCTGTAAATGCCAACTTATTTTTGTCCCTAGTCGTTTAAAAAAAAAAAAAAAAAAAAAGCATGCTAAAATTTTATTAACAGGTTTCACTTTGTCTGTTATTTTATTTTATTTTATTTTTGCCTTGGTAAAAAAGTAACACTACAGCCATCTGACCAAAGAAACTATGATTCAATGGAAGATGTATTCAAAGGAAATGCGCAGGGATCTCAATTAGCCCATATCCAGATACATGTTTGATTTGACGGGCCTGCATTTGCCATCTCTTAACACTATTATTTATAGACATTCAGTTTAGTAAAGAGGCTACCACTGATTCAAGAGCAGATAATCCTCATGATATGTTTTGTATTCAAACCAAGTCTCTGTCAGAACTCAAAGCTGGTGTAAGGCTGTAAAACAAAAGATACATTTGCACACAAGTGCGCACAGAAACCAAGTGAAAATACTATTCAGTAAGGTAAAACGAAGCTTATCTTTATTTTCCATGTACCAACAGTGACATGCATCAGGGGTTGTTACATTCTCTGGCAGCTCCCGAAGTCGGCTAAATTTCACAGGTTGTTTTCGTTTGCCCAGCTCTTGAACGCATCCAAACTCCCCTTTAAGGGTGTGGGTCTAGCTGATTTAAGCCAATGGTATGACTTGGTGTTCTGCAGGGGGAAACTGTGACATGTGAGGCATGGGTCTTTAAAGGGCTGCTCTGCCCCTGCTCACAAACCCAATCTCGCAGGACTTGTTAGCGTATCACGTGCCAGATTCTTAATGAAGTGGACACAGAGGGGCCCGGTGTGCGCATGCGCTTGGTGTAAAATGTAGTTGGAAATGAGGTGTCCGTCTTGGAGTAGTCGACTTTTAAAAAGCATCGGCAGCCCGTGATATGACGACTTCGCTGGTTCTGCATCCACGCTGGGCGGACACCTTCATGTACGTTTATGAAAAAAGCCCGAATGAAAACAACCAGAATAAAAGCCAAACAATGGAGGGACTGAGCGGTAATTGCCCTGCGACCCACTGCAGGGACCTGATGTCGCACCCCGCGCTGGGACGACATTCTGGCACCATAGCGACCCACCAGGGCTCCGTCTACTCGGATATTTCCTCTCCAGACACCGGCCGGCAGTGTCCCGCTCCTCAGACGTCTTCGAGTGCATCTTTGAGTTACGGCTACCCGTTTGGAAACCCATATTATGGCTGTAGATTATCTCACTCGCACAACGTGAACTTGCAGCAGAAGCCCTGCTCGTACCACCCCGCAGAGAAATACGCCGAGCCCAGCACAGCACTGCCCTCGGAAGAACTGTCCACTAGGGCGAAAGAGTTCGCCTTCTACCCGAGTTTCGCAAGCTCGTATCAAGCGGTTCCTGGATATCTCGACGTGTCAGTGGTGCCCAGTATCAGCGCCCACCCTGAACCGCGACATGACGCCCTGATCCCCATGGAAGGCTACCAGCACTGGGCTCTCTCCAATGGCTGGGATGGGCAGGTGTACTGCTCCAAAGAGCAAACGCAGTCGACTCATCTTTGGAAATCACCTTTCCCAGGTATGGAAACACTATGTAATCATTTTCATTGTCCGAATAATTGTGGAAAATGCTTGTAGACCTTTGTCTCATCGCATTAAGATTGCTATTTTAATGTACCCACATACAATGTTTTTTTCTTCTAAGATGTTATTACATAGTTAATCTATTTTTTTTCTTTTATTTTCTACTTTTTGGGTGTGTGCGCTTATGTGTGTGTGAGTGTGTGTGTATCAGCCTGTCTCCCTCTCTCTCTCTCGGTGTGTGTGTGTGTGTGTGTGTGTGTCTGAGTGTATTCAAGTTTCTTACCCAAAGACTTTATGGAAACTGAATTCTTGTACCGTCAAGGACATGTATACAACTTAATGTTTTTCTGTGCTGTGACGATAAAAAGAATAGTTCGCTCATTCATAAATATGTCACTTAAACACAGAAGTATCAATATCCATGTTAATTACGTACGTTTTTACACTGTGCAATTATATGCAAATATCTTGGGTTTTGTAAGAAAACAAAAAACCAAAACAAAACATAATGCATACATTTTTTTATATTTATAATTGTATGAACATTTTAAATTGTGAGTTTAAAACACTGTTTAGATGCAGGAGCCTTTAATAACACTATGATCTTTTGCTTTTGACATTGATAAATATAATTCAACCACTGTCACATAGAGTAGGGAGGAACATCCCTGCATACTTTGCCCCTTATATGACAAGTTAGTGACTTATAGCTGGCTCACTTTATTTGGATTGTGGCAATAATGCATCAATGAGATGCGTGTTAATTTAAAACATCTGTGTTGGGAACAAACCTTGCCATCATGTCAGGGTATACCATTAAAAAAAAAAAAAAAAAAAAAAAAACAGCTCACAGTTCGCCTTTTGCTCTATCACGCTTCTTGTCTGCTAATGGACACAGCAGCCATGACCAGCGTGCACTTTACAGTGCGTCCCAGACCGCTCCTTTTGCCTCGTGAGTTTATGATCTTTTTGAGATCTGTGGCTTTTTCAATTTCAGGTAAAGAGATCCCCTCCATCGCGACCTATTTTTACACCTTAAATGCACGGGAGAAAGCCACGCATGCACGGGCACGCTGTCAACAAAGCGCGTGCACGTGCTGCATCACACAAGCGCGCGCTTTTCACGTGTTTCTGCGCCTCCCGAGAACCACACATAAACTGTGAATCCACCTTCTGCCACGCAAATGCAGCTACACTGCTCGAAAATAATACCAGATGACCACATCTCAATTATCTTAAGAAAAATACTAATTCTTGAAAATGATAATCATATAATGGGGGTAATATTCTTACCTCAACTTAAGGTAGCTCATTAACGTGACCTGTGTGGCGGTGGTGGGCGGGTGGGTGGGGTGTGCTGCTGCCCTCACACTACACCCCCACACTACACCCCATCTCTAACTGTAAAATCACACGGGGATAAAATACATTTATGTCTCGCAGCTTCTGCTTTTTTGTTCTCAGGTATTATTCCTCCTCCCATGTCCCTTTTTTGTCTGCTTTGCACTCAGCTCTTTGTCAGTGGGTGTAGTCCCACATTTTAGGTTTTCTGCATGTTAAGGTCCCAGTTAAATAATAATGATAATATTAATAATTATTATAAATACTCGTTTTCAGGTGAAATTCAGTTAAGTGCTTAAATATCAGTGATATTTTACATTTGTAACACGTCTAACGTTTCAAATATTCAAAACCCAGTTTTTAGTTCTCGTCAGTTTTGTTGTACAAGCTGTGATTTCTTATTTTTTGTAACCAGTCATTGTCCGGCGTTGCACACGCACACGTTGAGAGATAATTTAGTTTCTGACGCAGTCGCACACTACAGTTGGACGCAACAAGGAGAGTTTTGCCACGGATATTGTTAACAGTAGTAGTTGTTGGTTTGTAATCAGCAAGCAGATTGTTTGCACGCCGTTTAAGGGTGAACGAAATCTCTGGCCACCAGAAATAAAGTCCAACTGTAGAGGCTGCAATTTAATATTCAAAGCAAAATAGTAAAAGCAAAGGATGGGCACTGCGTACCTCACAGTGATACTTTACAGTAGTGAAGTCGCACAGACGCTCCAAATGTCAGGTGCAGCACACCTGAGAACCCCCCGCATGTACATACCCACTCACACACACATGCATACGCACACACGCACACGCCAAAGAATATCAGAGAGAGATAAAAATTTAAAGAATTACATTTTCCATTCAGACTGAGCTTGTGCAGCTGTAATTCAGCTGGTTAAAGGCATTCTAAGTATTTTTTTCCCCCTGCACCCTTTCTAATGTCTTCCTTGGATTTTTATTTCATTTTTATTTTTCCTCTTTTCTCACAGACGTCGTGCCATTGCAGCCTGAGGTCAGCAGCTATCGTCGCGGGCGCAAGAAACGAGTCCCTTATACCAAGATCCAGCTGAAGGAGCTGGAGAAGGAGTATGCCGCCAGCAAGTTCATCACCAAAGACAAGAGAAGGCGCATCTCAGCCGCCACCAACCTCTCAGAGCGCCAAGTCACCATCTGGTTCCAAAACCGGCGGGTCAAGGAGAAGAAGTTCGTCAGTAAATCCAAGAACAATCACATGCACACCACTTGATAAGACGGGCGACTTTCTTGAAACTACAACTCATACCTTCCAAAAACAACATGCCATGTATTTACCTCTCACATTGAAAAAAAAAAAAAAATCGTGGTTGATGAACAACTTGGCTGAGTTTTTTTTTTTTATTTAAATTCCATCATCAACTCCATCGACCATATCAAGACCCCAGTTCTCAGTTTAGAGATATTGCTCTAAAAACTGTGAAAATAAATACAATTTCACTCCACGTTTGTTTTATAGGAATGTACATATATAAATATATAATATTTAAAATGATATCTGTATTTCAAAGACAAGTATTGCGTGTTTTTGTTTCTGTGTTTCTGATTTTCAAGCCAAATCTTAAAAGAACTGATGACATTTCCAAGAATTGCGACGCGGGCAGATCGAAACAGAGGAAACTGAACAGTAATCATTTTAGAAAGACGGTTGCCATATGGACAAAAACTGTTGTGGAGGGAGGGGGACACCTCGAACTTGAGACTTTAATCCTCTTCCACAACAGCTGACGGACGAGACTTTCGGCAGAAAGAGTGATCAACAAAAGAAGATTCCGCCTGAATTTGAAAACGTTTCTGTGTGCGGGATGTGTTCTGTTAAGCCTGGGGTAAAACAAAGGCTGCTAAGTTGTTAATCTGTATAGTGCAATGCCTTCATTATTTAATTCATATTATCTAGTATGGCGGATCTGTAAACTGGAATATCACAACCTTGTATGTTTTCCTTTATCAGCAAGGGATTCTGTCATGCAACTGGAATGATTGTAAACCATTAAAGTCAGTGAGTATTACATATAAATGCACAATCGTTTTTTTTTTTTTTTTGTTTTGTTTTTTTTTTTTGTTCTGACATTGCTAGAATTGGAGCTGATCAGACGCCTTGTATGAAGCCTGTAATTTCTACTTTGGTGCAGTATGTGAACTGTATTGTGGTGTTGAATTACGTACTGGTAACGTGTTTCATAAATAAATGATGATTATTAAAACGCTCAAATATTCAAGTCAATCAAACATCCTACTTGCAGCATTTCTCTGGGCTTCAGGTTGAACTGGCGTTACTGGACTGCGACATCTCTGACCACTGTCGCCTCCCATCAGCAGCCAGTGAGGATTCCATGTGGCAAAGTTCCTAATAGTGGGCATCCCGTGATGACATATCGATAGTATGTGATGAGAAAGAAAAAAACCAAAACAAAAACAAAACTACCGTTAAATCACAATGTTTGAACTTGATAGTTATTCCCTTCTTCTTCAAAACTGGAGCTAATACATTAAGAAATACTCCACATGGATCCGTTTTGAGATATTGTCGGTGGTTGGAAACTTCAGCCGCAGTTCGACTTAGTTCAAACCATTTCCTCCAACCGCAGTGATCTACAACTGAAAGATATGTTGTCTGTTTCTTGGCAGAGGTTCAGTTTTCAAAACATGTACAGAGTTCGTAAGAGTGGTAATACGGCGATGTTATCCCTCTGCTATCAAATAAACATTTACTTGATTGCGCCAAACAATAACTTCAACCACTACAAACTAATTTAATATATTTATTTGTCATGAATAAAATGCGACGCGCAATCTGCGAGTTAAAAGATGCGTTTTTATTTAAAGTGATTGTCAGTGTTGCTGACAGCGAATTCGCTAAGACGAAGGCGATTTAATTAAAAAAAAAAGTATCAATAATTTTTATAATAACATTGTGTTATAACATTCTTATTTTTTATTAGATGCTGCTGCCAGAGGTGAGTTGAAGATCTTTAATCTGTCGTATCCACGCAATGTTTTGGTCCCTGTGCTATTATAATAGTAATTTCTCCAAACCTATTTCACGTAATTCCTGAAAGAATTCCATAATTCAGAAAGGGTTCATATCCGCGGGTTTGTTAATCTCTATAGTCTTGTCTGCGTATTGTGTGTTGATAATTTACATGTTATGAGTAGATAACAGGATATTTTACTAATTGCCTTTACGCTACAATTATTGGTCTCCCTGAGGATGAAGACTGGAAGAAAGTAAGTGGAATTTATCGTTTTTAGCAGAAGTTGATGTTAGTTTGTTTCAGAACTTGCCCATTTTAGGTCTGTAATTTAGGTTTCTGTTTGGACTAAACGTAGACGTGCTGGAGTTTCACGTCAGACGTCCTGACGGACAACCGGTTACCTGCTGGTGTCCGCTGGCCGGTTAATTCTAACGCTTTTGTCATTTCTGACGAATCAGAGATGAATTTATAACTACTGAGCGAGTTTGGGTTGTCGCCAGTCATTAGGAGGACTGTGTCATTCTTTCCAGGTCCTCCAGAGCTTTTGAGGTTGTAGTTTAGTGTCCAAGCCTGTCAGACTTCACGTTTTTTTTTTTCTCGTCTGGCTCCTGCATTTTCAACCCATGTGGAAACTTCCAGGTCTCCTAATTTACCCTTGACCATGACTATGCAGTCACTTTGACCTTGACATCACGGCAGATTGTGAATAATAAATAGGGGGCTGGACATCAATGCTCGCGGTTTGTTTGTAGACAAACAAGGTGTTTTCCCCCTGTCTAGACAGCCGGGCTTAATGGCATGCCATAAATTCATAAAAAGGGGAAGTGTAGCGATATCCTCTGACCTGCTTCTCTGACCATTTCTCAGAGTTCTGCACTGACATTTGGGCTCTTTTCTCTTTTTGCATTAAGTCCTCTAAAATGCGCGTTGCGGTCCGTGCTTTTGGAAGCACCAATGGTTTCATGCACTTATCACGAGATGTGTGTTATTGACCACCAAGGACAGGTAGGACTTTTTGACGTCTCACACCAACACTAGTAATCCGCAGCAAGCAGCCATTCTGTCAACACAGCAAGAGGAAATAATAATACGACGTCGCCCACAATAACAGTTAAAGGTATGACCGTTTTCTTTCTACTTTGGTGGCAGGCCTACGTGGACTTTGTTTTATGACTTTTTATGTCACAAAAACTCTGACCAGATAAAAAGAAGAAGAAAGAACTCAATTGCAGAGGGGTGATATGTGCAGTGTCAGGCGGATTTAAACTTTTGCTTTTGATTGTTACCTTTTTTCTTCACAAGCAGCGAAACTATGATGTTAAAAACAATTTGGATTGTATTTTTGTACACCTTTATATTTAACCCTTGTTACTGTGGAGCGTATTAACAGATGTTTTTAATCGTATCAAATTGATTGCAATGTCTGAGCAGTGATTTGCCACGTAATACTTTAAATCTAAACCAACAAAATCCAGATTATTATTTTAAAAATATTCAAACATAATTTAAAAAAAAAACTTTAGTGAGTCGAAATGACGGTTCATGTTAGAAAAATGGAGGGATTTGTTAATTGTACATTTTTCTGAACATGAATACAAATTATTAGATTTCAAGACGAATAAATACATAAATATTTAAACTGACAAACTGCAGCTTTTTTATATAATTGTAGAAGAAAATGTACGCCAAAGTACAGCACTCCCTGAAACTCGGGATAATGTTTAACCTGCTGAAGATGCAAGCTGTTATCTATAAAATAGCATACGTGCTCGATAACCATTCACCCTGCAGAAAAAAAAAATATAATGATTTAAATTCAAGAAATCCCACTGCTTTATTGTATATAAAAAAACGGTACCAATACAAAGGCGCAGACTCTTCTAACCCGCTATCAACCATGGATTTTGTCTTAAAAAGTAAAACGGGTAAAAAGTTTGGTTGCGTATGGAGGTGTGAAAGCTGCAGGCCACTGCCAGTCAGAGACTTGAGAAAGGGGGCTGATAACCTCTGGTGGTGACCAGAGGAAAATATCAGGAAGTGTTGCAGCTGTCACTGTTCCACAGACCCTCCAGCCCACTCAGCTTATTTCTTTGGAGCACTAGTGTGATTTAATAGCACAGTTTTATTTCAGCATGTTAGATAAAATTAACAACATTTTACATTAATATAGTTTTGCTTGAAAACGTTTCTACTGACTTAGACTTTGACATTTCTGACTGACTTTTGATGTGGAAAGTGGTTGAAAGTGCCTGTAGTGGATGAAACAGCAAATTCAAAAGACAAAAAGTGCTATGATTGTTTTCATTGTTTTGACGTGATAACTTTGCTTATAAAGTGTAATAATTGTGTGACCATTTATAAAATGTACCAATAATAATGTGAAATGACCTGCAAACAGCACGGGAAAGAAATCGTGGTTAAGTGATGAGTGAGATATTTTGTTTATTATATAATAATAAGTCATTTGTTTCTCACAACTTTTTGATATTTTAAATTTTTTAAACTATGACACTCTTCAGCATATTTCACGAGTCCATCATCCAAAAATAATTATTTTCAAATATTGTGTAACTACAATTTTTAATGAATTTTATTTTGTCCAAGACCAGTGGAATACAGTGGATAAAGAATTACATTTGAATAATGTCAATTAATTATATATTTATTTAATATCATATCACGCTACACGCGCGCACACACACACACACACACACACACACACGTACACACACACACACACACACACACACACACACGTACACACACAGTCGCAAACATTTAAGCTGAGACTTTTTCAGCCGTAATTCAGATGAAACAATAAAGGAATGAGTGAATCTGGACCATTTCCTGCTGGGAACGTCAGCTATAATAGGAAATTACAGGAAATTCTTCAGCCTGTTGCAATGAGTTCCTGTGATGGTCAAGTTCAAATCTTAAAAACACCACGACGCAAAGCTATACTAGACTGAAGTGCCAGTTTATGCCTTTTATTTGGACACCTTTTTAACATTTATGCTACTTATGTGCCTTTTTATTTGTACATTTTTTAACGCCTATGCCAATTCAGTTGTTTCAAACGCCTGTTTGAAATTTGTGGAAGTCTTGATATTCTATTTTTATTTTGTTATGTCCAGGATGACGTGATCCACTCTTAATGGTTGGAAATAGGATCATACATATTTTATTTTTAAGATCAGACAGAATGGATGTTTTTATTTCTGCACCAAAGGCGCGTAAAATATTGTGTTGTGGGTTGCTGTAAACAAACGAAAAAAGATCACCCAAACCTCCCAACTAAAACGTTACTACCTTTGTGGATTCTTTAGGCTTCCTTTGGTGGTTTGTTTCCCTTGAACAGAGGCTGCACAGAGCTATAACTGTGGCAACCTGCCTGCAGAGAATCAAAGCGAGAAAAAGGGAAGAAAAGGCTTTTGTTCAGACTATTGCCCTGTCTGGACAGAAGAGTGAATTCCAGACGGCTAATTTCAATACTGAGCAGACAGTGTACTAGACAGTGACCTTGACAGTGCTCGGTTTACCAAGTTCTGTTATGATAGCAGATTTTTCGTTGTGTTCAGGCTCGAGGCCTGCAGCCCACGCTCAGATATGACATCATCGCTGAGCTAAAGATGCACTGAACAGGCGGGCAGTTGATTGAATGTGAAATCCGGATCTGCGGGAGCAGAGGATCGGAGGCGTGGAGACGCAACACATGGTCACTCTCTCCGAGGTAAAGTGGTCAGTAAAGCCTGCGCATTACTCGCTGGATTACCGTCTGGGTCGTTTTGCTGTAAACACCACACTGCACTGGTTTCCTTTGAAAACTGTTATAATAACACGAAGAGCAGTGCAGATACCAGGACGCTCAAAACGCTGCTCATAAGACCGAGACCTTAGACATGATGTTGAATCGATATGCTGCATTGCGAGACTCACTCACTAGATGAAAGAATGTGCTGTGATAGGACAAGGAGAGAGTCCAAAGGACAGACTGAAACCCCAGTGGATCCCTATTAGCGTTTTGCAGTGAAAGCATTTGATATTTTTCTTTCTATTTAAGGCTGGAGGAGGCTCGGTGCCTTTGGTTAAGATACACGGTCACAAGTGACACACACTACTATCAAATATCGTCTAACTTGCACATCGTTCCCAAACCAATGTTTAAATGAATCCTAATGTTCTCACATAACACTGCATTGGCAAATTTCGTGGCGCGCACTTCTACCATTCAGCGAGCATGTGGAAGTTTCTGCAAGCATGCACATTTCAGTCAGTCTTTGCATTTATGGCTATTATTAATTATTGGTATTAATATCTTTATTTTTTGTATAATTGTTTCGGAGCAGGAATTTTAGAGTGGTAAGAAGGAAGGTGTGGGAGGTCACCATAACTGGGTTTTACGCAAATTTACATAGCTTATATTAAAACAATCTTTTCTTCTTTGTTTGTTAAAAAAGATCTGTTTGCACTGAATATGTACTACAGTGTCCTAAAGCTGTGTTTCATACTTATTCAAATTAATCACGCCTATACTTTTACTGCTGTTTGGTGGAGTATTTGAGTTCAACATCAAGTTCAACCTACCATGGCTCTGGGTTGTGAACTTGGGTGATTTGACAAAGACAGATATGTGCTTTTTTTCATTATTATTATTATTATTATTATTATTATTATTATTATTATTATTATTATTATTATTATTATTATTATTATTATTATTATTATTATTTTATTTTATTATGTAATTTGTCCTAAAAGTTGAAGTATCTATCTTTGGTGTTGTTAGACTTTCGCTGTACTGTTATCGAAACTTACGGCGATTCCAGCTGCTGCGTTATGGCGACTTTCGAGATCTATAAATTGATTTTGTTTTCCTTGGTGGACAGTGGGCTGGTGATAAAATGTGAATTTTTAAATGGAACGGGTGGTTGATGAAATTCTTGCTGGAGTGATATTGTATAGCAGGTTATAAACAATTGGATGGATTTTATTTTCATTTCATTTATAAGGAGTCTGTGGGTGTGGGAGAGGAATTCAACAACCATGAGTATGTTAGAAAGAGTTGCGGGTCAGTTTGATGACCACAGAAAACATTAGAAATTGTTGACCAACAGTATGAGTAAATTATCTTTATATGATGGGGACTTTTCTCTTTTTCTCTATTATTTATTAAGAGAAGTATTAATTGTGGTGCGGTCTGAAAGGAATTAACTGTATTTATTTATTTATTTATTTATTTATTTATTTATTTATTTATTTATTTATTTATTTATTTATTTATTTATTTATTTATTTATTACCTTTTTTTTTTTTGCCAGACCGGATGATGACTCTTCAGGACACATCACGTATTTGTTCTGTGTCTTCTAAGCTACAACCACAAATCAACTAATTAGTTGGATATAAAGGAGGGAAGCTCTCGGCTGATTGAATCAGTTGAGCGCCCTCTGATATCTTGTAAAATTCATATAAAAGAATTGCGAGAGGTATAACTACCCCAGCAGAGTTTGGCTGCGAGCGTTTATTGGAAGTATCTGTTAAAGTTGCTCATGTGAGGTGTACTAGAGAATATTATGTGAAATATATCCTCTTAAAGTAACCTTGTAGAATATCGTCTTCTTTTACAGAGCCAGTGGCTTCAACCTGCTGACCCCGTTACTGTAAATATGAGTGAAGTGCGGCAATGAGCATCAGTCTTTTCTTAAAACAAGCTTGTAAATTGGGATATCACAGCTTTATGTGACACGAAATTCAACCATAATTTGCCAGAAAACAAGGAGCCATATGCACCCTCTCCCTTAAGAAAAACAGTTTTCATAAGAAATATCAGTTAAAAAACTTTTGCCAGCTTATAAAGACATTAAACGAGGCCGTGGACAGTTCCACGAGTGTAAAAGGAGAAGTGGCCCGGGCTCCTTTTGGACTCGGAGTGGCTCAAGAGCAGGAAAACAAGATTCTACATTTTTAATAAAAGGTTTATAGTATTTTTAAAAAGCACATAAACCTCAGTAATACAGAAGTTAATGTTTTGTTTTGTCTGAGATGGACCAAGTGGGTGGTACCATGTGTAGCACAAGTTAGCCTGGACACGTGGTGCAGGGACAGCCAATCAGGCGCAGCTCCAGGTTTAACTATGTTAAATGTCAGATTGCAATAAACTAGAAGCTGTTGGTCGGGCCCGCGGAAATGGGCGAGCATAATCTCCTTAATCCAGGGTTTGTGGGACCTTTGGTTAACATCCACACTGGAGATACGTTTTACTTTCCGAATTTTAGAGCCTCGGGGGGACAACTGGCGGGGCTACCGTCGCTCTCATACCCGAGAAGGGACAATGTTTGCTCCCTCCCGTGGAATCCTTCGGAGTCGTGCAATGGATATTCTCAATCCTACTTTAGCAGCCCCGTGTCTATTAACCCTTCCTTTAATCGGTCGTGTGAAATTACCAGACCAGAGGAGGGTAAATGCTATTACAACAGCGGAAACGGGAACAGGGAGACCTGTTCAGGTGGCAGTAGCCTCAAACGAGAGGACAGGGCGAGAGACACATCATCCCTAACATCTGATCACGGGATGCACAGTGGAATTGGCGGCAGTACCGCCTTTTCCAAATATGATTATGGGACCGAGCAGCTGACGCAAGACCCGCCGTCCTGTCAGTCAATGGAGTCCGACTCCAGCTCGTCTCTGCTCAACGAGGGCTCCAAGCCTTCATCCAGCGACACACAGACCCTGGTGTCACCGGGAAGCCATTCAAGCAACATAGCCGCAGGCGGAGGTGGGTGCTGCTTTTTCCACATTTATTTTTCTTTTTAAATTTGATCACAATCAATTTCAAGTAACATTATTCACAAGGAAACTGCAGGTAACTTGCATTTGCGGCATTAAATCGTCATTAGAGGTCGTTATCTTGATGCACAACTTGCAGCCTATTTATCCTGCAGCCAGCGTGCGTGGTGTGCAAACGCCGCTAGGGGTTGCCCTAAAATACTCCATGCACCATGTGGCTGCGCACACTAACAGATAATCTAACTAAGACGTATTGTCTACAGCATTTGACTAAGAAATCAGTTGTGTCACAGTGTCCCTTTGGCTTAGACGAGTCTTTATAGTTCAGACTCGTAGGTGGTTGATTTTAATCTGTTGTTGCACTCTGTACACACAAATTAGTGAAGTGATTTAAAGAGGTGAGGCGCTTGACTGCATCAAAAAGAGAGTTTTCTTTTTAATGACTCGTAAACACAATTAATATCTGTCGCCGAGGACTCGAGTCATTTAATATGCTCTGAAACTCGCAAATAAGTAGGGGCATTTGCAAGCACAGCTTAATTATCACGTTAATGCTGCTTTAACTGCAACAATAAAACTTCCTGTGACACAAACCGCTGTATCTGCTGGTGGTTTCCATTAAAAGAGGACGAATAATAATAATAATAATAATAATAATAATAATAATAATACAATACTAAACATATACACTCAAAAAAAGCTCAAAACTAGATCCGTTACTGTCCAGATGTTAGATTTGACGTCAGACATACCCAGTCAGAGACCAAAACAAATTCAGTTGGCTGTTGGCGGAGGAGCTGACAGTTTCCAGTGGCTTCAGTTCTTTTAATCTTATATACAGCAGATGCCACATCAGGGAGCTTTTAGCAAAACGCAGCAATTCCCTTTAGCTGACTAAACTAATGTCCACATCTTTAGTAACGACATGCTTTATCATCACAATGTAATTTGGCATCCAGACAGACTTTTCTAATTGCTTTAGTATTGTGCTTGACGAATGTTAAATGGATCCGGCCCTGAATCACTCCAACCAGCCATGAACAGCTGATGCCCCTGTAGGTCCACCATAACCTTGAAGGTGACCGTGATTTTGCTACTGTGGTGACTAATATGCTGTGTGCCCCCTCCCTCCTCCTCCTTCTCCTCCTCCTCCTCCTCGTTTCTTCTCCTCCAGGTGCCCCGTGGTACCCGATGCACACTCGGACCAGAAAGAAACGCAAACCCTATTCCAAACTTCAGCTAGCTGAGCTAGAAGGTGAATTCATGCTGAATGAGTTCATCACCAGGCAGCGGCGGAGGGAGCTCTCCGATCGCCTGAATCTCAGCGACCAGCAAGTCAAGATCTGGTTCCAGAACCGCAGGATGAAAAAGAAGAGACTAATGTTGAGGGAACAAGCTTTGGCCTACTTTTAGAGATGCAGCAGAAGGTGAATCGATATAGGCAGTAAAAGCCAAGCCTTCTTCGCTCCCCCTATGCATGCACTCACCTATCCATCTTTTACACCGCAAGCTATTATTACATCCTTTTTCTGCTATTTTTTTCCCTCCAAGATGCGGGTAACGAAAGCCCCCAAAACAAGCCAAAATCTGGAATCCAAAGCTGCCGTCTATACGTATCAGTGAGCCTTCATGTTTGGGAAACATCGCACAAAAAAAAGCTGTGAGAATGTGTTTTTTAAAATACTTTTCTTCTTTTTTTTCTGATCTTTCAAGAGATTAGTCTACGCCCTAAATATAGGCCACGCTAAATGTGTCTTAACGAGCAATATTTTTGTGGGATGGCATCGATGGCAGCATCATTTTGTCCTGGCTTTAGACAGAGATCATAGGGGGAGCGGGACCACTCGACAAATGTCTCAGAATAGGCCTGAAGAAAAATAATCCAAAGAAGTCACAAGGAGAAGCCCTATACTGAAGACATCCGCGTAAAAATGTCTCAGAAGTTAGGAAATTATAAAGAAGAATTACCATCTCGGTTTCTTTTACGTCCACAAATATGAATTGTTGGGTAAGAGGAGCACTTCCTTTCCACGGTTTTACCACGTTTATGAGCACGTTCACGGTCACGGGCAACAGATCTGGAGGTCTGGAAGTTTGCATGAGGAGAGGGAGGACTAAAATCTGCAATACAATCTGCATCTATAGGCCTATCCTAACGACTGCGCATTGAGAGAAAAAAAAATAATTGCCAACTACTTTGTTCAAGTTTATAAGTTTTTTCCTTTTCTACTTTTATTGCCTTTCAACTTGTCTTAACAATAACCACTGAATCCTGCATGGGTTGCATTTCTTTAGTTGAGTGAGATCACCGTTTGAAAACGGTGTTTTAGCTGCTATTAAAAAGTCTACGTTCAGTCTGTGCCAGTGAAAAATACACTTACCATAAACTCCAAAGGATGTGTAGTGAGCGAGTCCACAGTACCGCAGTTTTAGGCCAACTCGGTGAAAACGAGGGCTTTCGCCTAAATTACAAGAGAGGGGAAATGTTTTGGGCCGAAAAGGATCATTTTGAAACTCGGTGCTCATTCTGAAAAACATAAATAAATATGTAAAAGTTGAGAATATATATATTTACATGCCTGCGCGCGTGCGCCTCCTCAATTCGGGCCAAGCGCAGTGCATTATTTGTCATGTGTTATGAGTAAGCTATTGCAGTGAAATGTTAGCAGCATGTTATTGATGTGAAATAGCTCCAAGTCATGTTCTGCGGGCCACTTTTTTCCGGTAGGCGACTTTTTTATACTTTTTTTCTGAACAAATATCGAATCAAATACCAACAACTTAAAACATTTTGACATAAATGTCTTCAAAGAATGTATTATTATTATTATTATTATTGTTACTGTTCTTATTGTTATTATAAGGGTAGAAGGACGGATGGCCATTTAAGGCCTACTTAATGTACTTGCTCCTTGCAACGTGCGCAGTGTTGTCCCCTTCCTTACGTTGTCCTCGTGTATAACTTTGTAAAATGAAATGTATCAGTATTTGCATCCTATTTGAGGATCCCTTATCGCTATGTAATAGTGCTTTACGTTATTGGTCGTCTTGTACAATATCGCATTCCATATAGCCAATGTGCGACTGTAAGGGTTGGATATGTAGGCCGATATACAGCCAACGATGACAATGATATCATTATTTTAAAGATAGTACAAATGTATTACTTTTTTAATCATTCATGAAATATAAAGAAAGCTTGTTTCAGTGTCGTAATTGTCTATTACCGTTCTTTTATGTCGCCCACAACCCCGTTGCATTCCTTTGTTTGCGCTTGTAAGGATTGCTGCGTTGTCTTGTAAAAGTAATAATGATATGAATGTATATGCGTAAGTTGTTCAATAAACAGAATATTGAAACGTTTATTGGTGATACCTCAGTGTGTTGTTTCGGTTGAGTCTAAAAAGAAGGAGACAAATCTGAGTGTGAGATCATATAATTAGACGTGACCTGTAACACAGTTTGAAAATTAAACGTGCCATCCACAATGAAATAAAGTTCCGAGCATTAGTGGGTCATTTAGAAGTATTTGAGAGGGTGTTTTGTTGACATACAAGCGTGCGCGCTGTGAAATGTGCGCAATATGAGCCCACACAAGTTGGATTTGTTTTATTGTGGCCTCCACAGATACAAAGGTAGGATATAGGTAGGTGTAACAGAGGTCGCCGTGCGAAATGACCGTCAGATAATGTTCTAAGCCCTTCCTTGCTTTAAATATTATTTTATTTATTGCACCATGGGACACGACGACAACAACTATGGCTAATGCATGATATCCGCCCTCTGTAAAGAAGCTCCTGCAGTTCTTTCTCTTAATATTTTTTCTGTGAGCCCTTGAAGTTCGACTTAATCAGTGTAGTAGTATGCTACAAGCCTATAACTTCCCAACTAAACACGCAATGGCTCTGTAAAGAAGTAATAGGGTTACACCCCAGTGCTCCATATACTCGAGCCCTTTGGACTCTATTTTCCATGTGCATCCTCGGGTTTGCATCGAGGATCTAGATGCGTTATAGTAACAAACCATGGTGTGTGAATGAACATGCACTAATTTCACTCAAATATTGTCTCTGAAACGGCATCCACTGTTACAGACGACATGGTTTTCTTATGAACATTCTTTTTTTCTGCAAGGCTCTCCCTACTGGCAGTGAAGTGTAAAGCCACACGGGGTTGTGTGGTATTTTCCTGTAAACCCACCCAGCGTCTGTGCGTTTGTCTTGAGCAGATTGCAGTATTAGTTAAATAAAGTATGTTCACTGGAAAACGTTGTGTGCTGTCTCGGTGTTGACATCAGATGCTGCTCTCTCACTGAACTGTGAACGGCCGCTCCTGCAACAGACCCACTGAATGACATTCCTCACTTAGTCTGCGGATAATCACAATACATGGTCTCTATGACGCTCATTAGTCCTCCTGCAACATGATCAATATCCTGCCATGATCAGTTATCATTTAAAATATAAATCCATTTACATTGTAGTTCATAAACGCATTGCTGCACAGTTATGAGTGATATTTGTGTCTTACTATAGTATACACTAAAAAATGAAACTCTGACTTTATTTATTTTATTTATTTATTTATTTTTTGTCAACAGGTTCCACACAATTTAATGATAAAAGTTAAAGTTAGATATCATTACGTGGAACTTATCAGAAAAACAAAACAAAACAAAATTTCAAGTCAACAAATACTATTATAAGTAAACTGAATATAAATATACTATGTAAAGTGCACAGCCCCCCTTGTCTGAAAACCGAGTATTTGTTTTAAAGTAAAAAAAAAAAAAATGCCTTTCAAAAATATGCGCCATCGCAATGCCCGACTCTTCATGTAACGCCTAGACTGTAAAGTAGAAGGTCTGTTGTGAAATATGTGAAAAGATTTTTATTCTGCTTCAGGCACAATCTGCTGTAAAGAAACAATAGTCAAGTTGGTTTTGAAGATTTTCTGGGCAAAAAAACAACTTATCCTGAATCCGTGTCAAATTATTCTCGAAAATTTAATAGATCATATGAAAATGTGATATAAAAAAAAGAGGATGATTAAATGGTGATTTGAAAAACATTAAAACAAACAGATGCCTAGATTGTTTTTCAAGATAAACTCTATCAAAATAATCTGAATTAGTTCCAAGCAACCGAAGAGCACGTCAAGCTTTACTTGTAAGCACCAATTAAAAGAATTTTGTATTTTTTGTTTATTTATACACATTTGTACAAATTCTGATTCTACACGTTATAGCGGTTCATTGTGACAAATATGTCTGCAATATAACATTACCAAAGAATAAAAAAATAAAAATAATACCAATAGATCTTGAATGTGTTTCTACAGAATTCGATCACTGAGACAGCAGATTTAATATTTTTTGCGTCTCTGTGGTTAGAGATGAGCATGGATCTAGTGTGTGTGTGTGTGTGTGTGTGTGTGTGTGTGTGTGTGTGTGTATTGCTTTGTTATGGTTACAGGAGACTCGCATATGCAAAATGCCCCATGAAGTACACGATTTTGCATGCACTGCGGCTTCTATTATTTGAAAAAAAAGTTCCAAAGTCAGCTGTGCTACAAATATCATGTGGATACTTCGGGAAACCCCGTCCAGGATGAGCTGTTTTTAAATAAATAAATAAAATGTAGAAAAATAGACTCCTGCTGCTGTGTGTGACTTTTGAGGTTTTTAAATGTGTGAAATAAACCCAGTGATGCGTAAAAGACAGAATAGATCATCCAGAAACCATTATTTGTAGCAAAGTAAAGTAGATTAACGCTCAGTGAACGCTGATAGTGTAAAATACAGTATATAGCAGCAACAATTTGCATAATTTGTTCATCCAAGCGTGTTTAGACTACGAGGAAATTAGTCTAAGCTTTTAAGCAACTCTGCTGAAGGCAAAGCGTGAATACGTTTTTTTAATGTGATTTAACGATTCAAGCATTGCTTTGACTTTGCAGGCTGGTTGCGTGAATCCTAAATCAGTGGGATTATTTGGACTAAATAACTTGGCAGTTCATTCTTTGATAGGAGCCAAACAAATGGCTGAGCACTGTTCACTTCAAACCAGATTTATCTAATCTATTTTTTTTTTTTGCAGATGTTGCTATCATTGCTTTTCTAACACATTTATACTCCTATAAACGAGGACATTGCACGCCTATATCTGCCGTCAGTTCACCACTAAAGCTCAACAACATGATCACTGTCTAACGGCTAATATCAGTTTACCCTGATTATCTTTAGTAAAAGAGATAGAGGGGGAATTAAAAGAAGAATTCAAAAGATATTTGTTGCTTCTGCAGATAACCTGGAGAAACGTGTTTCGGTGAAGTCTTCTTCTTTCTTTTTTTTTTTTTTTTTTTTTTTTTTTTTTTTTTTACAATAGGTCTCTCACAGCTCTTAAGCAGTTTTGACTTTGAGACTGGTTGAATCTTTTTATGGCGGCCTGTCTCCGCGTCCCAAAGGTCATTGAGCTTCACAGTGCCCTTCGCAGAGAACTTGTGTGGCATGTGGTCTACGTCCCCCGCCACCCCTCTTCCGTTTATGGTACAAAGCTGGCCAGAGAAGTGAAGAGCACTGTTATTTCTACGGAAGTGTGTGTGTGTGTGTGTGTGTGTGTGTGTGTGTGTGTGTGTGTGTGTGTGTGTGCGTGTGTGTGCACTTTAATGGGTGAGAGTACGCATTGAATTTGTATCTCAAAGAGAGTGTTAATGTGATAAAGAGAAGATGGATAGGAGGCTTAACGTCAGATATATCATTTTACTTCTTTCAAAACTACTATATTGATTTTGGCATGATTTGAAATGAGTTCTCAATGAGCGCTATTTTTTTTCTTTATTTTTTGTGAGATGTGCCATCTCATCAATTTGTTTTTCTGCCGCATCGCGTGTCACAATTCCTGATACGGGGTGTGAAGGTTTCATTACTGCCTCGAAATAGTCGAAATCTTCTTTAAGGCCACAAGTCCTCGGTGGAAACACAAGAAAAGCATTTCAAAATCGATTATTATATACTGTTATTTCCTTCTTGCCACTTTGTGTGTTTGTGAACGCGTGTGTCAATTTATTCAACGGATGGATTTGTCCGCACCTCTGTTCACACAGTTATTTGATTTTAGCTTTAGAATTGCGTCATCATTTTGACTAAATTCGTGTGTTTCAACAAAATATCCTTGGATAAGGAGCCTACAAACGTCATGAAGGTCAAGTGAAGTATGCGGCTAGAGAGCCGCGCCGCTGGTACCTGCTAAACACTGTCCCGTAGCTTCCTGATGGAAAATTCAGCGTCACCTGTTCACGTCTGGTTAGTTTTGGTTTACCGCACGTGTAGAGTAGCTTTGTCTTCGCCAAACCACTGTTACACTGATATCTTTATTTCCATGTGCGGTTTTATCTGCGTGGTAAAAGGCATGGACGCAGAAACGCAGTAGAAAAAAGCAGCTCACACTGCAAACTTAAGTTAACATCAGCACTAAGTGTTGGAGCAGACACTTTTAGTCACATATCAATTTGTGTCAAATGGTTGATCACATCGATCATATATATATATATATATATATATATATATATATATATATATATATATATATATATATATATATATAGGTGTATTTGTGGCAGGGCTGTGTTGAAATAGACAAGTCAACTAAGACATTTTTTTAAATTCTTGACTCAACACGTGAAACGCCTTGGTCTGATCTGTTTCCTTAATTCAAAGTCCTCTTTGTTTTCAGTTTTATAGAGTATTACAAACCTTGAAGTTAACAGCCTTTCTAGCAAAATATCAAACACAAGCCTACTTCCAGCTCATCTTCTGGTCAAAGACAGATAGCCAACAGCCCACTTTTTATTCTTCCTCCACTGAAAGCACTTCCATTTTTTCCTGTCTTTTTTCCCCAGCACGTCTAAATAACATTGGGGAGCTCAAGCCAGGAACTCACTACACGGGGCGATTTCTTGTGATGTGAAATCATTTAATACTTCTAATAAAAAAGTTAACACATTGTTGTGAAAGCTTTATGTCCCTGTGGTTGAACGTGAAATACACTCTGGAGATTGCTCCAAATGTAGCAGCAACACACGTCTTTATCTTATGAGCTATTGTTGCCACCACAAAACGCTTTACGCTTGATGCGTTCACTGAGATCTCAGTTTAAAAAAAAAAAAAGAAGAAGAAAAAAAAAGCCTAACCTCTTTAGTGTTGCTTGAAACTGTTTGCAGCTCGTGTAGCCAGGTTTAACAGCCCAACTTACATCCAATTAAACTTATCTGGGCCATGAGGGGACAGTAATATGATTACACAGGCTTCCCACATTTAGGTCTATGACTAGCTGTGTCTTCTCGAGCTGTGCCCATCGTGAGTGTGCTGTGCTTGTGCGTGCGTTGAGGCATGTATCACTTTTGCCCACAAATTTATCATCACAGAGCCAAAACATTGTAATATTTAAGAGTGCCATTTTTCAGATTTATTTACAGGACGGCAAAAAAAAAAAAAAAAAAAAATCCTCTGTGAACCAGTGTAATTGTGCTGCGAGGTAACAATACATAGCTTACATTCCTCAGACACAGTCGTTAAGTCAGTGTCTCAACTGTGATATTTACACGAGCAGCAAAGCAGTCAGAAGAGTATTGTGACCAGTCGTTGTAACCTCCGCTCACAATATTGTTCATCATTGTATGAGTCCTTACTGGAGCAGAAGACAGTGGGAGACAATTTTGCCTTCTAACTCTGCATAGCCTGCTGGTTTGCTGCAACATAATCAAACTTTCCTGGGTCCTATTGCTCGCGGAATTTCAACTGCGGGTCGTCCATCCAGGGAAATAAACATATGGTAAACCTGATTTTTTGACTGATGGTCTGAGCGCACCAAGGCGAGCATAGCCACAATCTGAAAGCTCAGAAAGGGAATATTGTCATGTTGTGGACTCTGACTTGCCATGTTTTGCCATGTTTTGCCACATTAGGACACATTCTGGGACTTGTACAGCAAGAAGTTTTATTTCCAAAAACGTTTAAACGCCTTAATCATTAACTGACGGTGAAAATGTTCAATGTTTTTTTTGTTTTTGTGGTCAGAGGGCCTGACTTTAGATTTTCAAAAGCAAATATTCTATTTATACTATTTATACATTAATTATTTATATTGTGTTACAGCTTATATGGGGATTTAAATTATTCTGACGTTAAAAATGTATGGATGACCATGTCTTGGACTCGCCGTATAGGTTGCAAGTGGCATGTTTCTGTTCGGTGCCTCAATTCATTTCAGTGATAATACATCTTTGGCATAGAGATTAATTTTGAATGTAGCAATGTTGAATGATTATTACTGCTAAGGCCAGCTAATCCCGTAACCTTTAAATGTTTAATTCACAAAACACACTGGTTATTTATTTATTTATTTATTTCTGAAAGCACACTGTGTATTATACATATCCAACTGTTAAAACAGGAAAAAAAAAACATTTTTTTATATGAAAATTGTTATTATATGTATCTTCGAAATTTTTGGTGCGACTGCTTGCATCATGGATGTGTCTTTAAAGGCCAGTGTATTTTTAAATATCTACTTAGCGACAAATGTGATTTAAACATATGGAAAAAAAGAAACAGAGAAAATGAGTACTTGTAAAAACAACTGAATCCGCAGCTGTGTATTTCGAATTTAATAATAATATTAATAAGAAGAAAACAACAACAATGCTACGTTACACATTTTGATCGTATATTTAAAAAGAAAAATATTAGCCCCTCCAAAAATGTTGAATTGTAGAATTTTTACATTTTATTCCAATGATCCAAGTACGGCTTAGATAACCACAGATGATAATTGCATAGCCAAATAGATGTCTGAAAATGCGTTCTAGTGTTTGATAGAACATTTAACGAATTTCTTTCTTTTTTGAGCTGTAGAATATCTGGTTGTTGAAACTGAAATTCCTCTCATTCTCAGTGTTTATTGTTTTCCATAGAAGAAAGGGATTTAGCGTTACTACAGCTATTCGGAGTTTTATGGTGGACGTAGAGAGGATTTTAGTGGTCAAATTCAAGTGCTGTGTCTGGACAGCTGTCTGCTTTCTTTGTACTTGGATGCAGGATGCATCATGTGAGACAACCTTTTGTTTGCAGGGGTAGTAAACATCCTAATGCCATTGCCACGTTTTCACAAACACTCCCGCGGACTTGCATTCTCAATGCCTTGGTCTGGAGATGTTACCTTTTCTCGTCCAGTTTCGGTCGCGAATCAGCAGACACCAACTTCAGACTTTGATTTGCATTGTTTTTAACAACAAATGTGCCCCGTAAGTGATTGTAACACTGTTATTGGAATATTGGGAAACAATTTGAGACTCTATTGCGACATTTAGGAAGAAGTCCATAATCACAAACAATGGGCCATCATATAAATTTCAGCTAGTAATGGTATCAGTTAGTCTATAAAGATTCGAAGATGGCTCTCAACAGTACAATTAAAAGTTTACAATGACGCAGGAAATCACACGCAGTCGCATCTTTTATCCAAACAATTCACCCACTGATAACATACTTGTGCAAAAACACCACAGGGGCTTGTAACTTAACATCAGCTGGAACTTATTTAATTTTTAAAAGGAAACGTTAGGTATATGTTTTGTTAACGGGCCAAGTAATGTCCTATAAATAGCCTATTATTGGAATTACAGGCAAAAAAAGAAAAAGAAAAAGAGGATAAGGAGACCATATATTGTCATAGAGTATTCAGAATGTGAGTTGATGTTGTCAATATTCATTCCAGACTTCAGTAAAACTGAATTCTGCAATATGAGAGGTGTATTATATTTTTATTTTATTTTATTGGAGCGTGTTCGTGTAACAATTTCTCCTCTAGAGGAGATGCGTGGTCCAAGGACTTCACTGGTAGTATTCCTGCAGGAACTCCAGGAACAGGGTGGTGTGTTGCGCAGTCGTCTTCCATGCACGCTGTCAGAATCCAATGGCAGAAGGAATAATGAGAGTGGACCGATCACTTTTGCTTGCTCAGTCAACATACACGCTGTGCATTTTGCTTTGCCTCACCGTTGGTTTAGCTTCACTTCATAACATATTAACAATCGACCACGACCCCACCACTGCTATGAGGAAGTTATGTTTTTTCCTTTTTGGTGACTGAGAGGAAAACCCAAATAAATACGATGAGGTGATATGTTGCATGATTGCAATCACTCAGCTTTGTTTCGGGATCACGTGTGCAGTAGATTAATGTAACACCAAAAGAGAAAACTATAAGGAGATCTCCTCCAAAAGTAATTAATAAAAGACCTGTTATGAATATATATATATATATATATATATATATATATATATATATATATATATATATATATATATATATATATATATATATATAGTTTGCTGTAGAAATGTTTTTTTAAATAACTTTATAGCCAATTTTGAGACAAAGAATACGCTCATAGGAGTGCTTGTGTGTCTCATTTGGGATCCAGTCCCAACAGCTGTTGATTTCCAGTATCTATTTTTTTTTTTTTTTGCACACTGTGTGATAATATGTCATTATTTTAATAAAATATGTACTGATGTGTGGGCTAATAATAATAATAACTAATAATAGTAGTATTAATAATAATTATTATTATTATAGTAATAATAATAATAATAATATCAATTAATAATAATAATAGTCTTACCTGCAAAACGCAACATTACACAGTGCATGTCAGTGAGAGGACTGTAGTGTTTGTGCTTTGCCTTTTTAAGGAGCTGTGGCTGCTTAGCTAGCCTACCAGCAGCCCATAAGGATAAACACACTGCTCATATCTCTAATTGTCATGAGCCAGCAAACAAGAGTCTGTTACTGGTTTTCTCAGCGCACCCGTGGTGTTTGAAAATTCTTCGTTTCAACCTCCTCGATCTTACCTAAAGCCAACCACTCCTACGCATCCAACTCTTCCAAATTGATATATGACAATATCTACTTTCGATCACGTGTCCGCGGGGCGACTTAGACGGATTGCGCGTCATCTCGCCTTCCCAAATTTTTCCCTTCTGCAGCAGCTCGAATCCAAAACATCTATCTATAGTGCCGAGTACGAGAGAGAGAAAGATGTTTAACTCGGTGAATCTGGGCAACTTCTGCTCTCAGACGCGCAAAGACCGGACATCCGACTTTGGGGACAGGACGGGCTGCGCTTCCAACATCTACCTCCCTAGCTGCACCTACTACGTGCCCGAGTTTTCCGCCGTCTCCTCGTTTCTTCCGCAGGCCCCGTCCCGACAAATCAGCTACCCTTATTCCACAAATCTGTCTCAAGTGCAGCCAGTACGGGAAGTTTCATACGGCTTGGACCCTACTAGCAAATGGCACCACAGAAGCAACTATGCATCGTGCTACTCGGGAGAGGATCTGGTGCATAGGGACTGTCTTCCACCATCCACCATGACAGAAATGCTCATGAAGAACGAGAGCGTTTACAGCCACCACCATCACCACCACACTCACCCGGGCTCCAATCACCCTTCCACGGGGTTTTACTCCGGCGTGGGGAAAAACAACGTCCTCCCGCAAGGTTTCGATCGCTTTTTTGAGACAGCATACTGCAGCAGCACGGACCATCAGTCAGACAATTGTTTACAAAAGGGCGAGGGGGGGAAGCTGGAAAGCGACTCCCAACAGCAACCGCAGCAACAGCAGCAGCAGCCGCCCACAGCCTCTGTACCCGGAGCTCCGGAGCAGGAAAAAGACCCGGACGACGAGGAAGAGGAGCACACGAATCCGGGCTCTTGTACTTCCTCCTCCGCAGCAACCAAGGACGGCAACGCCAGCAAGAGCAGCCACTCGAGTAGGTACACCGAAGCAGTAAAATGGGGGAAGGTTAAGGGGACTAGCCCGGTGTTTTGTCGGTCAGATTTTATGTGGAGTTTTATAAGCATTCAAAGGATTTTATTATAACCCTACAAAGCTCTTTCTTGCAACGAGAAGAATTTTTACGATGGGAAAGCGCTTTGAAAAAAGTGGGATGTTATATACAGACGCCTCTATGGTGAGAGTCTGTGAAAATTTTAAGAGAGCGCTATTGTGACAAATGTTAACTTTGATCATGAACTTGCGTTGGGCATTTTAAGGGATTTTCTCGTTGGGCCGTCGAGGGTAAAAACCAATTGAGCAGAACATTGCTTTTGGCGTCTTGTGAATTTTCTATTAGCACTGGGTTTGCCTGCAAAGAACGTGAAGAAAGAACAGAACACACTTAACACTTTATCTATCTATCTATCTATCTATCTATCTATCTATCTATCTATCTATCTATCTATCTATCTATCTATCTATCTATCTATCTATCTATCTATCTATCTATCTATCTATCTATCTATCTATCTATCTATCTATCTATCTATCTATCTATCTATCTATCTATCTATCTATCTATCTATCTATCTATCTATCTATCTATCTATCTATCTATCTATCTATCTATGGGAAGTGACTGTTTAGCTTGGTTGTGTATGAAGGGAATGCACAGATCTGTAAATAAAGCTATTTGTAGACGCTGTATGCATTAAGCCACTGAGGGGGGAGAAGCCTTGTCAGCAGTATTTATATTATCCTTACATTTAATTTCACCTACAATAACTGACATTGACATTTTTAAGTCAGGTACGAGAAACAGGAATTTTCCTTAATTCCAGGGTCTGAGGAGCTGCAGCATATTTGATGCTGTTTAGCTCCATGTTGTAGCTCATCCAGGCTGCAGGCTCAAGCTGAGACTGACATTTCTGTCTCTCTCTTTCTCTTTCTCTCTCGTGTACACTCACAGAAAACAATAAATATATATATTTCCCTGGTCACCTGTTTAATAATAAAAAAAAAAACAAAAAAAACCTACAGGGCTATTAAGGTCTGCATAGACGACTACAGACAAGAGCAATGCACTTACAATCACTGCCAATATGACTGTAAAATATTTGTTTAGCTCCTAAGGAATGTGGCGCACATAATGCGGTAAAATGTTTTAGTTGTTGTATATTTACAACAGATAAACACGTACTTAGAGACCGTAAGTGGATAGTATTTACTCCAAACTATTTTGGATATTTAACACTTTTTATGGCGGGTTTATCTGATAGCCTCAGCTACTTCGCTTGATGAATGTTGACTGAAATGTTATCATTGCTAATGCAACTGAGACTGAATTCTCGAGATCTGGCTTTAGCACAGCTTCATTTCTTCCACTTTGGGTTTGCCATAAAAAAAAAACTAAAACACAAAAAAACAGTATCATCGTTCATTCATTTGACGTCGTTGTTTTCCGTGATAATCTCTTTACACACATATATATATATATATATATATATATATATATATATATATATATATATATATATATATATATATATATATATATATATATATATATATATATATATATATATATATATATATTGTGTGTGTGGTTTTTTTAAATTTAATTTGTTTTCTCTTCCCTTTAGGCGTTCCTCGTACAAGAAAGAAGAGGTGCCCCTATTCCAAGTTTCAGATTCGTGAGCTGGAGCGGGAATTCTTCTTCAACGTTTACATCAACAAAGAGAAAAGGCTTCAGCTCTCCCGAATGCTAAACCTTACCGACCGCCAGGTGAAAATCTGGTTTCAGAATAGAAGGATGAAAGAGAAGAAGCTGAGCAGAGATCGCCTCCAGTATTTCTCTGGAAACCCCCTATTGTGAGCAGGAGCAGAGCTGCAGTCTTGGACACTGGCATCAAGGCCTCCTCTTATCTCATTGAATTGTAATCGTGGGCATAGCCATTTTCTAAAGGAGCCCATTTCACCAACAGTGCAATGTTAAGGTGGACATTGGAAGAAATAGGCCTGCATGGGCTGACATCGCCACTTTCTTATTGCCTTATGGCGGCGATGAATTTCTAGCTTGTCCTCAAAAAAGGCCTGTGGTCAGAATAATCATTTATATGCTGTCCTTGAATATGTCATATTTATCACGATTCTCCGTTGTGTTTATTCTACTGTTCATATAGACATATTTGTTAAAATGTCAAATGTAACACACCACGTCTGAATCCTTGATGCGCAGACATCTTTTAGCTCTTACCCCTCCCTCTGGTTTATGTATATAACATATAAGTATCTAATTATTTGGTGACCAGAGTATGGATAAGTCCTATAACATCTCCCTGATTGCATTTTTCGCCCTTGACAACTGTGACGTTCAATCTGTGAAAGTGAACTCCCCCTGTACAGAGCAGCCTATGCAATCTGCATTTGCAACTGTAAATAGGCGTATGTTAAATATTTTTCCCCCCTATCCCTGCTGCTATTTTTAGTACACAGCCCATACAACTTTAATAGCTTTAACGCAATCTCTCGTTAAATTATTTGCTTAAAACATTGGTGCTTTCGATTCCAGAGAGGATGAGCAAATTTTTGTCGGCCTGTGTATCATAAAGACAATACTTAAATAAACAGAAAAGTATAGGCAAAACTCAGCGACATTTGTGCTTTTTGTGTTTTTATAATCATAAACGCTGCTGCGGGGTTTGCGTTCATTTAACAGGCACAATGCTGGCCTTCCTTGACCGTGAGTCTTGTCTCTACCGCAGCCGCTTATGAATGCGTGCATCACCTAAAACTGCATGGATCTACACCGGCTACATGACCAGCAGCGCACTTG